>OW240914.1:20293034-20386761 GCA_933207985.1 Pelobates cultripes
TGTTAGACATACAGAAAATATAAAATATAATACACGTGCTCCCCGGTGGGTAAACAAATATAAAATAGATTTACCCCAGATAAGATTGTAAGAAGATCCCTGCAGTCTTCTAATAGAATATATAACAAATAAAATCTACAAGAAAGGTAAATAAAACAAAAGGATGGTGTAGAATGTTTAAAACACCATAAAGTGCGCATATATGTAATGCACTCACAAGATGAGATTAAATTGCAGACATAAAGAGGTTTCTTTAAAATTCAATGAAAATCATTTTCTTCTTTTAAACCTTCAATATGAAGGAGAGACACAAAAGACATAGTGCACCAGTCTAAAAGATGACAAGAAAATTTATTCAAGTTACACTCACAAAATATGATGTAAAATGCCAGCGTATCAAAAATCTCAGGTGAGTCCAGCTCCAATGGCAATCTTCCTGGATATGAAGATTTGATGCAGCAGGAAAAAAATAAAATAAAACACTTTAAAATACAAATAATACTCAAAACAAAAAAATATATAAAGCCAGAACAATAAAAACACGTTGATCGGTGTAGCCTCGGTCTCTCCGCCCGACGCGTTTCGTCCTAAGTCAGGACTATCTCAGGGGCAGTCAAGGTATGAAGTGTACTCTTCAATGTCTGCTTTTTAAGTGGTAAGAAGGTTCCAAGCCTCGTTTTCAGGTTTGCGTTCCAGCAGTTAATAGTTCCGATATTGTGTGGAACACAATTTGCATTCCACAGGCGTAACAACCCGGAAGTCCAAGTCCATAATAATAAAACGAATACAAAGACATAAGAAAAAATTATCAGAAAACTTGAACCCCACAAAAACAAAACATAATGTCTAAAAATGGTTACTTGAAAGATCTAAAAAGCTAAAATCATAATTATACAAATAACCACTAATAATAAAATATTAAGGTTAAGAAATTTGGAAAGGACCCATAAGAGACTCATATAAAAGGTCAATCCACAATAAAAGAAAAAGGAAAAAGAAACAATAAATAAACCCCAAAAGACAAAAAATTGATATAGATATAAGGTGTGATCATAAAAAAATGTATTTAAAAATTGTATTACTAATATACTATAAGTGATTATAAAAAATTGAGAATAATAAAACTAATCAACACTTATAAAAAACACACCATATCGAAATCAATATTCAGTCCAGACGGGCTAAAAGTTTTTAAATTAAAAATCCAAAACCCTTCCCTTTGTCTGAGCTTTTTAACCACATCACCACGTCTATCGGCTAAAGTGACTTTCTCTAAACCAGTGCATAAAAAGGTTTCAAATCTAAAATCCGGACAATTATTGCAATGGATCGGCACAGAGTGGGTGGTCAAATGTTTCTTTATGTTATTGCAGTGTTCCATGACCTAGTTTTTAGCGCTCTGTTAGTCCTCCCCACATACTGAATCCCGCAACCGCAGGTTAAAAGATAAACTACATTAGTTGTATTACAACCAATGTGTTCGTTAATTCTAAATGATTCGCCTGTTTTATGACTAATAAAATGCTGTGTTTTTTTTGCTAAAAATCTGCAACCTTTACACCTCCCACATTTAAAAAAACCTTTTAGAGTTAAAGTGTCATTTTTTTTGGTCCTAAAAGTACTAGGGGTCAAATGGTTTTTAAGACTCATTTTGGGTATTGGTGGGATTTGTTTGTTTTTTTAAATCATCAGCAAGTAAAAGAGGCCAGTTTTTTTTTTTAAATTTTTTGAATTTTGAAAGAATGGGCATTATATTGTGTTACAAAGGAAAGGGTGAAATCATAATTTGTGTTATTTTTGTTTTTGTTAATAAGAAAATAATTTCTGTTTATATTCTTGCACCCGACAATTTCTTGATCTAAAATCTCGGATGAATATCCCTTTTCTATAAATTTCTTTTTTTAAATTTCAGATTGATCTAAAAAGCTTTTTTCTTCAGTGCAGTTCCTTCTAATTCTTGTGAATTGGCTTCTGGGAACCCCCCAAAGCCAATTGGGATGGTGTGCACTGTTAATATTAATAAAAGAATTAGAGTATGTGGGCTTAAAAAATGTCTTCGACATAAAACGTTAAATCTAAAAAGGTGATACTTGAAGAATCAGACTGAGGAGTAAAAACTTATGATTGATTATTCTTATTTACAAATTAAAAAAATTCTTGTAATAAAGAAAAGGGGCCTTTCCAAATTATTAAAATATCATCCATATACCTCCGCCATAGTACCAAGTTCGCACCGAAAGGATTATTATTCCAAACGTTGGAGGTTTCCCAACTATCCATAAAGATATTTGCGTAACTCTGCGCGAACTTGGTACCCATGGCATTGCCGATCCACTGCAATAACTGTCCGGATTTTAGATTTGAAACCTTTTTATGCACTGGTTTAGAGAAAGTCACTTTAGACGATAGACGTGGTGATGTGATTAAGAAGCTCAGACAAAGGGAAGGGTTTTAGATTTTTAATTTAAAAACTTTTAGCCTGTCTGGACTGAATATTGATTTCAATATGGTGTGTTTTTTTATAAGTGTTGATTAGTTTTATTATTCTCAATTTTTTATAATCACTTAGTATATTAATAATACATATTTTAAATAAACAAATTTCTGATCACACCTTATATCTATATCAATTTTTTATCTTTTGGGGTTTATTTATTGTTTCTTTTTCCTGTTAGGAGATATTGTCCTAAATATGAAGAAAAACCTTATCCAGTGAAAGAGAAAGAAAATAAAATTTTCCCAGACCATAAGAATCTACAGAGAGTGACAGCTGTAGAAATCACCTTTAAACCCCCTCACATATCAAAACTATACAAAGAGTGTATACGGATGTTAAATGCCATTGAAAGGAAGGTGGAAGAATTTGCCTACCCCACCAATAAATAGGGATGTGTAACCCCTAGTTATTATCAGATCTATCTTGCTAATATAACTCTGAGTGAAGATGGGCGACAATATATTTATGAAAGACTAGATGGAAATATAACAGAGTTTATTAGTCACAGGAGCAGCTGTGTCTCTAACCCAAAAAAAGCTTGCATTTAAAAATTTAAGCATTTCAACAAAATCCCTTCTAAGTTTTAATGGAACACATGCACATGCAACTCTATCCACTGATAATGACATTGAGTTTGAAGGAGGAAAAATCTATTGTGATTTATCAGTGCACCCCTCCTCCTACTGTACTATTATGGGAATGAATGTTATTAATGGAAAAAGTTGTATGTGGATTTATTGAAGTTGATTTTATGGCAAGCTCTAGGTGAGAGCAAAACAGGCTGAGTGGTTAAACCTAATGATTTAAGATAGTTTAGTCATGATATAACTGTAAAACAGAGTGAATTGTTACCTTCTATACAACAAGACGATGAGATTGTAAAATATTGTGAATTAAAATACCCCACAGTGTGGTCTAAGTCTAAAACAAGTTTGTGGGAGTATGAATTTGCAAGTTGTAATTATAGTTCCAGACCCCCCTGCTGTAAAACAATATAAGATCCCAAATGAATCAGAAGAAGGTGTGAGTCAGGTGATAGAGGCATTGGTATCTCAAGGAGTGTTGAGAGTGGGTAATTCCAAATCTAATTCCCCCATTTGGACAATAATCCAAAGACCAATGGCACTTATAGTTTAATTGTGGACATTCGTGTGGTGAATAAGTATACCCCACCAGCAGCTCATAAAGTGGCCTCCTCACCAGATATCATGGCACAAGTAGATGGAAATGCTAAGTACAAATGGGTTCTTTTCTATACCAGTACATCCAGATAGCCAGTATCGCTTTGCTTTTACATTTAAAAATCATCAATATCTGTTCGAAGTGCTGCCACAGGGCTTCCACTCCTTGCCAGCTTATTTTCATAAAGCATTGGGTCAAGTATTGAAACAGTAACAAGGGAAGAGCATGAGCAGATACTGTGTGATATTTGTCAAGCACTGGCACATAATGGGTTAAAACTGAACACATTCAAAGTGCAGATCTTGAAAGAAAGAATGGCTTTCCTAGGAGTTAATATAGATCCAGAAGGTAAAACACCACGAACAGCAAGGGTTAAAGCGTTACACCAATTGCCAAGGCCAATGACAATGTCTGACCTAAGGAAATTTTTAGGCTAGGTAAATTTTAGCAGAGTTCATATATGATATGGCAGGGATAGCAAAACCCATATGCAATATGCTAAAATATAAAAGATAAACTCATTTGGACAGGGGAAGTTAAAGAGTTTAAATCTGTTAAAAGATGTTCTCACTCAAGCTAGCTCCTAGCTACTAGCTGTTCCCATTGAAACAGTACCATATATTGTTCAATGTCAAGCAGGTGTCTCTTCAATGATAGCAGTTTAAATGCAAAGGTAACATGACTCTTTACAAATACTGGGATATTTTTCCAAAATTGTCTCCAGGGAAAGGGGAATGTTTTCCTGTGTAAAATAGCTCATGGCTGTATGCTGGGCTTTAGAAGCAACACAACACATTTTTACAAACCCCCCAAATATCTAAAACTGTTAAAAATTGTTCTGATTTAGAAGTACATGGCAAGAGCGTAGCTCATTGGATATTGAAGTTACAAGGTTATGTTATTATTATGTTATTATTTATATAGCGCCAACAAATTAAGCAGCGCTTTACAGTGGATGGACGAATAAACATGTAGTTGTAACCAGACAAGTTGGACACACAGGAACAGAGGGGTTGAGGGCCCTGCTCAATGAGCTTACATGCTAGAGGGAGTGAGGTAAAATGAACCAAAAAGTAAGACAGTTGCAAGAGAGGAATCAGTCAGCTATTAACAGTTTAATTGATATGCTTTTAAGTGGGTTTTTAAGGATTTTTTGAAGGAGTAGAGACTGGGTGAGCATCTAACGGAGGAGGGAAGTGAGTTCCACAGAATCGTTGCAACCCTCGAGAAGTCTTGAAGGCGAGCATCAGAAGTGGGAGTGCAGACAGAAGATAGACGTAAGTCTTCGTCAGAGCGTAAGGGCCTTGACGGGTCATACTTGTGTATTAGGAAGGATAGATAGGAGGGAGCAGCATTATGTAGAGATTTGAAAGCAAGAACCAGAATTTTAAATTGAGCCCTATATCGTACAGGAAGCCAATGCACGTATGATTGTCAAAAGGAAATGGAAATAGAATCCAGATTTCCTTTTGAGAAACAAGCAAAACAATGGATTTTTTGTTTGTATGTGGATGGAACGAGATTTTATGTTGATGGATTACATCACACAGGTTACGCTATATATGATGATCAAACAAAAGAAATGCAAAGATACAGATTGCAAGGCCATATGTCTGCTCAGAGAGCTGAAGTAGAGTTCATAAAGAAAGTTCTAGAAACAGCAGCATATGACCCAGTGAATATAATCAGTGACAGCAGCTATGTGGTTAAAGCATTAACATGTCACCTCCCAATATGGAGAAAAGAGGATGGTAGATTCTGAGAATAAATCTTTAAAACATGCATGCATTCTGGCAGAACTGTTTAATTATGCCAAAAAAAGTGTTTATCTTGTTGTGAAACAGACATGTAGGTCAGGAATCAAAGGAAGCTGCTTTTATAGGAGTTGTAATACTTGTAAAATGTAATGATTGCAACTGTTAGCAAAAGACAAATAACAAATACTCTGTAAGATCTGAAAGAGAATCAAAGGATGTGGCTTTTGGTATAGAAACAATGGATATAGATACTGAAATGGCTTGTACAGGGTTAAACATAATGAAACACAAATGTTTGTACCTAGTGATTTATTGCAGGAGTGTCTCATATGTGCTCAATTTAATCCAAGACCTAAATACTAGAAACCAAAATTGCAGAGAGTACCTTTGGTAACAAGACCATGGGACTCTATATAAGTTAATTGACAGTATAATCTAAATTGAAAATATATATATATATATATATATATATTTTAAATGCTTGAAGTACCAGGTGTATTAATGTCCATTTGTGCAAAAGTCCAAAACTCAAGTGTCACCTCATGAGTTAATGACACGTAGAACCATGTAATCACTTTCCCTAATTAACCTTTTGTTCTGTAAATGTTATCAGATTTGAAGTTTGCTGCTTCAGATATGGTCCCTTATGGTAAACTGTGTGTTCAAGATGTAACACGGGGGACTATGTAGATAAGTTTAAACTAGGGAACAAGGTGATGATAAAATCATTTAAAACACCAGGTCTCTAGAAGGCAAGTTGGGTAGATCCTTATGCTATTCTAAAAATAAAAAGTAGGACACACTGTGTTACAGGTTTAACAAGCAAACATTGGTACAAAATGTAATAAATAAATAAGTGTGCTTAGTGATCAATGTAAAAGTCATTTACTAATGTATAATAATAGTAAACTGCTATCTGTTTTTCATTACAGAATCAAAATTGTTTGTTCATGGACAAAGACTGTTTAATTTTAAAAAGGACAAAATGTTTGGACTTTCAAAAGACACTATGGATAAAGAGACTGTTCTCATGGATTTGATTGGAGAGGACATTATTTCATGGACTAAATCAAACTGATTGTGTTTTCAGGTTAATGTAAACTGTATACAATTGCACACTTTGATACTGTTATTAATCATGATGACATTAGGTACAATCAATACCCAAGTTAGAGATACTCTAGTTTGCGAAAGTAGAGATACCTTTGCTAAATGCACAGCTTTTCCACGAGTGTAGGGTGAGATATTGTAAGGCTCCTGATGGTGATTATTGTGGATGCATTCATGCAGACACATCTGAGGATGCAATATCTGGTATGCTCAAATTTAATGATAACCAAGAACCATGTATGACATATCAGTCAGTTGACGGACTAATTGATATGATCATTAATATTACCACGGATTTGACATATATATAACGCAAAATAATACTGAGAGTAAGTGTGTGTTACCTACTGGTATAGACAACACCCTTACCTTTACTATATTTAATGTAAGAAGTATTAACGATGATGGATTACATTGCTACTTGTACTTCGTAGGTACACATGTAAATCCATACACAAATGCTAAAGTAAAAGTACTTGGGCAAACACTAGACAGCTCATTTACTTATCAAAACCCAGCTAAATGTGCACCTATCTATGTGGCCTTGGCATTCAAAAGCTAGAAAACCTACATGGTTATGGAGGCCTGTTTTTGTTATGAAACATTTAATAAATAGGAATGCGCACACTGTTTCCCTTTCTTATGCATTTACAATCATTACATTTCGTGATAATTGGGCTCCAGAACAAAGAATAACAGATCCCATTAGAATATACAAAGATGATGATCACAAAGTCTTATTTGGGGCTTCATTTTGTATATACACATATTCATTAAACATGTCAGGAATATACAGTACGAATACAACAAGATTTCCATTATTGGTTAAAACAAGACACCACTTTCTTGAGACCCGTGATTACACAAAGAAAACGTGAATGATATAATACACAATTAGGTGGTTTAGGTGTACAAGCAAGTATGATAAATGGAGTAAATATAGAATCATTAGCAGCTAGAATGAGTACACTAGTGGCTGTAGGTAGTAAATCCCAGGATGCTCCATTGCTATTATCTAAGATACGAATGCAAACAGTTGCCAACAATTATAGAACAGATATATCCATTATTAATAATCTCATTAACAAAAAGTATAATATCAGTGTAGGAATGGAAAAGATTGCAACTGATACCTCTTTAAACTTAGGATGTATAGCTTTACAAATGGACATCAATACTAATGCAAAAATATAATATTCTTTTTAACCATTAATGGCCTTATGAAGTCCCTCTTGAAGTGTCTAAATTAAGTTTTTACTACAGAGCTTTCTGGCAAACTCAATGGTTAGGATGTCTGGAAGACACAATAGAAAATTGTGCTTTTGCTAATTAAAGGAGTTAATTACAACAGATTTAAGTATATTGATTAGGGTAAGATAGTGAATTCTAAATGGATAAAAATGGATAACAAGCAAAATGATAAAATCCTAGTCGAAGTAAAGACTGTAGGGTACATGCTTAATATAGAAAATTGTTTGTTAAACGATGGCGATTATGTCTGCCCCTATGGTGTTAATGTTCTAGAAGAGGTAGCATGGAGCTGGGAGAATAATGACATGTGCCAAATGAAGTTAAATAAAATACCAATTAAACCTGTATGGACATACGATAAAGGATAATGTTGGTATCAAATAGAAGGAAACACAGAAATACACAAGAAAAATTGTTCTGAGACAGTAAGCTTAGTACCGGGTACTTATTGCACAAAGAGACCTGCTTTGTCAGTAACCACCAAGGAGATAAGGGGTAAATATTATGATATAAAAATAGTACAATCGAAGTGAATGACCAAAACGATCATTCACCAAGAATGTATTGGTTGAAGGGCATTAGGGCATAACCCAAAACAGTAATAGATAGAGAAGAGACTGAAATGGGTTAACTATAAAAGTGCTCCCAAGTGCAGTCTTTATACCCTGAATGTGACTGATACACTAGTATAAAGCAATGAATTGCTAATCCTAGTGCCTAAATAGAACAAAAAAATAATACATTTTTATTAAACCCTCTTAGGGAGAAAATAACTATCACCAAAATAAAGAATGTATATACAGTGATATTTACAAAAATATTGAAATAAAAAGGGTACATCCGCTGATCTGCAATATATATAGTAGTCACACAATATATAGTTACCACTATTAGGGTAAAAAAGACTGTTGTTAACGGTTTCTTTATAACAAAGTCTCTTTTGCCAGCGACATTTAGTAAGAATCGTGAACTATAGGAAATACAATGTAACCTATTAGAAAATTAGTAAATTTTACATGACTTCCTATGGTTATGGGGGCTCCAAGATCAATTGTGCGCAAAGGGTGTAAAGGGCAGTGTTAAATCGAACTAATAGTACAAGTCAGGATACTAGCCATCAATAACGTAATAGATCCCGATTACAATGCTCTGTAGATACCCCAATGTTGAACCTAAACTGCCTTACTGTAATGGTAGGTCCGGCCGGACACACATAAAGGAGAACGTGAGTCTCTTACACCATACATTACCTAAGGTATCCCCGTAAGGAGCATCAAATTAAATTAAATAGAAACTAGTAATATGAGATAGATGTCAAAAGCAGATGTCTTAAATAAAGTACATAGTGTACAAGGTTATGCTCAACGCGCGTTTCAGCGCCAACATGCGCCTTTGTCAAGCGCTAACCGATTGTAAGGAAAGTGCCACTTTTTGAACCCTCTAGTGCCGGCCCATTTTTCGTAACGTCATAGTAGTTTTCAGATGGCACTGTTAGTGAGCGGGGCTAAGGGGATGACGATAAACAAATCTCGGCATGGGGGGGAGTTTAACCCTTACAATGCCAGAGTGGTATAACTATCGAAGATCCCTAAACAGGGAATCAGTGTAAATGTAAAGACTGGACATAGGATGGATACAAAAAGTGTAGACATAGGAGTCTAGAGAGAAACAAATAGACAAGTAATGATATTGAGCCAGGACATTTGGGTGGAAAGCTATAAGATGTGAATATAGATTGAACATATCCTTATCCTTAGTGTCCTGGATAGTCAGTGTTGGTTAAGAGTTCAAACAGTGAGTTCAGTGTGATAAGGTTGTACTGACCTAATGTATAATAGAATAAGGTGTCATATGGCTGAGAGCAAAGGTCACTAATCACATATAGGTTGCAACAAGTATAAACTGTCTACTGAATTAAGTGATCCATTCTATATAGGTACTCCAGTCCATAAGTCATAAACTATACACTAATATACATTTAAATGAATGGAGCCTTCATTTAACCCTTTGGGTTGTAGTGTTTTGAGACGGTAAATCCAAAAGCTTTTGCGCTGTCTTAGGAACCTGTCCACCTCTTCTTTTGTCTCATTTCACCAATTCTAAACCACAAAACCGTAAGCCGTGTGATTTGCCTGAGTGGTGTTCCCTTAGGTGGCGATCTATTGAAGTTTCAATGCTAAGTTTAGGTGACCTGACATGTTCCTTAATCCTTTCTTTGAAAGGGCAAAAGGTTTTTCCTACATACTTGCAATCACATTCGCAGGTAAGTAAATACACAAAACCTGCGGTGATGATGATCAATTAAACAATGAAGTAATATTAAAAAGTTGTTTATTTTCCTGGAAACTTTCTTCCACTTCTTCTAAATGCCTTGTAAACCATTGCTTCTTGGCAGTAAAAATAATAATAGCAAGACAATGGAAGTCGCATCTTCTTTTCTTGAGGAGTCAGCTTGTTAATCAAGTTCTATTCCAACTCCAAATGGAAAAAGATTTACCAGTCTCCTCTATACTTTTTGTAAATAAACAAGACCAATACATTAATTGGATTCGAACTTTGGAAAATAAATGAATTATTTCTTTGTATTTTTTCTTTCCTTAGATTTCGATAGACTTCTATAGAAAATCTCACTACGGTGATATTTCTCTTTCCATGATGTTTAGACTGACCTTAGCCCATATTTATATTTATTCTTATTTAGACAACAGTTCTATAAGATATAAATTATCTTTTTATTAAGAGATCCTTAGCTGTTTAGCTTGGGAATTACCTGATATTTAAGATTGGAACAGTTGTAATAATGAAAATTATATGTTTGTTATTGTCACACTTGTCTTTGTCTTGTATGTAAATTTCACAATTTTGTCATATGTATGATAAAAAAAAAAAACATTTTCAATAAAAAGAATGAGAAAAAAAAAAGTTGTTTATTTTCACTGTCAGATACCTTTTTAGAATCCTGTTGAATGTACTTACAGGAGACACAGCGCCCGCATTGGAATGAGCCAACAATAGGTGTATTTAACCAGGTCTTCGTGTTGATACGTTGTGATTGAAAATGACTGGGGACTAAGAAGTCTCTTAGGTTTTTGCCTCTTCGTGCTGTCATTTCCACTCTGGGACCTAGGATCTTTTTTAGATGGGTATCGCCAGTTAGAAGGGGCCAAAATCTCTAAATCCCAGATTTTACTTTGTCCCATCCTGCGTCGTATGTTGCAATCATATGTGGAGGAGGGTTGGTAGGTAAAGATGGTTTATTATTAGTCAAAAAGGTCTCTCTATTGGACTCCAGGGCTCTCCTGTATGCTTTTTTCAAACATCGATTGGGATAGCCTTTGTATTTGAATTGTTGTCCCAGATATTAGCTTAGATTTTAAATTCCTGGATAGTGCTACAATTTCTGCGTGCCCGTAGGTATTGCCCAATAGGTATGCCTTCGTGTCCTGAATAAAGGACGGTAAGGACTCCACAAAGTAAGATTTTGTCCAAATAAGAATTGCCATTTTGTGTAAGATTATTGACACCTGATACAATCGGGCGTCCTGGGGGGTCCGATTTGTTTTTGTCAGTAACCACAAAGGAGATAAGGGGTAAATATTATGATATAATACAACCCATACTAAAAAGATCTGTTTTTATTATGAAGTATGATCAACATACTTTATACAATGTAAGCATTGGTTATGGAGCTGATTTCTAGACATGTGCAATTCATTTCAGTCTAAATTTAAATTCAGAAAAATTTTGGCAATTCGGACATTCAGATGCTTCCGAATGTTCGAATTGCTGAAGTGTTGAATTGATGAATTTTGGAAGTGCCAAACCGAACCAAATGGCCGAAGTCCCAAATTGCCGAAGTCCCGAATTTCGGAAGTTCCGAACCGAACCAAATTGCCGAAGTGCCAAGCTTCGGAAGTGCTGAAGTGCTTCGGATTTCTGAAAAGTGGCAAAACAGGAGTTAGGAGTAGGGTAAGATTCCTGTCATCATTCCCTTAGTTTTACCTCCTCCTCCTGTTTTGCCACTTTTCAGAAATCCCTTGGGTTAGGAGTAGGGTAAGATTCCTGTCATCATTCCCTTAGTTTTACCTCCTCCTCCTGTTTTGCCACTTTTCAGAAATCCGAAGCACTTCAGCACTTCCGAAGCTTGGCACTTCAGCAATTTGGTTCGGTTCGGAACTGCCGAAATTCGGGACTTCGGGTTTGGGGTAGGGTTAGGGTTAGGGGTAGAGGTAGGGTTATGGATAGATGTAGGGGTAGGGGTGGGGGTAGAGGTAGGGTTAGGGGTTGGGTTAGGGGTAGAGGTAGGGTTAGGGTTAAGGATAGAGGTAGGGTTAGGGGTAGGGTTAGGGTTAAGTATAGAGGTAGGGTTAGGGGTAGGGTTAGGGTTAAGTATAGAGGTAGGGTTAGGGGTAGGGTTAGGTACCCCTAACACTAACCCTAACCCTACCTCTATAGGAATATTTCTTAATTTCTCACACTTTTTTAGATTTTATTGACTTTTTGATGTTTCATATAGAAATATGATGTGAAGTGAAAGCCCTGTGTGGGTGCACTTAATATGAAAGAGGTAATTTTAATTAAACAGACATATAGCTGAAATTCTATGCTTTGTTTTCCTTTTGTATTGGTCAGAACATTTGCTTTGGGTTAGGGTTATGGGGTAGGGTTATGGGGTAGGGTTATGGGGTAGGGGTAGGTTTAGGGTAGAAGTAGGGCTAGGGTTAGGGTAAGGTAGTAGGGGTAGAGTTATGGGGTAGGTGTAGGGTTACGGGCAGGGTTAGGGGTAGGGTTAGGGGTAGAGGTAGGGTTAGGGGTAGGGTTAGGGGTAGGGTTATGGGTTAGGGTTAGGGGGAAGGGAAGCCAGTCCATAGGTGTTCAGCTGGGGTATCCCCAGATGGGACAAATTCAGACTCACATTTCCAGTATGTGAGAACCCTCAAATAACACCTTTACAGGGTCTATGAGTTGGCCACTCAGGCTACAGCTAAATTGGAGGAACGGAATGAGAGAATGTATGATACCAAAGTGAAATATCAGTAAATCCCAACCATACGGTCTCAAATCCAACATAGGCCCAGCAAACCAACTTGGCAAATTTCATTGTGTAAAACTGAAATGAGCATGCTCTTTATTTGACCCTGTATCTTTCCAAAACACCATGAAACCTGTGCATGGGGGGCATTGTTGTACACGGGGGACATCACAGCATACAAATATGTGTCTTTTGCAGTAAAAGTGAAGAGTATTGTGACATTCAAATTTAAAATGCCATGCAGAACAATATTTCTTAATTTCTAACACTTTTTTTAGATTTTATTTACATTAAATTATGTTTCATATAGAAATATTTGATGTGAAGTGAAAGCCCTGTGTGGGCGCACTTAATATGAAAGAGGTAAATTATGGTTGAACAGACATATAGCTGAAATTCTAGGCTTTGTTTTCCTTTTGTATTGGTCAGAACTTGTACATTTGTTTCAGTTCTTAAGGGGTAAAGAATATTTATGCACCAAGCATTCAGTGAAAGCTAAAATAATGTAAACACATAGATACTATTTAACCCCTTAAGGACACAGCTTCAGAAGCTTGACTTACGCTTAATGACACAAGCAATTTTTGCATTTTCTTGCTGTTTGCGTTCAACTGCAATTTGCATCTCTCTCATTTATTGCACTGACACATATTATATACTGTTTTTTAAAGGACAGAAAGGGCTTTAATTTGATATATATATATATATATATAAATGCTTACTTATTATAAAAAAAATACAGAAAAATGCAAAAAAAATGAAAAATATTGTTTTTTTTTACAGTTTTTGCAATAATAATGTGTGCATAATTAGTGCAGGTTAAGTAAAGTAATTAAAAATAAATGTATTTATTTGTTCTGATTTACAGAATATATAATGTGTCTGGGATTTTAAGTTTTTTTTGGTAGTTACAGGTCACAAAGCACAAGGAGTAAAATAAACTTTTAATGTGGAGCGATTTTAGAATTTGGTATGTTTGTCTTGTAAGCTTAATAGCCATAAAAGAAAACAAAATTGCCACACAAAAGTATATATTTATATAAAGTAGACATCACGGGCTATTTACCTAAGGTTGTTTTGACACTTTCTACGTAGCCATTTCACCGCCAACCTCTGCTAAATATTGGAGTAAAATTGTGTTCTTTTTGGTTTTTGGCACACAAACTTATAACAGAGAAATTCTCGTGTATATTTTGTAAAGTTGGTGTGTGCTATTCCTGTACAAAGTTTTATTTTGTGTTCAGTTACATCTGCTGAGTAAAATGACACCCCATTGTATGTCTTTTGCACTATTTCGTGAAGTTACAGTGCCATACAGGATACCTGTCCTTTTCAGTATTCACAGTAGAATTTTGAGAGATGAATTTAATGAGCCTTAGCTTCCATTTGGGGTATTATAACAGTTTGACTGTTCAAAAAAACCCCACAAAGGCCTACCATTTGTAAACGTAGACACTCCAGGGTATCTCATAAGGTGCATATTGTGCCTTAACATACCCCCATTTTTTCACCAATATATGCCAAAGTATGTGGTAAAAAATAATTTTGTGCATTTTTTACATACGGATTGCATTTTTGCTGGCATTTTGTATATTTCATATGTGCCACTAAATTCAAACCCCCCAAATTATGCTCAGCTAAGTCTTCTGAGTAAAATGACACCCCATATTAATGTCTTTGGCACTATTTCGTGAAGCTACAGTGCCATATAGGAGACCTGTCCTTTACAGTATTCACAGTAGAATTTTGAGAGATGGATTTAATGAGCCTTAGCTTCCATTTGGGGTATTATAACAGTTTGACTGTTCAAAAAACCCCCACAAAGGCCTACCATTTGTAAAAGTAGACACTCCAGGGTATCTCATAAGGTGCATATTGTGCCTTAACATACCCCCATTTTTTCACCAATATATGCCAAAGTATGTGGTAAAAAAATTATTTTGTGCATTTTTTACATACGGATTGCATTTTTGCTGGGCGTTTTGTATATTTCATATGTGCCACTAAGTTCAAACCTCCCAAATTATGCTCAGCTAAGTCTTTTGAGTAAAAATACACCCCCAATGAATGTCTTTGTCACTATTTTGTGAAGCTACAGTGCCATATAGGAGACCAAGCCATATCCGTTTTTACCAAACTTTGAATTTTGACGCTGGGCCTATGTGCAATTTCCAAGCATCTTCGCAGGTTTTAAATTCAAACTACCCCACAAAGGCCTACCATTTCTTAAAGTAGACACCCCAGGGTGTTTCAAAAGGTATAGTTTGAACCTTAGCGTGGGATCATTTTTCCGCTAGCTTGTACCAGATGTAGTGGTAATAAGCGTTTTTTCTGCCTTTTTGACATACAAAGTGAGTTTGCACAGTATATTTTGCAAACCTTATGTGTGCTACGACTGTATAATACTTCATATGTTGCTCAGCTATGTCGGCTGAGTACAGCAATACCCCCGTATGTACCTTTGCCAGGTATGTGTGGACATCGGAGGGGCACATTTGGGACACAGCCATTCCAGTTTTTTTCAAACTTTGAATTTTTATGCTGTGCCTATGTCCCATTTTAGAGTATTTTACCAGGCTATATAATCCAAATTCCCCATAAAGCCATACCATTTCTTAAAGAAGACATCCCAGGGTATTTCAAAAGGCATATTTTGAACCTTAGCGTGGGATCATTTTTCCGCTAGCTTGTACCAAGTGTAGTGGTAATAAGCATTTTTTCTGCCTTTTTGACATACAAAGTGAGTTTGCGCAGCATATTTTGCAAACCTTATGTGTGCTATGACTGTATAATACTTCATATGTTGCTCAGCTATGTCGGCTGAGTACAGCAATACCCCCGTATGTACCTTTGCCAGGTATATGTGGATGTTGAAGGGGCGCATTTGAGACGCAGCCATTCAGTTTTTTTCTAACTTTGAAGTTTTACGCTGTGTCCATGTTCCAATTTGGAGTAGTTTAGACGGTTGGTTATTGAAACTTCCCCACAAACACATACTATTTATTAAAGAATACACCCTGGGGTAATTCAAAAGGCATATTTTGAACCTTGGCGTGGGATAATTTTTTCTCTAGTTTGTTCCAGGTGTAGTGGTAATGAGCGTTTTTAAAATGTATTTTTTTACTTTTTATAACTTTTTTACTTTTAAAAACTAGTTTTTAAACTTTTGTTTTGCTTATAAATTTTTTTTAAACTTTCCTAAACTTTCTTAAAACTTTTTTACAGATTTAACATTTTTCTAAGCTTTTTTTTTTACCGTTAACCCCTAACTAGCAGTACGCAGCACTAACAGTAAATTCCCCATTTTCCCATAACTCCCACCCACCCCAGCTAGCAAAATATATAGTTATAAAATATTTAAATTAATTAATTAAATAAATTGAACCCCTGAGGGTTAAAAAATAAATAAAAGTTAATCCTCAGGGGTTAAAAAAAATTAGATCACAGTATAATACTGTGATCTCTATTTGATCGCTGTAGGCAGTGATCGACTGGCAGGGAAGGGGTTCATTTTTATTTGGACTAGGTAAAGTGTGGGTTTTTTTTGTTTTTTTTACTTAAATGTTATTAAAACATTTTTTAAGCTTAATTTTTAACTTTTTAAAGTTTCTTTTAAAACTTTTTTAACGTTAACCCCTAGTTAGCCTAACGCCAAATCCCCCAATTCCCCACTAACTTCCACCCACCCCAGCTATCTAAATATATAATTTAAAAATAATTTAATTAATTAATTTAATTAATTTAACCCCTGAGGGTTAAAAAAAAAAGAATTAACCAGATCATAGTAAAATGTAATCCCTGCCAATTGATCACTGTAGTCAGTGATCAATTGGCAGGGAAGGGGTTAATTTGTTATTACAATGGGTAAAGGGGGGTGGGACTTTAAATTAACTTTATTTTTTTAAACAGCAGGGGGCAGGATCATCACTGATCCGGCTCCCTGCACTTCACACAGAACCCGGAAGTTCAGGGAGCCGGTAGGTGAGTATACAGAGCACATGTGCTCGCTCTGACTTGCGGTCAGAGCGAGCACATGTGCGGGGCAGCCTGACCGGGTGCTCCCGGTATGCCTCTAATGCAGAGGCATACCGGGAGCACCATTAACCCCGCGATCGCCGCGATCGCCGTGATAGCGGCGATCCGAGGGTTAATTTTACCGCGTGACGGACGAGGTCGTCACCCATCGTTAAGGGTCTCCCCTCTGTGACGGACCTCATCCGTCACCCGTCCTGAAGGGGTTAAAAAAACAAAACAATTATAGACAAAAATAAATACGGCTACTTTTCATTGTTTGACCTGGATCCAGTCTGTTTTCTAAACAGTATGATCAAATTTGCCAGAGAAAAGTCCATTTCAAGTGTCACCAAGTGTGGGTTCACTGTATACAAATGGTCATTGTTTTTAGACCAATATGTTCTCGGGATTTGCTTTTCTTTATAGACTCTATGCATCTCGATCCACAACTAGTGTATCACAATAATGTAAGTGTGCATTTTTCTTCGCATTTTTGTAAATTATTTCTGGCTGTGTGAATTAATATTTTAAAGACATATTGCACTATTTTGTTTCTTGTGGGTTCTTTTTTTACATGCTATGCTAGTCTGATAACCTACAAAAAAATTGAGTGATGGTCAATCGAGTGAGAATCAAAAATTGAGAGTGAGAATTCCACCCAAATCAAAAATATACGATCTCCTTATGTTATTCTTAATTATTTTTTTCAGTTCAAGATCCAAAACCATACTATATTCTAGCCTGGGAAAAAGATTTGGGTCGGCAATGGGACCTGGAATAATGCTTTGCATTCATATTATCTCTCAAAGGGATCACACATTGTTCTAACAATATAGAAAATCACTACAAAAATATGTACCACCTGCACATGGCCCCTTCAAGACTCTATACAATTAACACAAATATTCAGATAGATGTTGGAGGGGTTGTGAAGCCCTCGGTATGCTTTCACATA
Organism: Pelobates cultripes; assembly: GCA_933207985.1. Classification (NCBI taxonomy): domain Eukaryota; kingdom Metazoa; phylum Chordata; class Amphibia; order Anura; family Pelobatidae; genus Pelobates; species Pelobates cultripes. The sequence continues at coordinate 20,310,833 of OW240914.1, forward strand.
TATGGTGGCACTGTGTAAAATTGCAGCCATTCTGGAAGGGAATACGTTCACTAATTAAAATGATAGATCCATCAATTGTAACATTCTCTCCAGAGGTGGGTTTATTCAAAAATCTCTCTAAGAAATCAAGTAAATTAGATAGAATCATGGCAGGCCGCATTCTTATTGCGGCCACGTCCATCATACCTTGTTATTGGAAGTCTACTACTTTGCCATCAATTAAGGAAGCACTGATTTTAGTGTTCGATAACAAAAGGTATGAGCTGGCATTGCAGCAACCCTCACCTCAAAAGGTCAATTTGCAGTTTCATTGTGGCACTTGGAAAAGTGATATAGGTAAAGAGTTTCTCCTGTAGACAATTTCCCACGCCCTTTTACATATTGACATGCAATGTATTTAGACATAAAATTGGTTATATTAATATCTGTCTTATATTTTGACAGGAACAAATACACTATTTTATTATTATGCATTTGGATAGTACCCTTTCTCTTCTTTTATTTTTACTTCTTTATGATTTAGATTTTTTCACCTTCTTCTTCATATTTCTACTCATATTTGTAGTGTTAAATGTTGCTTTCTTTATATACCAAGTTAATGTGAAATATGTTTTTCAAAATATTGTTGTAATGGAATTATAATGATAGGTACTTTGACCCAAGGCTCAAGCTACTAAGATGACCAGAGGTCCAGTCTGTCTTTACTTTCATGTTATGCTTTTAAACTTTTAGTCTAGTTTCGACTGTTTGACAAATAAGCACAAGTAAGCATAAAATCATGACTTGTGACATTCTGTGGTTTCTGAGGAGACGATTGCAGCTTCCCCCATTAACCCCCTTCTGATGCCCTAATGTTTATATACATATATATATATATAACCATTGAAATATGCTTAGTTCTGTCATTTCCTTTTATGGTATAGTGTGACTTCACCCATCCGGTTTTTGGCGCACAAGTCACAAAGCGGTCTTTACAAAGTACTATATAATCTGTAAGCTTACACAATAAAATAAGGAAGTAATCTTTGAATCAAAAACTGTCTGGTCTGATTACTTTCTCCGAGCAGCTCGTAATAAAAGTGTCAATTTAATTTCCACCTGAACATATCTCCAGGTAAATTAATATCTGTTCTACTGTTCAATAAAAATAGTTTGAAAATGAAAACAAAACAAACAAAAAAAGAATTGAGTGATACCCAACAGAATGCCATGCTATCTTTCTCACACTGTAAGAGAGTGGTACAGTATAACCTTCTACATTGTTTGATTCTTTTATTCTGGCTAATACAAGATAATAGATGTTAACATGGCTGTGCAATCTTAATTATATTAATTGTTTCCACTTTTTCTGTTTAGACTATGTCATAGCTTTCCATGCGAGAAACACTACCACAGTCTTCAATTGTCATGTCCTTGTTAACTCCATCACAAACATATATATAAATGTGGTTATTTTGCAAGCTCTATTTCTACTGGCTTGCACAGCAGTTTCATATATTTTTTTTTGTGAATTACTTTTGATAATTTTCTATTCATATGGCAATGTCTACATATACCTATTATTGTGAGCTAGCGTAGAGAATTATATTTTTGTATAACTTTTTTCTAAAATAAAAAATTCAAAACTTCTTTTACATGTACTGCTTTATATCATCCTCTTCCTTTCCGCATGAGGTGGCTCTTGGAGTTCATGCTGGGTTTGAAAAGTATAATAAAACATTTAGGGAAAAACATGCAGATCACTAATGCCCAACTTGAAGCCAGGATAGCAAACACTTCCATTGTTTGCGTATACTTCCCTGTTGCACTGAGTGAGGCTGGAACATAAGACACCCAAACACTAAGGAAAGATAGCATGCTGAAAGTAATAAATTTGGCTTCATTGAAGCTGTCAGGAAGCCTCCTGGACAGAAAAGCAACAATAAAACTTATGCTGGCTAAGAAACCTAGATATCCAAACATGGACCAAAAGGCAAAGGGTGATCCCTCGTTACACTCAGCACTGATAATTCCTGGTCTTGTTTGAATGTTCTGCTCTGGAAAGGGAGGTTTGAGAGTTAACCAAATGATAGACAAAATGATTTGTAGAAGGGAGCAGATGCAAATTATGATGTAGGAACCCCAAGGACTTGTCCACATTCTCAGTGAATTGCCTGGTTTGTTGGCCATAAATGCAAAAACCACTATGATAGTTTTGGCCAATATGCAAGAGATGCAGAATGCAAAGACCAAGCCAAAAGCAGGCTGACGAAGAAGACACTTCTTAGGTTCTGGGTAACCAATAAAAGCTAATGCACAGAAGAAGCATAGGGACAAAGATACCAGAAGAAGACAACTGATGGAATAATTGTTGGCTTTTACAATAGGAGTGGATTTATAACGTATAAATATCCTCAAAATGACCACAGGAACTAAAGATGACACAATGCAGGTAGCAGTCATTGATGCCCCTAATTCATCTTCATAAGAGAGATACTCCACAGATTTTGGTAGACACAAGGATTTCTCTTGATTTGGCCACCTATCCCATGGACACTTGAAGCAGTCAGTAGAGTCTGAAAATACAGAGATAATTGATCCATTAAAATGTACTTTATGTTTAAGATGCATGAATTTGACCTACTTGGTGCCAGTCTTTGAAGTTTGAGATGTCATAGCTTTCACTGCAGAAAATTAATCCAAAGGTAGGGCACAGCTTACACAAAGGCTATGGAGTCAAATGGTATCAATGGAGGCTTTATGGTTCCATACCAGCAAAATATGTGTTATTAAAATATGGGTTATATGAATGGAAACCAGTTCCTTATTTGGAATGCCATATAAAGAACTGGTTCTTTATTTTGGAATTCCATAGACATTTAGCTGTGTTGATACTTAGTCATCAATTTAATTTAGATGGATAAGCTGTTCAAATGATGTATTATTTCTGGATACATTTTTAAAATATGTGATAATTTGAAAAAAAAATAATATTGAAAAATATATATATATTATATGTTGGGCCTCTGGAGCACAGGGAGAAGGGCCTCTGGGACACAGGGAGTAGGCCATCTGTAGCAAAGAGAGAAGGACCTCTGGAGCACAGGGATGAGGACCACTGGAACGCATTGTCTCTGGAGCAAAGGGAGCAGGATCTATATAACATATGGCGTAGGGCGTCTGAAGCACAGGAAGCAGATTGCACAGAGACTCTGATAGTTTTCACAGGATAGCCGCTTGCTCTGAAACACTGAGGGTTTGCACAGGATAGCAGCAAGCTCTGGAACACTGAGGGTTCGCAGGAGCTCAAGTACCATATGACACAGTACCAGGCCCCCAGAAAAGGAGGAAAGCAAGCAAGGGTTTCACTAGGCAGGAAACAAGGACCAGACCAGTAACAATGAACTGGCAAACAAAAAGGGACGAACCTGTACTAAAAAGTCAGGGCCGTCTGGTTATAGAGTCAGACCTCTTCCGTCTGGGTGCAGTAGTACCATAACAAGGTAGTGGTACCGACAAGTATTGCACCAGACTGGAGAGATCAGAAAACTAAGGAGGTAAATTAATCTTAGCAGCACTGAAATGTTTGCTTGTATTTTACCATCCCTATAAAGCATTGCGTTTGTAGAGCTTGAAGAAATAAAGATGGAAGGAAAAACTTAAATCTAAAAAAATGTATATTGTATTTAAAAAACAGAAATGGCTTTCTTTTAATATCCCATATGGAAACATGTGACTCTTTATATAACCTGAGCCACTAAACTGCTTTACTAAATGATAGGTCTCAACTTTGGTAGTGTATGCACTGCCAACGCAGGATATACTGCATTGGTATCTGGTTACTTTAGGATACTCTATCCATCTAGTCCTCTGGCATTACTCTTATTAGTAATTTCTCTAAAGAAGACAATGAATAGCAACAACCTGTGATCTAAAGGAAGAGAAAAAACATACTCTTCTTGGCAACTCAAAAATACACAGACAGTTTATTGTAGAAAAAACATCCAGTTTACATAGATCACAGCATTCAGTAGACCACATTGCACTCATATTTTCACCAATGGAAATACAGACTGGCAAATAAAACATAAAGGAAAAACGGGTTACAAAGTGATTCATTATACTTGTTCTCTCCCCTCCTCCCTCTCCCCACACTCCCTCTCTCCTGTGCAAGTCCACCATGAATGCAAAAGGTTATCTTGATCTTGATGGCTAGGTAGATATCTGCACCAACAGTACCCCTTCAGAGCAATCTCTGATTACATTAACACAGCCCTTTGCTGTAGTAGATAATGTAGATTTGCTGGCTCGTAGAGCAGGTGGTCATTCAGGGTAGAGATTTTAACTTGATTAACATACAAAATACATTTCACACCTGACTATATTTTATGCCTGCATTGAGAGCTGTTGTTCCTCCACCTCTCTTGGCACACACACTGCTCTGTGATTAATACACACAATATACAGGTACACACAATACAGAGATGCCTATAAACATTGTAAACAGTCACAAAATGGTGCAGCAAGCTCGAGGCTTGCACAAAACAAATCAGGGGGATCAAGCCATCCATCACAATACCGAACACAACATTAAGTGTGTATAACATTTTATAAAACTGCAAAAATCTGTTATTTGTCTCTATTAAATTGTTGTCAAATGAAAATTTTCAGAACTTTATAATTTTCTTGATAAGGACAGATTTAAAAAATCTACACATAGAAACATACACATGGGTACATATTACAGAGTCCTTATTTAGAAAATTGTATCGTTCTATATATGTTCATTTGACAACCATTTACCATCTCTTAGTTAAATGTTGAACGTGCCTGTTTCATTTGAGATCTCGCCTGGTGGACACAGGATGCACTGAAAGCAACAGGCAGGTTCTCCTTTTCTGGATGCTTTCCGAAAACCAGGGGGACAGCTTTGACTGCAGACTGAAACAGGTACCTGAGGGAGAAATTAAGATTAATGGTAGATTATTAAATGTAAAATAGTTACAGAATCCAGTAACTGGATATATATTGCATGAGAATTCAAATCTCATTATACCCTTGTCATAACTAAGCTTGATGGGGCAATTAAAGCACCTTTTGGTTTCTCAACTTTTTTTTTAGTAGTGATGGTTTATTCTGAAACATTTTAAACTACCAGAAAAAGATGGCTTTAATGAATTCAGCAGCACTGTGATCATGGACCATGGATACGACAAGGCTCCTAATTTTTATTATTTATTTCTTTAACGTTTAATTTCAAAAAAGGCCACAATGGAAAAGGAACATGGCACATGACCACATGGAAAAGGTAAAAAACATTAAACAAGATCTGCAGTCAGTATTTCCTCTTTTATAAAAAAAGTTCTGTGATCTTTCTAGTCATCTTCCTTACAGTATTGGGCAGGACTTAAAAACTGAGCACATTGAAGTTATTCTTTGCTATATATCTTTCTGGACTGTAATGTTGCTGGATCTTTTTTTTTTTTAAAAATACACTTATTTTCTGAGAGATCTTTGATATATAATATCTAAATTATATATATTATGTGTAAATATATGTTCTTAATACTTCTTCAATTAGAAGTCCCCCTATCCAAAGCAAAACAAATACAAATCTTACGCCAGTCTTAATTTCAATTTTTTATGTTTAAAAAGTTATCATAATTTGCTTTAACTAAACGTTAATATTTTCATTCCTTATTAGATCACTTTTATCAGCTGTGTATATGACAATTTCCTGACATTATTAATTTAACATAGCTTTATTTTTATCCATGTATATTGTTTGGGATTACTTCAAAAGCAATGATAACCTTTAATAAGAATGAAAAACAAAACTGTGCAACATCTTCCATCATAATCTTTTATATTGTCACACCTTTTGGTCTTTGGTAGGCCACCATACGCCACTTTTGTTGATGCTGAAGACTTGAACATGAGATTCTGTTGTGTCATAACTTCCCACCTTGACATGTCGTATAGTGCCTTCTGGAGTCATCTGCCAATTCACAATGTCATAGATGGCTGGTGGATCTCCGTTCACATCGAAGTAAAGCTTCCTCCCACTATTCATTTTCACCCTTACTTTCTTGGTATAGTGTAAGAGCTGAGAGGCAGGAAAAGTACATGTATATTTTATGGGGAAAAAAAATCATATTGTTTAAAGGACCACTATAGTGCCAGGAAAACATACTAGTTTTCCTGACACTATAGTGCCCTGAGGGTGCCCCCACCCTCAGGGACTCCCTCCCGTCGGGCTCTGGGGAGAGGAAGGGGTTAAAATCTTACCTTTCTCCAGCGCCGGGTGGGGAGCTCTCCTCCTCCTCTCCGCCTCTTCTCCTCCTCTTCGGCTGAATGCGTATGCGCGGCAGGAGCTGCGTGCGCATTCAGCCGGTCTCATAGGAAAGCATTCATAATGCTTTCCTATGGACGCTTGCGTCTTCTCACTGTGATTTTCACAGTGAGAAGCACGCAAGTGCCTCTAGCGGCTGTCAAGAGACAGCCACTGGAGGCTGGATTAACCTATTTATAAACATAGCAGTTTCCCTGAAACTGCTATGTTTATAAAAAAATGGGTTTACCCTAGCTGGACCAGATACCCAGACCACCTTATTAAGCTGAAGTGGTTTGGGTGCCTGGAACCAGGATCCCCTCTAACATGGCTGTGCAGCTGCATGGACTGTATACTATATTTAATGTGTGTATGTTGCAGTTAATATTGACTCTTGTTTAGTTGCCTGGAGAGAAGGCGGCTTTATTTTGTATCTGCTGGGGTTTTTGTTTTTGTTTTTCACCCTCCCCTTTGTTGTGTTGCACTTGGGGAAACTGTAAATGCTATAGAATTTCTTCCTTAAGAGGGAAGAAAATAAAATGTATTCTACATTAAACCCTCTGTCAAATATGACTTGATTTTATAAAGGAATCAAGCCCAATTAATCTGTCACATGCAAATGTATTTTCTTGGTGGTATTCAGAGAACTATAGAAACTAGTGGCCTCAGTTGAGTATATCTTTAATCCTGGAAAATCTAATCTTCTTCATTAAAGGACACCAATACTACTTTAATGCATCTGATAGGTTTTTGCCTCATTATGCTGTAATCGTGTTCTAAAAATCTTTACAGATTTGTATTAAACAAATTCTTTCCTTAACTAGTCCCGAGCCAAAACTTGAAGCTTCAACATTGACCTCTTCTCATACGTTAACAACCCTGGTCCATCCAAATGCCACAGTAGCGCCATTAATTACAGGATCTATCTCAGTTTCATCCATAAACTTAAGGACAAGCTCTAATTTACAATACAACCTCTGGAAAACCACATTTGAGTAGTTTGGATATAAAGTGCATCAAGTGTGTACAGGTTCTATGGATTGTGTATAAATAAAGATTTACAAAAAAATAAAATATAGTGGATCAAGTCACAGTAAGGTCTAGCTGGATACTACTTGAGAAAACCAGAGGAAACATTAAGCAGGACAACACTGAACAGAAGTCAATGGAAATACTCATGAATTGGAAAAAGGACTGAGATCATGATTTCTAAGACATTATTAGTGTAAGCCCAAGCAAAGTGTTGCTTGTAATTAGCATGAAAGGGAAAAAATGGTTTTATTAGGAATTCCACATCAAGCACTCATCCATGTAAAAACATACAACAGTAACTGATGGTAAAAATGTCAACAAAATTATATTTTCTCACACTTAAATTAAAGAGTGAAAAACACAACAAATCAATTTACCAGATCTGTGAGATCCTAACTAAAGTTCAGACAACTGGACCCAATCAAGTAAGTAGAAAAATATAACCCATCGGACCAATGTGTAAAGTAAAAAAGACAAACAAACAGTGCACAGAGAGGGCACCTAGAGAGAGATACCAGTAAGACACTTTCTCCATCTCAGCACATTAGCCTTTTTAACTTTTTGCCCACTGCCCCTGCCCCTGTACACTATTTGTCTTTTTTACTTTACAGATGGAATAAAAGTATTTTTCTACCTGATCAACTCTGGATGTCTGTCCTTTGGTTAGGATTCAGCGTTGCAGTTGCACTTTATCTTCAGAGGTGAACAACCCACCTGTTGGGACTCTTTGGGTAAGAAAATGTGGAGTTTTCCCTCCATATGTTACTACTGTATAAGTTACTTTGAACTTTACCTGTCTTTTTGAACATGTTTCTACTTAACATACTTAACCAAAAGTGTGGCTGTCATCACAATGCTATACAACAAACTCAGAACTAAATTACACCTACTTTGCTGGAAGTGTTTTTTATTTGTCTCCAATCATTAATTGGACACTGCTGGAGGAGTATCATGTAATTTATGTAATTTTCAACAATATATATGCTTCCAATATAAAATAAATATAAAGAAATCTGTCTATATTTGTAACTATTTTAAATACCTCTGAATTTACATGCTAGCTCTGGGTCACAGATTTCACTAAATGTTCTAAAAAATAACAGGGTTGATCCTGTGTTAATGTTAGTGTTAATCCTTTTATGTATGCATTGCCAAAGCTCCTGTATTCCTAAATTTTAATGTGTTAGAACTAAATGTATTTTTATTATTTAAAATTACCTGCCAGGGTTTGAAACTTCTAATGTCTGCACAACTCCCATTTGAGAAGGGACCTTCTCCGTGTTTGCAGTTTTTTAGATCTTCCAAAGCATTGGCCACAACATGGACTGCAGTGTAGACACTGTAGGTGCTTCTCAAACTAGACACATCGTTATAGCTGTTGTGTATATTTTCTAGACGTTCTGCTCCTGTGCACTCTTGAATCAAAGTGTCATAATACCTTGTTATGTTTGTATCAGGAAAGAAAATGCATCTAAAAGTAATTTCCCAAAATTGCTTTGTCCAGTCTCTTCCCAAATAATCAGATGGATGGATCATGTTGAGGAACTCTCTAAGTCTGGGAATAGTTTGACTTTGAAAGGCTACACCTATTGTGCCAGAAAGAAGAGCTGAGAATTTTTCCAAATGAATGGCGGTGGATGTGGACCAAGCTTCACTAGCAACAAATATCTTGCTTGTAATATTCTGTCTCAATATTTCAACTAGAATTGGGACAAAATGGACATGATCAGAAAAGACCACCACAGCCACTGCTGTTGTGTCTTTCATCACTTTGGCTATGTGTTGGGCTTTGCTGTCTGGATCATTCATTGGAATGTTCTCAGTAAAGGCTACACATGCTCCAGCTCTGATTAGCACTTGCCTGACTAATTGAATTCCATGCTGACCATAGTCATCCTCTGTTGCTAAAAGTCCAACCCATGTCCAACCAAAATGCAATACCAATTGAGCAAGAACTTGGGACTGGAAGTTATCACTGGGGACAGTTCGGAAGAAAGAGTTAAATTGTGTCCGGTCACTAAGAAGCTTGCTGGTTGATAAATAGCTAATCTGTTGGAAAAGAACCACGTGGTAAAGAATACTGTATGATACCAATATGTTATTTAGAAAATGTATATTCACAATATCAGAAATGACAATCAGTTTATTAATAGATTGTACCTAACTTTTACAAATAGTTCACATTTATTATCTAACTATTGGGTATATATGGAGTTTTAAAAATTGTCTCATATTGCAGAGCATCATCTAAAACTGTCAGAAGATTAAAAAAAAACATTGGCCTAGAATGGTAGATCCCCAGATGTTTTAGAACTACAGCTTCCATAATGCTTTGTCATTTTAAAGTCATGCAAAGCATCCTGGAAGTTGTGGTTTTAGAACATCTGGGGAGCTACATTTTGGGCACCCCTGGCAAAGAATGTATGTAAACAAAAAAAGCAGAAAGCTAAAAATTTTAAAATTCATTGCTTAGGGCACAGACCTTTGAAACAAAATTTAATTTCAATACATTTTTCCATTTTCTAGAATTCTACTTAAGTTATGAATTGTAACATCATAGATTCCAGACTCCCATTAGTATGATATGCACAACATTTACAGAGCTATTACAGAGCTATTTATGGTTGTCTCATTTTATCCATGTAGTCACTTGTAAACTCAACACCACATGCAGTATATTAATCTGAGTCTGCCGTCCATGGCGGGCACCAATACATGCAAATAGGCTAGAGTAGGGGTTCTTAACCCAGTGTTCAAGTACCCCCTACCAGTCCATGATTTAGGGATTAGCCTGTTGTGTCTAAAGTTTTTTTTTTTTTTATAAAAACACTTTAAACACAACTGGGTAATCCCTAAATTCTGGACTGTTAGGGTGAACCTGAGGACTGGGTTGGGAACCACTGGGCTAGCGGACCACTGAGATTGTGTCCACCAGCCCAAACACAAACTTGGCTAGAAAAGACTTTGAATATTTTTCCTGCTGCTGATCCTGAAGGTTTCAGTAAGTAGAACAAAGCTGTTTATGTCCCACAACTCCTAAAATAGGGCAATTGCCTCCATGCCTCACTTGCCAGCTCTCCCTTGGATGGTAGAATAGGAAGGATATAATATTTACCAGAGCTTGTTTTAAGACAATATAAAGATATTTGCTTATGGCTAATATTCAGCTATCTGCATTGCTTGGGGTTGTTTGGAATAGTAGTACAGGGATTATAAAAGAATACAGTGGAGATACAGTGATAGAATAAGGTGTGTTTGGAATAGTTGTACAGGGATTATAACAGAATCCAGTGGAGATACAGTGATAGAATAAGGTGTGTTTGGCATAGTAGTACAGGGATTATAACAGGATCCAGTGGAGACAAAGTAACAGAATGGGGTGTGTTTGGGATAGTAGCACAGGGGTTATAACATCCTGAAAAACTCCCACTAAGTGTTGTCTATAATAGAGACATGGAAAAATAAACTGAATGTCTGGAATGAACTGATTTAATATCTATGATAGACACACAAAATGTCTGGGATATACACACTGAATGCCCTAAAATAGCTAGATTAATGGATGGATATTTCAGCCAAATCCTGCATCTACGTAGTAGATCGTGCATTTTTCATCTCTTACCTGGGGATATCTATAGAGTCCCAGTATATGAGCTAGAAGAATTGATTGAGTGGAAGATGAGGGGCCAATTATGCTACTGAGCGGATAATGTTGAAGGCATCGGAAATTTGGCGTGACTTTGTCATATCCTGTCAAAACCTGGAGTGCACCTTTTAAGTCCATACTCACTACATCACAAGAATCATACACCTGAAAACCCAGAGTAATATTGGGGAGTATTTTTTGATCTTCATTAATCTCTGCAATGGCAAATCTCAAGGTATGAAGACTCTGAAAGCTTTCAAAGAGGAAACTTGATCATAAAAAAAATAAAAAAACTTTATGACCATGTTATACGTAACATTAATATTTTGATTTACAGACAAATATGTGCATTATTATACATTGGTTTTTAAAATGCATCTAACTTAGTAAAACAGAGTAAAATCACATTGCTGTATCAATCTATAACTCATGTGAGCAATATCAAAGTAAGATTAATATTTTTCTATTCCTTGGGTCAATTATAGTCCAATATTTGTCTGATATTTTTAGTAGGTTCTATTCTTTTTAATGTAAACATGAGTGTATGTGTGCATATTGTCAGCAATTAAAATTAAGTATTTGGAATTTTTAAAGAAGATATATTACCAAAATGAAGCTATGCAGTATATAAAAGAATATGAATTAATTAAACATAAAAAGATGTGTTGACTAGCACCTAATTGAACATGAGTCCCTGTCTATTAGCAAGTAAAGTGAAATTAACCTTTATTAGAGGGAAAAAACAGCATAGATGTTAAAATTAAAATTTACTTTCAAATCCCAAAACAGATACATAGCAGTTTCCTTTTGTTTCATAAGCCAATGTCTCATATTTTGTTAATATTAAACTTTTCATTGCCTTTATCGAGGTGTCAGATATACCAGTCAAACATACAGATATTTTTGGTGGAGCCTTACTGCCGAGCTGGTCAGATGCACCTTGCATGAGCTCCTGGGACAGCAGCATGAATATATCCGATTAAATACACCAAGCCTGGCTTAATCTTGACTAAAGTGCCTTTGTCACTTGTGTAAGCTCCTGCATATACAAACCAGTGATGGTTTGTCTGGTGTCCAGAGAATTGCAGACACTAAAAGGGTTGCAGCCTACTGTAAAAATGTGGTCTAGTGAGGCGGCATCTCTCCCAATCGGTGAAGCATTGCACCCTTGCATGGTTTGGTTGTCGTCCCGTTCCCCTTTTTCTAAACTGGCGGGGGGTCATTCCGGTCCCTACTGGACTGACATAAGTACCTACAAAACCTTCCAGAGACCGTACATGCTTGCTCTCTAAAAGAGACAAAATCACCAAGATGGCAGACACCCTCCATACTCCCAGTCAACACCTGACACCGATACAGCATTATACTGTGGAGAGTATGAATTGGAACATATAACAACTTCGAAAAGCTGTGGCAAGAGCTCTGGCATTGGGTGAGCTGCTGTTCACACGAGTATGTGAGCAGCAGCTCACCCAATACTTCGCCTGCTCCAACCTTGGTTAGCCCAAGAGTACAAACCTGGGCCACAGATAGCCAGAGAGAAACAAGGTCCTCACCACACTCGCACACAATGATGGGACGACTTTGTCCAGCACAGCCTGCTCCACGTTACATCATGCTTAAACGTAAGATGAAGGGGAGACAGAGATGGGTGTCTCGCTATGGGAGGACTGGATCATGGCTGCACCGCATCTCACCTGGACTACTTGGCTCACAGTCTAGAAATACTTATAAAGAAGGTTCCTGGGTTCATGCCCCAGTCACTGAAACTGGGGACTTGCTGGGTACTTTGGCACTTACCCCCTTCCTCTGTGGTGAATCCTCTCGAATTCGCATTGGCTGACCTACTACATCAGACCTGGCGATAATACCTTTATTTCTATGCTTATCCTTGTTTTCCTTATTATAATATATGATGGATCTCTGTTTTTATGAGCACCTAGTGGCCCCATTTTTATTTCTATCTTAAGCCTGCAGTATGTTCTAAGTATTTTCATTCATACTAATAGTGTACACTGCTTATTTTTGTTATTATAACCTATGCTCATAGGCAGAAAATGTTTTACCATATTTAATATATGTTCACACTAACACCAATGCATAACCCAATCTAGAATTCTATGTTTTATGGACTAGCACCAGAGGGAATATAATTCAAGATTCATCTTGTTTTCTTTTATTTTCCTTCCATAAAATGTGCAATATTCTGGATATGTCCTATAGTGTACCTGAATATACATGCAGGTACACATGCATATATGTTATGGTCGCTTTGACTGTTTATCTCTGCACAAAAAAAAAAAAAAAACATATAGATGTTGGGCAAGTCCAAAAAAAAGAGTCCTTACTCAGTACATTTGATTTTGGGTGGTCTCTCATTAAACGAGACTTGCTCAATCATTCGGTCAACGTGCACAGGGATAAGGGCTCCTATCATTATATCTCCAAGCTGGGTCATCTCACTGACCTCTGAGACATCGAGTCTGCATTGCAGGTCTTCAAGGCAAAAAGCTGGAATAAGGTGGGACAGGATTATATGCCATAGGGCTCTGTATACACAGATCATCATGTTTGTGAAATTAGTGTAAAACCTAATAGAATGGACATATGAAACGCAATGTGTTCAGCTTGATATTGATAAATAAATCCTTTAAATGAACAATCTGTTTCTCAAACAACAGTTCCATCTATGTATTTTTATTATTTTCCATCTATGGCCACAATGAATACTCTGGGATCCACAATCAGATTTGGCTACATGTTTTGTCAGCATATCCCACATTACTCAATTTTTTCTGTGTTCCAACAAAAAATTGTCTGTGCCTTCATCTTATCTTGCCATTTGAAATTAAATTTGTCGGTTTGTCCTGTTGTCACCATACAGGCCTACAAAGAGTGCACAGTTAACAAAGAGTTATATGCAGAGCAGAGTATTGTCATTGTGCATGAATGTTATGTATATCATTATAGAACCAAAGGAGATTGCAGGTTTATTATAGTACCAGAAATTATTCAGCTGCCAAATTCAGTCTACATTACATTGAAATACGTATTTTAGTGTCCTTGTATGTCTTGCTGCAGCTCCCTGTTTAGAGGGGAGGGTGGGAATAATGTATAAAATAATATAAAGACTGTTGTAGAATGTGGTGTGTTTGGAGGGATCCAAACATGGCCTATACAGTGACAGTATAGGCCATGTTTGGAGCAGTACAGAGAATATAACAGGATACAATGGAAGTACAGTGACAGTATAGGCCATGTTTGGAGCAGTACAGAGAATATAACAGGATACAATGGAAGTACAGTGACAGTATAGGCCATGTTTGGAGCAGTACAGAGAATATAACAGGATACAATGGAAGTACAGTGACAGTACTGGTGTTTTTGGAATAGTAGTACAGGGATTATAACAGTATACAGGGGAGATACAGTAACAGAATAGGGTGTGTTTGGAGGGATAGAACAGGGATTATAACAGAATACAGGGGAGATACAGTGACAGAATATTGTATGTTTGGAGGGGGAGTACTGGGATTATAACAGAACACCGGGGGGATACAGTGTCAGAATGGGATGTGTTTGGAGGGGGAGTACTGGGATTATAACAGCATACAGGGAGATACAGTGACAGAATGTGGTGTGTTTAGAGGGATAGAACAGGGATTATAACAGGATACAGGGGAGATGGAGTGACAGAATGTTGTGTGTTTGGAGGGGGAGTACTGGGATTATAACAAGATACAGGGGAGATACAGTGACAGAATGTGGTGTGTTTGGAGGGATAGAACAGGGATTATAACAGGATACAGGGGAGATACAGTGACAGAATTCTTCTTTAACTTATTCTTCTCTTCATTGTGCTTTATGAAATGTCCCGTCTTTGCAGTGGAGGCATTTATAGGGCATAATCCTAATTTGATGTTAACTCTTAAATTATTGTATCAAATGCACAGGCAAAAAAGCAAATGTACAGTCATATTTAAATATATGTATGTATTTCAACTCTATGGTTAAATATGTATGGTTCCCAGTTGGAAAGACTTCTGGTCTCTTTCCCACTTGGGTACTAATTATACATTAATTAACTTAGCACAAATGGTGTTTCTCAGCTGTACCATTTATAGTCTGGCTTTGCAAACTGCAAAATAATCACAAATTGCAAATGTACATTTAATTATTTAATTCCTTCAAAGAAAAACAGAAAAAAAAAACCAATAGAATGTGATATAGTAGGAAAGACTCAATAGCATTGGTATGACATATGCATCGATATGACAGGTAGAGGATTTGAATTTTATAAAAATCATTTGAAGATATTCCAAAACTGGTCCATAAATGTCCATCATATGCCCTTAAAGCACGTTTAAAGTGGCACTGTCATGCTGAACTTACCTTTCCCCAATTGCTTCCTCTTCTCTTCCTCTCTCGGAATCTGTTCTTCATTTCTTCCTGTTTGCTCTAGTTTTCTTAAAAACATAAGACAAAGGGACTACTTTGTCTTATGGAGGTTTCCTGCGCAGTACCATTTATGACCGGCGGAGGAGCAAAGTGTGCTCCATTTCCTGTGGTCAGTGAAATTTTCCCACAATTATTACCTTTCCTCCGTGTTCTTGCAATGCCTCCTTTCCATATTCCCAAACGCCGGCAAAATTACCAAATTTTGCCCTAACAGAATGAGAGCAGTTCGTCCATTCGTGCTAGGACAAAATTAGGGGCTTTTGTTCGGTTCTAAATTTCATTCGAATTAATGAAATTCCGATCCGATCGCGGCTGCATCTAATAGCCGCTTAGTAGATAGCACTGCAATTCCCACGGTATTAGGGAGCTATCTACCAAAAGGCTGAAAGACCATGCCCTGCAATTAGGCTCAGAGAGCTCTGATTGGTTGGTTTAAGCCAACTAATCAGAGTGCTCTGACAGGTAAATTAAGAGACTGACAGGTAAACTTGAAAAAGACTTTTGTGAAGGTCGAAACGCTGCTGCCCTTTCTGTTCCATTAAAATCTGTAAAGTGCCTGGAAATTTCTTTTTTTGCCTGTATAATTTCTTATGACTTTTTATCTTTGTATTGTAAACTAATATCTCTTTTAAATTTAATTTTTTATTGTTTTTTAATCCACGTTTCTAATATGTGCATTTTATAGTCATAAATATATCTTATATTATAGCTTATATTTTATTTATATGTATTTTATATTAAATATATTAATTTACATTTACTGATTTCCCACTATGCTATTCACCTTATTTTAACATACTTCCATTTTTCTTTATCTTATTATCTCTGCCCTTCAACATATGGCCATGATGATTTGGCCTGCCATCCACAATATGGCTGCGATAGCCACTCAGTGCTTAGGACTATCCCCTATTTGGAACGTCGATGCATATGGGCTGATGGCCACGCACTGAATACATTGCACACATTCTCTGTGCGGCAAGATGCCGCCTGCCGTCAACTTATGTGCATTGACAGCCGACGTCAGATTTTATTTGCGCAAGTGGATGCGCTACATGTAGCTTGGTACTGTCCTCCGTCGGCTCATATATGTCTCGGGCATGCTCTTAAAGGGGCAGTGGGAGCCAAAAAATACAACGGTCTCCCATTGGCCCCTGTCATCCCACATTCCCCATACACTCTCATTTTGGGGGCATGGATATGACAGGGGCCAATCAAAGTAAAGGTTAGGGTATTTATACTTACCTCTCCCTTAACTCCCTGCCCTATCGTGGTTTCTGTTTCAGTTCCCTTAGCACTTGTTGTGTTCAGTTGTGATTTTCGTGCTTGACCTTGGCTTTGTATCTGACTTCGTTTATCTCTCTAAAACAGGGGTTTTGTCTTGTTTGACGGCTTACTGACTACTGTGTACCAGACCTTGGCTAGTGTTTGTTCTCGCAGTCTCTTTGTTCCCTTGACCTCGGCTCATTCTTGACTCTGTCTTTCTCTGCTATACAGCGAGTCCGGCTATTCCAAGGTCCGGTAAGACGTATCTGCTCTATTTGTCGATTGTTGGACTAAATCTTGCGTTTTGGGGTAAACTACCGTGACATATATACTGAGAGCCGACGCCAGACTACATTTCCCATAAGGCTAACTATTGCTGACGTGGACAATCCACGTGTCATGTGATCACTCACTTTTTCTTAATTAACCCTGTTCTCACCCTTGTTTTTTACTTTTTTTTTTGTTCATTCAACTCCCCATTTTTTACAGTTTAATTTAATATAATGATAGTTTTATTTTATTGTATATATTATTTGCTCTATTCTGATTGGTGCATACACTTCGGCGCCAATTTTACTTATTACCTCTCCTATATAAACCCCATCAGCCAGGTTTTATGCAATTTCCTATTTGATAAAGTCTGCATAGATAAAATGCGTTATGGATGTTGTTACTGTGTATTTGTATTAATAAAAAGATTTATGGTCACTTACTTGTGCCAACTATCTGTTTAAATACACTTATATTCTTACTTCACCTGGCTTTTTATCTACAAGTAATTGCAGGTGTATCCGAGGTGGGGATTATTCCACCAACGCTTTTATCATAGAGCAGTCAGCCTGCTCTACACTTGTGAGTATTTTTTTTAATCTATTTTATTTGTTATTATTATATCATACTGAGATTACTATTAGTTGTTTTTATCTATCCTTCTCCTGAGAGTACATCATTTCGTCTGGAGATCACCAACCACATATTCTTTAAGCGGGGATTATACATCTGTATGCTCTCCACACCTGAGCTGGTCATAGCTCTGACAAATGTGAGTTTATTATACATATTTTGTATTGAATTATTATCAGTCCATGCATATTATGCTATTGGTTGTCCATGTTTATTGTCTTTCACATATTTGGAACACTTAGACAAAGTCATTGAGGACACCACATTTTTGTGAAGCACTTTTAAAAGACATTCCTTTGATTTGACTAATTGGACTTATTTATGATATATGCAATATTTTCTCTTTAAGTTTTTCCATTTTGTCTTTTTATATCATATATACTTTTTATTGTTTGTCTATCTATTGGTGCAGCCCCTTTTCTCTTATCTTATGAAATAAAAGGGTTTAGACAATAAGCCCAAAGTTGAAAATAGGTAAACCTATACAAGAAGTTATAGGTTGGAGAAGAGAGATTATAGGTACAAATCTTGATGGTAAACAGAAGACAGGATTTAGGCAATATGCCCCAGAACAGGATATGAAGAAACAGAAAAACCTATAAGAGAAATTATAGGTTCAAATTAATAGAAGGAACAGAAAAGAAGGTGCTTTTAGCAGTCATCAGGTAACAGGGATATAATCAGATAAAACTAAACAGGAACATAGAGGATAAAGTAAGACAGGTTAAAGTAGCAATTTGAGGTGATCATCGTCTTTGGTTTTTAATCAGAACTGTAGTTTCAGTGTCTTTGAGGATACTTGCAAATAATAAGAAAGCCTGTAATATCCAGCTAGGCTGGAACCAAATCAATATGAAAACAAAGTCCATTATAGAAGTTAGTTCGCTTTGGACATCAGGTTGGAATAAATCATAATGGTTGAAGGTAAGTAAGGGTTTTCTTTAGAAAGAGCCAGGAGCAGAAGACTTGTCAGGTTTAGAACACAACTTCTCTCAATGTAAAGGCCATGTGATGAGTTGGGTGTAGCCTTTTGTACTTTTGTATCAGATTTAGATTATCATGCTATGCAGGTGAGAGCGACTGAGGTGACTAGGGAGGCCCCTAGAGGCAAGAAACAGGTATTGCAGAAATAAAACAGTATAAAATAAAACAATATTTTGTTTGTCAGGATAGAATTCTGACAGTAACAAATAAACGATGTTCAAAATTAATTAAAAAAAGGAGAAAATACAATTAAGATGTAGAATACTCATGGTTAAGTCCATAATTATAGCGAACTGCCAGGTTCGGTGGCCACAAAGGCAAAAACTACTTTGATAGTTTTGACTAACATACATGAGATACAGAATGCAAAGACCATACCAAAAGCGAGATGATGAAGACTACATTTCTCAGGATGGGGATAACAGATAAAAGCAAAGATACACAGGAAACAGAAGGTCAAAGGCACAAGAAGAAGACAACCGATGGAATAATTATTGGCTTTTACAACTGAAGTAGTTGTATAATGCATGAATACTCTTAAAAGGTTAAGGGAACTAAAGAAGATACAATGCTAGTATTAGTCATTATTGCACCCAATTCATTTTCATAGGGGAGGTCCTCTTTGTTTTCTTGATAGACACAAGGATTTCTGATGATTTCTCCACATATTTCATGGACACTCGAAACAATCAGTGGAGTCTGAAAATACATATAAATTATACAATCATTTCAATAAAATTCAAATCCTTTTATAAATCTGGTCTTTTTATTAGATCTAAGGTTTAATGAGTGCCATTGCTGTATAAAAATTTAAAGTGTGATATTGTGCTGGATCCTATGAGGTTTACAATTAATTTGAAGGTAAATTATTTGAAGAATATAATCTGCTTATCTCTTTAGCACATGTGTACATTCCAGCTTCTCTATTGATTAACATGACACTGTGAATTTAGTAAATACAATAAAGATAAGTATTGTAAACCAACCCCCTACCTAAATTAAGTATAAACATTCCTATTTTCATGTATTTTGCAGAAAGTCTAGAAAGCCTCATTTATCCCAATTCATACTCTAGTTATCATTACTAGCCTGTAGTTACTGATGTAATGACTGTAAATGTTCTGAAAATGTCAGCTCACCTGCACCTTTTGAAACAGTCCAGGAAGTTTCAATGAGCCATATAATTCCTAGAGTTATGAAGAAAGAGGCGTTACATTTCACTGTTAGTGTTACATTAGAATATCAGAGACTGATAAAGAATGATATAGTAGTTTGAATACCTTTATTTTAGAATGTATGATTTAACGGCATTTACTGTGGCCATTATGTTTAAATTGATACATTCCTTTTACATTCTGTTGTCATTTTAGTGAGCTTCACTGCTAGTAATGCATTTAGGGCCCATACAATACCTCTAAGGTTTGACCATTTTTGTTTATCTACTTTTGCATCATCTACTGTATGTGAGAATTTATTTTTTATACTAGAATTTAGACCCTGTATGGAATGTTGCAAATCAAAGGCCATTGCATAGTGTCTAAAGCTTTTCATTTAGCAAATATTGCTACAAAGGCTGAATAAATAAGTGAAAAATAAAAATTGTGTGCAACCCAATATATACTGTGGCGAAAGTAACCTCATAACTGTTTTTTGGAGGGGCCTGTTTGCCAGCCTCCTACCTTGTGACTATGGCCCCTGCAATAGACCTGGCTAAAATAATTTAAACAGGCTCTGTTAGTGCAATTGGGACTATATGGTTCATTTACCGAACAGCCGCACAAACCGCAGATCACCCTGGAGCTTGTTAAGTTTTATTGATACATTGTTGCAATTTCCACTGCAGTGGTCTGTGTTCGTCTGGGTGGCCACAATTCCTATGGACCACGAGTTAGCGGCCACAATTCCTATGGACCACGAGGTGGCGGCCATCTTGTTCACATGGACCAAAACTGCGAATAGACTTCAGGGGGACTCAGCCGCAAACTATTTTCAGCATGAAAACTTTGCGGTTCCCCGTCGGTCCTCCAGCGGCACTTAGCCGCAATTCTATGGAACTATTTTCGACTACGGGACCATGCCTGCGGTCGGTCAAATAAAGGACTTCCAGGAAATTCCTGAACTGATCTGGGTGATTTTTGGATATGTTAGTTATCCAGATCAGGGGGATATAACATTTGTGGGGTTTTATGTATTTTTAGGGTACTTTTGGGGTGTTTTAAAAAAAGGATGTTTTTTTTCTGTGCTTGGAGATAATTGGATTAGAATTAGTACAGTTACTGATCCAATTATCTCCCAGTCAGAGGGGAGGTATTGTGTGTTGTGTGTGGGAGTGTTGTGCCTTGTAACCTTATTGTTATTGGTCCGTGAAGTTGCAAATCAGTCCTCTACATGGTCCCTGTGGGTGTGCCCCTTGCATGGGGATTGTCATATAAGGCCAAGTGTGGCTCTTATTAAACTGAGATTTGTTTACCCCTTTATGAAGTCTTGGTTCATGTTTGGGGGATTAGAGAATTGCATTCACTCTGGGGATTGCTATATCACAATACTCCCCTGAGTATAATCACTAGCTCTTATAAGAGCTGTTCCTGCTACGCTCTCTGGGAGAGGTCTACCCACTGGAAGCTGGATCCTGATCTTGGGTCCAAGGTGGGTGGAGGACAGCAAGACCCCAACCAAGCTGCTGTGTTTCGTGGGGTTTACAGTGGTTATGGTGTTCCAGTACAGTGCTTATGGTGCTCACAAGTACTAGGAAGCAGCGATTGACAGAGGTACCTGGTTGGGGTGCCAGGTGGTCCGTCACATATACATTAAGTTGTTTATATGCTAGCTAATTATCTACTGCTTAAAATACATGTTATGCAATGTATGGTAGTGGTGAAGAGGTTGAACCACTAGTCAAATGTAATCACAATTATTTTATGTTTGCAGGAGAATATAATTAAACTATATGACTAATTAGTTATAAATTAGTATACACGCTCTGAATTCAATTATCTGGACACCATGCAGAAAAATAGTTCAAATCAGCATTTAAAAAATGTATATTGGGAATATCAATGATTGTGCAAAAATATGAAACCATCAGAAAGACTCTTCATTTTGAATTGGAGATTTCAAAAAATATTTTAAACAACTGAAGGTGCTGGGCCTGTATTTAAATAAGAAGTCAATATCTCAGACTAAAAAAAAAATCACAGAAATATGAACTTAAATTATATTGCAGTAAACTTAATTGAAGTATTAAAAAGGGATAATGTGATAAGTAAGTAGGTCGCTAGAAATCTAATTCTGCAAATTATGTTAAAATAATAATAATGAATAGTATTCTGTAAACAAATTGAAAAATATGGATAAGGACATTGTGGTTTATTTGATATTGTTTGATTTTGCTAACATGTTACATTTAGCTAGATTTTTGCTAATATGCTACAGTTTTACATAGAGATAAATATACAATCAAAAAGCGAATGGTTTAGAGGGCCATACATTTTAATTGAAAGATGACTGTGAGCTCTCAGGATTTTTTTTTTTTTTTGTATTTCTTTGTCTTTATTTTTATTTTATACACAAATGAAAAATAAATAACAAAATCACAGCAAATAGAGATTTAAAAACAGATAGATATATATAAAAAGTTTGATCAAATACAAAAACATGTGGTTCCGCATGATCCATAATTCAACCTGATGCAAGAGGATCAGTGTTGTGTTGCCATAGGCAACATACTATATAGTGATCATCTGTAGATTTCTATTTTTACCCATCAGGAAAGGGTTTAATATCAAAAAGTGAGAAAGAAGAGGATTCCTAGTTCGACTAGATCTTAGTATAGATTTTTTTTTTGGTAATTAAATGTATAATATATTTTCCTTTATATATTGATAATTTATTTGAATTATTATTTCAGACCAATTCAGTTTCCCTTGCTGTTTCCAGTTTATGGCTATACAAGCTATACAAGATTTAAGAGCAAGCAGTATATGTACCAGTAGCTGAAACTGAGGTTTTGGCCAATTGAGTAAATTTATAGGGAGGAATTGAGGGGTCAAACATATATCATACCCATATATTAGCTTCAAGAGTTTTGTTTGAAAGGGTCTCTTTCTGATTCCCACCATATGTGGTAGAGAAGACATACGCCATTATTGTATCTCCAGAATATATTTTGTTGATCTTATAAAGTTTAAATGGAGCCAGATGCCATCTATATAATATTATGTAATGTAGTACTATCACATTTACACAATGTATACTTTATTTTTACCAATTTTTATACCTCTTCTCCTATCTGGTATTTTAAGTATTTTATTAAAATCAGTTTCCCATCTAAGCAGAAGAGATTCTTTAACCGGTGTTTCAATTCATTGCAGAAAGTTTAATGATTGAGATACTCTCTTTGAAGATTTATGTATGTTTAACCCCTTAAGGATGGCGGGCATGCTATGCCGTCCTTAGGGAACCGGCTCTAAATGCCGGGGGGCAGCATAGCACGTCCCCGTCGTCCTTTCTACTTACCCGGTCGCCGGCGATCGCGGTATGGGGACTTACCTGGGAGCCCAGGGAGTCCCCCTCCGTCCTCTTCGGCCCCCCTGGGACCTCGCGATCACATGGGTGGCATAGCTATCTAAGGCATTGCTGTCTGTAAAAAAAAATTAAAACAGTGTAAAATTAAATAATATATACTTAGATCATATATATATATATATTTATTTTATATATATATGATGTAAGTATATATATATATATATATATATATACATACATATACACATATATACACATACACATAAATACACATACACTGTCTAAGTGTATTTTAATATTAATATATATATATATATAATTATACATATTAATATCAAAGTACACGTACAGTGATATTGATTAAATATATATACAATTATCATTATATATATATAATTATATATAATATAAAATAAACATATATGTAAATACGTTAAAAAATAAAATTAAAAATAATACAAAATAAAAAAATAAAATATATATATGTGTAATTTCGTTCTAACTGTATTTTAAAATTAATATATATATTGATATCAAAATACGTGTAGAACAAAATAATATATATATCTATATACATAAGTATATACGTACATATCACTATTCATATACCTATATATAAATAAAAATAATATTAAAAAAATATATACACATATATATGTATATATATATATATATATATTCACATATATACACACACACATATATATATATATAATAATTCTATGTATATATTAATGTAATAATTTTACATAATTAGGTCATTTTATTTTATATAACAGTACCCCTCATGCACAGGTTTTATGGTGTTTTCAAAAGTTACAGAGTCAAATATAAGGCTTGCGTTTCAGTTTTTTCACATTGAAATTCGCCAGATTGGTTACCTTGCCTTTGAGATCATATGGTAGCCCAGGAATAAGAATTACCCCCATGATGGCATACCATGTCCAGTTTTTTTTTAGTAGCCACTTGATCACAAACACTGGCCAAAATTGGCATTCAAAGTATTTTTTTGCATTTTTCCCACACAAACAAACATTAACACTAACTTTGGCCAGTGTTTGTGACCAAGTGGCTACTAAAATAGACTGGATATACCCCATTTGCAATACCTTGGGTTGTCTACTTTTGCAAATGGTATGCCATCATGGGGGTAATTCTCATTCCTGGGCTACCATACGGTCTCAAAGGCAAAGTAACCAATCTGTCAAATTTCAATGTGAAAAAAACTGAACAATGTAACATGCAATATTTGACCCTGTAACTTCCCTAATCACCTTAAAACCTGTATATAGTGGGTACTGTTTTACACGTGAGACATCACAGAATACAAATATGTGTATTTTATTGCAGTAAAAGCAAACAGTATTATGACATTCACAGTTAGAATGTCACGTAGAACTAAACATTTTTTTTTTCATTCTTATTTTCTCCCATTTTTTAATATTTTATTCATATTAAATTATGGTTTATACATAAATATTTGATGTTAAATGAAAGTCCTGTTTCCCCTGAATAAAATTATATATAATAAGTGTGGGTGCACATAATATGAAAGAGGCGAATTACGCCTGAACAGACGTATAGCGCAATTTCAAGTTTTTGTTTGTTTTGTTTTGATCACAACGTGTATATTTGGCTCAGTCCCTAAAGGGTTAAAAATTATGTGATATTATTTTGCTCTATAATTTGTTTGGTAAGCATATAGTTCTTTATTCTAAGATATGTGTTTTGTAAAAATTGGTTAATTTCCCAATGGTTAGTATATTAGATATCTGGTTGATCCCATTATTCCTCCAGATACTCAAATTAATGTCCATCATATTAAGTTTCAAAAGTTGTATTAAAGAAGAGGCTGCTAACTGTAACTTAAATCTCTTTCTAATATTTTTAGCCTTTATCAACATGTATTTTACAATTTAACTTATGCTGAGTTTTTCTGTATGCTGTTAATTATCTATTCAGAAATATCATACAGAATGTAGGTATATTAAATGTATCCCAAGTAAAGAAAATGTCCAACTATACAGGCATCAGATATAAAATACAACAGGAAGTCAGCGCTAATTAACAGACAATATGTAAATGGGCAGCAACCAAAACGAAGGAGACCCCTCAACTCCTTCAACAGATGGGTAAAGCAATACAAAAAGATGGGGTAGGGCTGCACCAACAGAAAATGAGATAACATAAAATAGTCCCCAAAAGATTCTCACTAGAGCAATAGTACTTGATAGAATGTAGATGAATAGATTCTTCAGTGGGGATGGGTGAGTCCGAATGTCTCAAGGTATTGGTTTGTATGGAAAAAAAAGAGACAAAGGCAGTCAATAGTGCAACAAGTCTAAAACACAAAGTGTAAAAAAATAGTAGGAGGTACAAAACTCACCTTTAAAATAGCTATGGCCAGCTCTGGTGTGAAGGGCGCGCAGTGGTATAATCCCCGCTTATGGGATATGTGAAGAAAGTGCGTCTATCAGCACTGTCTGGTCATCCAAGGATCCAAGGGGGAATAAAAAAGGCAACAATAGTGCTCTTAATTTGGATAAAATTAAGTAAAAGTAAATAAAAATAATACTCACAAGTAGTGATGTCGCGAACCCGAAATTTTCAGTTCGAGAACGGCGAACGCGAACTTCCGCAAATGTTCGCAAACCGGTGAACCGGGCGAACCGCCAGAGACTTCAATGGGCAGGTGAATTTTAAAACACACAGGGACTCTTTCTGGCCACAATAGTGATGGAAAAGTTGTTTCAAGGGGACTAACACCTGGACATGCCGGAGGGGGATCCATGGCAAAACTCCAATGGAAAATTACACAGTTGATGCAGAGTCTGGTCTTAATCCATAAAGGGCATAAATCACCTAACATTCCTAAATCACAATGGATATGGATTGACACCTGACATATGACATATTGACACCTTGACATATGGATTGACACCTATCTTCAGGATCCCTGATACACAATGACACAGAGCAGAATAGGGACAGTTCCCCCTACATAGGGTTACTTGGCAGATATGGATTGACACCTATCCTAAGGATCCCTGATAAACACTGACACAGAGCAGAATAGGGACTGTTCCCCCTACATAGGGTCACTTGGCAGATATGGATTGACACCTGTCCTCAGAGCCCCTGATACACACTGACACAGAGCAGAATAGAGACTGTTCCTCCTACATAGGGTCACTTGGTAGATATGGATTGACACCTGTCCTCAGAGACCATGATACACACTGACACAGAGCAGAATAGGGACTGTTCCCCCTACATAGGGTCACTTGGCAAATATGGATTGACACCTGTCCTCAGAGACCATGATGCACACTGA
This sequence comes from Pelobates cultripes, assembly GCA_933207985.1. Classification (NCBI taxonomy): domain Eukaryota; kingdom Metazoa; phylum Chordata; class Amphibia; order Anura; family Pelobatidae; genus Pelobates; species Pelobates cultripes. The sequence continues at coordinate 20,337,290 of OW240914.1, forward strand.
CAGAGAGCAGAATAGAGACTGTTCCCCCTACATAGGGTCACTTGGCAGATATGGATTGACACCTGTCCTAAGAGATCATGATACACACTGACACAGAGCAGAATAGAGACTGTTTCCCCTACATAGGGTCACTTGGCAGATATGGATTGACACCTGACCTCAGAGCCCCTGATACACACTGACACAGAGCAGAATAGAGACTGTTCCCCCTACATAGGGTCACTTGGCAGATATGGATTGACACCTGTCCTCAGAGATCATGATACACACTGACACAGAGCAGAATAGAGACTTTTTCCCCTACATAGGGTCACTTGGCAGATATGGATTGACAGCTGTCCTCAGAGCCCCTGATACACACTGACACAGAGCAGAATAGAGACTGTTCCCCCTACATAGGGTCACTTGGCAGATATGGATTGACACCTGTCCTCAGAGACCATGATACACACTGACACAGAGCAGAATAGAGACTGTTCACCCTACATAGGGTCACTTGGCAGATATGGATTGACACCTGTCCTCAGAGACCATGATACACACTGACACAGAGCAGAATAGAGACTGTTCCCCCTACATAGGGTCACCTGGCAGATATGGATTGACACCTGTCCTAAGGATCCCTGATACACACTGACACAGAGCAGAATAGGGACTGTTCCTCCTACATGGGGTCACTTGGCAGATATGGATTGACACCTGTCCTCAGAGACCATGATACACACTGACACAGAGCAGAATAGAGACTGTTCTACTACATAGGGTCACTTGGCATATATGAATTGACACCTGTCTTCAGAGATCATGATACACACTGACACAGAGCAGAATAGAGACTGTTCCTCCTACATAGGGTCACTTGGCAGATATGGATTGACACCTGTCCTCAGAGACCATGATACACACTGACACAGAGCAGAATAGAGTCTGTTCCTCCTACATAGGGTCACTTGGCAGATATGGATTGACACCTGTCCTCAGAGACCATGATACACTGACACAGAGCAGAATAGAGACTGTTCCCCTACATAGGGTCACTTGGCAGATATGGAGTGACACCTGTCCTCAGAGACCATGATACACACTGACACAGAGCAGAATAGAGACTGTTCCCCCTACATAGGGTCACTTGGCAGATATGGATTGACACCTGTCCTAAGGATCCCTGATACACACTGACACAGAGCAGAATAGGGGCTGTTCCTCCTACATAGGTTCACTTGGCAGATATGGATTGACACCTGTCCTCAGAGACCATGATACACACTGACACAGAGCAGAATAGAGACTGTTTCCCCTACATATGGTCACTTGGCAGATATGGATTGACACCTGTCCTCAGAGCCCCTGATACACACTGACACAGAGCAGAATAGAGATTGTTCCTCCTACATCGGGTCACTTGGCAGATATGGATTGACACCTGTCCTCAGAGACTATGATACACACTGACAGAGAGCAGAATAGAGACTGTTCCCCCTACATAGGGTCACTTGGCGGAATATGGATTGACACCTGTCCTAAGGATCCCTGATACACACTGACACAGAGCAGAATAGGGAATATTCACTAAATGCCAAACATTGTTATACAGGGGAATATTCAGTAAATAAGGAGGGGGGGACCTACTGTCCACTCCCCTGCCCCCACCAGTGAGCGGTGGGTGGGAGCCATAGAAATAATGAGGGGGGGGACCTACTTTATGATCAGGTAGTGTAAGGGTTACGCCCGCTTCACAGTGACAGACCAAACTCCCCGTTTAACGCACCGCAAACAACCGCAAACAGTCCATTTGCGCAACCGCAAACTCCCCATTTGCACAAGGTTGGATACCAAGCTAGCCATGTCCCGTTCCTTGTCCTCACTGATGTCATTGAAGGTCTCTTCCTCCACCCAGCCACGTACAACACCAAGGTGACAACAAGCCCCCTGGGACGCCTGCTGTGTTTGGTCTTCCACCTCCTCAAAGCCACCTTCCTCCTCTGACTCCTCTTCTTCAGACTCCTCTCTCTGCATTGCCTCTCTCTGCGTTATTATAAGGTGTATTAAGTAGTATTATTCTTATCAGTTTAATCCCTGTTATGTGCCTTTTTTTTGGTTTGGTTTTTGAAACCACAGTGCAGCACCAGAGGCCCGAAAAATTAGGCATGTACACATGCCTGAAAAATTAGGTATTGTTGCAGCCGCTGCTGTAGCAGCGGCCAGAAGAATTGATGTTTGTTTCCTAGGCAGAAAGTGCCCTAAAACAGTGTTCCCCAACCCCCGGGCCGCGGACCGGTACGTGGATCAAACGTTTACCGGTCCGCGGCGATAAAAAGGTTGGGGAGCACTGCCCTAAAACATTGCGGCTTGAACCCTAGTTGGTGGCGGATAAGTCACACAAGTCAACCGGCATTCAGAGCTAAAATACAGCAGCGTGTGGACCATTTTTAGCCCAAGGCAGCTCATCTCATCAGGCCTTTTTTAATCGAATGTATCGCCCAGTGTCAGTCCCTTCGGGATCCATCCCTCATTCATCTTAATAAAGGTGAGGTAATCTAGACTTTTTTGACCTAGGCAACTTCTCTTCTCAATGACAATACCTCCTGCTGCACTGAAGGTCCTTTCTGACAGGACACTTGAAGCGGGGCAGGCCAGAAGTTCTATCGCAAATTGGGATAGCTCAGGCCACAGGTCAAGCCTGCACACCCAGTAGTGAAGGGGTTCATCGCTCCTCAGAGTGTCGATATCTGCAGTTAAGGCGAGGTAGTCTGCTACCTGTCGGTCGAGTCGTTCTCTGAGGGTGCATCCCGAAAGGCTGTGGCGATTTGTGGGACTTAAAAAGCTCCGCATGTCCTCCATCAACAACTCATCTGTAAAGCGTCCTGTCCTTGCCGGCGTGGTCGTGGGAGGAGGAGGATTACTTTCACCTCTTCCCCTATTAGATTCCCGTTGTGCTGTGACATCACCCTTATCCGCTGTGTAAAGCATACTTTTTAATTTATTTTGCAAATGCTGCATCCTTTCCGACTTGTTGTAATTTGCACTCTTGGAGCAGGCGGTCGAACATTAGGAGTGTTGAATTCCAACGTGTCGGGCTGTCGCAAATCAAGCGCCTCACTGGCATGTTGTTTCGCCGCTGGATATCGGCAAAGTGCGCCATGGCCGTGTAGGAACACCTGAAATGGCCACACACCTTGCTGGCCTGCTTCAGGACGTCCTGTAAGCCTGTGTACTTATGCAGAAAGCGTTGTACGATCAGATTACACACATGTGCCATGCACGGCACATGTGTCAACTTGCCCAACTTCAATGCCGCCAACAAATTTGTTCCGTTGTCACAAACCACTTTGCCGATCTCCAGTTGCTGCGCAGTCAGCCACTTTTCCACCTGTGCGTTCAGGGTGGACAGGAGTGCTTGTGCAGTGTGCTTTCAAGCAAGTCAAACCCAAGACTGCGTGACACTGCCGTATCCGGGATGTGGAATAGTACCTGGGGAGCTGGGGGGGTGCCGTTGATGTGGAGCAAGAAGCAGCAGCAGAAGAGGACTCAGCCGAGGAGGTTATGGAAGAGGATGGAGTAGGAAGAGTAGAGGAGGTGGTGGTGTCACCAACTCCTCTGCAGAGCCATGCATTCCATGCTTGGCAGCCGTCAGCAGGTTTACCCAATGCGCAGTGTAGGTGATATACCTGCCCTGACCATGCTTTGCAGACCAGGTATCAGTGGTCAGATGGACCGTTGCCCCAACACTGTGTGCCAGACATGCCATTACTTCCTTTTGCACAATCGAGTACAGGTTGGGGATTGCCTTTTGTGAAAAGAAATTTCGTCCGGGTACCTTCCACTGCGGTGTTCCAATAGCTACAAATGTTTTGAACGCCTCAGACTCCACCAGCTTGTATGGTAAAAGCTGGCGGGCTAATAGTACAGACAAGCCAGCTGTCAGACGCCGGGCAAGGGGGTGACTTTCTGACATTGGCTTCTTACTCTCAAACATGTCCTTGACAGACACCTGACTGTGGGGAGATGAGCAGGAACTGCTCAAGGCGAGAGACGGAGTGGCGGATGGTTGAGAGGGGGCAAGGAGGACAGCAGTGGTTGACGTGGCTGAAGATGCTTGACCAGGAGGAGGATGGCGGCTTTGATTTTGTGTGCTGCTTGTACTCATGTGTTGATCCCATAGGCGTTTGTGATGTGCGATCATGTGCCTACGCAAAGCAGTTTCTTTTGGCACAGGTTGCAAATGGCATCGCTGTTGTCAGAGGCAGACACACAAAAAAATGCCACACTGCTGAGCTCTGCAATGACGGCATTCTGGTGGTGGGCACAGCATGCGTTGATTGGCGTGCTGTCGACCCGGGTGCCGATGCGTGCTGTCTGACTGTGCCACTAGCTCCTTGCGACGACCCCCCCCCGCTTCCAACTCGTCTCCTCCTCCTCTCTGTCTCCCCATCTGAACTTTCGCCCTGTTCTTCTTCTTGCCGAGCGGGCACCCATGTGACATGCATGGACGCATCATCATCATCAACCGCTTCACTTGTATCTGACAACTCAGCAAAGGAAGCAGCAGCGGGTACAACATCATCATCATCACACCGTACATGTGTAATGCTGCCTGATTGAGACATATCCCTGTTATCGACATCCTCTGTCAATAATGGTTGCGCATCACTCATTTCTTCAAACGGATGTGTAAATAACTCCTCTGACATACCAAGTGAAGCGGCTGTGGTGCTAGTGTTGGTGGTGGCGGCAGGCGGGTGAGTGGTATCTTGAGAGGTGCCCGAAGCTAAGCTGGAGGAGAATGTTGCGTCAAGGTTCCGAGCGGAAGCTGTAGAAGATAGGGTGTCCTGTGTTAGCCAGTCAACTATGTCCTAAGAACTTTTCAAGTTCAGGGTACCTGGCCTCTGAAAACTGGGCATTATTCTAGGGCAAAAGGGAATCACAGCACCACAACCACGACGGCCCCTGCGGGGTGGCCTGCCTCTGCCTGTCATTTATTTTTCGATTAGTGGTACTATGCGTGCAAGCTACTGTGACACCAGATATGAGTGGCACTGTGAACTGGCAGAGGTTGGCAGAGTACACGCTGTAGGGCTGACACACCCGCTTTGAGACAACTAACTGCTATTCAATCTATAACAGTGAAAAAAGTTTTTTGTTTTTAAATGCAAGCTATTGTGACACCAGTGAGTGAGTGGTGGCACTGGGCACAGTATCCACTGTGAGCCTGACACACCCGCTTTGAGACAACTAACTGCTATTCAATCTATAACAGTGAAAAAAGTTTTTTGGTTTTAAATGCAAGCTATTGTGACACCAGTGAGTGAGTGGTGGCACTGGGCACAGGATCCACTGTGAGCCTGACACACCCGCTTTGAGACAACTAACTGCTATTCTATCTATAACAGTGAAAAAAGTTTTTTGTTTTTAAATGCAAGCTATTGTGACACTAGTGAGTGAGTGGTGGCACTGGGCACAGGATCCACTGTGAGCCTGACACACCCGCTTTGAGACAACTAACTGCTATTCTATCTATAACAGTGAAAAAAGTTTTTTGTTTTTAAATGCAAGCTATTGTGACACCAGTGAGTGAGTGGTGGCACCGGGCACAGTATCCACTGTGAGCCTGACACACCCACTTTGAGACAACTAACTGCTATTCAATCTATAACAGTGAAAAATGTTTTTTGTTTTTAAATGCAAGCTATTGTGACACCAGTGAGTGAGTGGTGGCACTAGGCACAGTATCCACTGTGATCCTGACACACCCGCTTTGAGACAACTAACTGCTATTCAATCTATAACAGTGAAAAAAGGTTTTTGGTTTTTAAATTCACGCTATTGTGACACCAGTGAGTGAGTGGTGGCACTGGGCACAGTATCCACTGTGAGCCTGACAAACCCGCTTTGAGACAACTAACTGCTATTCAATCTATAACAGCGGAAAAAGTTTTTTGTTTTTAAATGCAAGCTATTGTGACACCAGTGAGTGAGTGGTGGCATTGGGCACAGTATCCACTGTGAGCCTGACACAGAAGCTGGCAGACAACTAACTGCTATTCAATCTATAACAGTGAAAAAAGTTTTTTGTTTTTAAATGCAAGCTATTGTGACACCAGATATGAGTGGCACTGTGAACTGGCAGAGTACACGTTGTAGGCCTGACACACCCGCTTGAAGACAACTAACTGCTATTCAATCTATAACAGTGAAAAAAGTTTTTTGGTTTTTAAATGCAAGCTATTGTGACACCAGTGAGTGAGTGGTGGCACTGGGCACAGTATCCACTGTGAGCCTGACACACCCGCTTTGAGACAACTAACTGCTATTCAATCTATAACAGTGAAAAAAGTTTTTTGGTTTTAAATGCAAGCTATTGTGACACCAGTGAGTGAGTGGTGGCACTGGGCACAGTATCCACTGTGAGCCTGACACACCCGCTTTGAGACAACTAACTGCTATTCTTTTTTTTTCCAATTTATAATCTTTATTTTAAGGGTTTCCCCCCTTTTTTTTTTTTCACAATACAATACATTACAACAATTACAAACAAATGATAGAGAAACAATTCGTATATAAGATGTTCATCCATAAGATGTTTCTTTATACATTTCAATTAACTAAAAACGAACAATACTTTAGACTTACACATCTACATAAACAAGACAAGACAATGCAGCAAGAGAGAAGGGAAGAAACTCATCGAGAAAGTATATATATTTATCTCATAATATATATTGTATTATATTGTCCAAAGCATTAACAGTCAACCTCATTATTCACCTTGAATTTATATATATAAATAAAGGCCCCTCTATTTATCAATCTTCTCCCAACATTTCAACCACATTGTTGTTTTCCTACTTAATTTTTGTTTGCTCAATAACACTTCCATTTTTACTTGGAACTTAAGCTGGGCTTTGACTTGATCCCAAGGAACTTCACTTTCGTCTTTCCATCTTCTTGCAATCACAATTTTTGTTGCTAAGAAAAGATGGATAAGAATAATTTTCAAATCTTTTGTCATTACCGGCCAGTTTAGATGAAGCAAAACAGTCTCCGGAGAGAGCCTCAGCTCAAGGTTCAAGTCTATGGATACAAACTTTTGTATGTTAAACCACAAATTGTTCAGTTTACTACACTCCCACCAAATATGCTTAAAAGTACCTGTATTTGTACCACATCTCCAACATAGATGGTTTGCTGAAGAATACATTTTGTTCAATTTATCTGGTACTAGGTACCATCTATTTAGAACTTTAAAATGAGTTTCTAATAGATTTAACGAGTGTGTATACTTCGAAGCTTCTGTCAATGAGAAACCCCAATGCCTAATATTTATATCCATATTTAATTCTTCTTTCCAAGCGGTTATGGCTGTTGGAGTTTTTGATTTATTACACATTTTGCTTAATACCAAAGCTTTTGAAAGTGGTTTATTTATCTTATCTGTATTAAAGAGTATATTTAACACATTATTCAGATTAATGTTTGATACAATTAAATGTGTTATCAAGAAACTTTTAAGTCTTAGATAATTGAACAACTCTTTTGATGGTAAGTTGTATTCCTGTGTCAATTGAGCAAAGGTTTTAATTTTATCTTTTACAAGTAGTTGAGACAGTCGCAAAATTCCTGCTTGATTCCAGTTTTTTAAATTTATATCTGCGACTTGATGTTCTACAAAATCTAAACCTAAATAAGTTGGAATTTTGTTTTCTATTTTTAGGATTTTTTTAATTTTAAGCCAACTATTTATTAAGTGTGTTAATGTTATACTAGGATAATCTTTTTTTTGAAAAAGTTTGGTAGTATTCCAGATTAAACAGTCCAAGCTGGGGGTTCCTCCTGCAGTAAGTTCTGTTTTATACCAACTTTCGTTTTTATTTTCTTCTACTTGCATCCTGTATATATGTAAAATTATCGCTGCCCTATAATTATTTAATATTAGGGGATAAGCCAGTCCTCCTTTATTCAGTTTTTGTGTTAGTGTTGACTGACTCAGTCTTGGTTTTTTGCCTTTCCATATATACTGAGTAAAACTTCTCTGTATTAATTGCAACCACTGGTCAGAAATACTTAATGGCAACATTTGGAACAAGTAGTTCCATTTTGGAATGACGTATGAATTCACTACATTAATCCTTCCCCAGAAAGAAATTTCTAAATTTCTTCGGTTTTTCAGCCATTTGTTAAGATTTTGCAATAAATCCAGAAAATTAGTTTCCATCATTTTATTTACATCTCTAGTCAGTTTAACTCCCAAATAATCCATATTATTTTCGACCCATAAAAAATTATATCTATCTTTGATCTTATTTTTCATTTGTGCATCTAAATTAATGTCCAGAATCATAGATTTATTTATATTTAATTTATAATTAGATATTTTACTGTAGTTGTCAATTTCTGACATTAAAAAATCTAATGAAATTTCCGGTTTTGTTATGGTAATCAGGATGTCATCAGCATATAAACTTAATTTCTGTTCTACATCTAATATTTTGTGGCCATAGATTTTTTTATTGTTTCTAATATTCTCGGCTAATGGTTCAATAGAAAGCAAGTATAATAACGGTGAGAGTGGACATCCCTGTCGTGTACCATTTTTCAGTTGGAACCATGGGGCTATGATGTTTGGTCCTTTAGTACGTGCTGATGGATTTGCATAAAGGGCCATAATGGCTTTCTTAATCCAACCGTCAAAACCATAATGTGACAATATTGCCTCCAAATAAATCCAGTTGACTCTGTCGAATGCTTTTTCAGCATCAATCGACAGAGCCAAAACTGGAACTCTTTTTCTATTAGCGTCATCTAAGATGTTGACAATTTTCCTAATACATGTATAAGAGTTTCTGCCGGGAACATAACCTACTTGATCTTGATGTATGATCAGTGGTAAAAGTTTTTTAAGTCTAGCGGCCAACACTGAAGCATATAGTTTAGTGTCAACATCTATCAAGGATATTGGACGGTAATTTTTAACATCAGTAGGGTTTTTGTTTTGTTTTAAAATTGGTAGAATATTAGCTTTTAACATCTCTGTTGGAAGAGATCCTCTTTTAGCCGCACTGTTAAAGGCACTAGTCATATAAGGGCAAATTGATTCTTTAAATATTTTATAAAATAAATTACTAAATCCATCTGGACCTGGGGTTTTATACTCCTCCAAATTATTTATAGCTTTCATTATTTCATCTGTAGTTATGTCTTTATTTATTGCTTCACTTTGTAATTCTGTTAATTTGAACTTGTTTATTTTTTCTAGATATTTTTTTATATCTTCATCTGTCATAGTTTGAGGAATGTTGTATAACTTACTATAGAAATCATTGAATTGTTGTCCTATTAGTTTTGGAGTTACTACAGTTGTTCCATTGTTAATAAGTTTTTCTACTTTATTTATACCCTTTTGTTTTCTTAATTTTTGTGATAGCAGTTTATCGGCTCTATTACCCTTAGAATAATATTTTAATTTTAATCTATCTAAGCTTTTAACTGTTCTTTCCATTAATTTTTGGTTAATTTTGTCCTTTAATGCCGATATTTCTTTGGAATTTTCAACTGTTAGATTATGTTTATTGTTTTGGGTCAACTTCCCTAACTGACCATAAAGGTGAGATAGACTAGTACCCCTATCGGTTTGGCTTTGGAGTTTTATGAAATAACCTCTTATCACTGCTTTAAAGGCGCACCACAAAGTGGATGGATCAATATCCTCTGTGTTATTTTCTTTAAAATAATTACCTATGTTTACTTCCATGAATTTTTTATTTGTTTCAAAACTAAGCAATCTGTCATTTAGACGCCAACTATATGGCTTTTTTGTATTTTTTCCTACTTCTATTACACATACTACACCGTTATGATCTGTCCAAACTGCTTCGTTTATATTTACTTTTTGAATTTTATCGATTAGATTAGGATCAATCCAAATCATATCTAACCTTGAATAAGAAAAGTGGACTTTAGAGAAGTGTGTATAGTCTCTTAGATTTGGATTGTGAATCCTCCAAATGTCGAACAAATTAAATTCATCCTTTATGTTTTTTAAGGATTTAGCTTGTTTAATTACCATCTTATTTATTTTAACTCCTTTCATAGTTTTTTTATCTAATTGTGGGTCGATAACTGCATTAAAATCTCCAGCCAATATTAAGTTTCCCACTTTTACTTCTATTTTTTCTAAGATAGATCTTAAGTGAGAAGCTGGTGAATAATTTGGGAGATAGACATTACAGAGTGTAAATATCTTAGAATTGATTTTACATATTATTATCAAGTATCTACCTTCTACATCTTGTATTTGTTGAATTATTTCTACCTCTATTTTTTCACTGAATATTATGGCTACACCACATTTTTTTTTATCTCTATTTGAGGCTTGTATAATGAGCGGGAATTTTTTTCCACCCCACGTTTGTTTATCTGACTGTCTCCAATGGGTTTCTTGCAGAAATCCCAGATCAATATGTTCAGTGACCAAATATTTATATACTAAGGACCTTTTTGTTATTGTATTCATGCCTTGGACATTAAGAGTTAACATTCTTATCATTAGAGTTCTTCAAATCTCTTTCCTTTCATCTCGAGATAGTAAATTTCCCTTTGATCCTCTATTGCTATACAAACACACAAAAAACAAAGAAACATATATCTAAAACTATAGGAGGATATCATCCTCCTTATGCACATAGACTATTGACTCACCAACAGGAGAGTCTGTCTAGTCCTATGTCTATTAAATAGACACTAAGTAGGATTGTCCGGATTTGGGATTTGGGCGATGTTCTATATTAAAACCTTTCAGTCTATTTTACAACAAAAGGGAGAAAAAAAAAAAAAAACCCTAATCACTCAGTTAAATATAGCCATTATAAAATAAGTGTCAATTAAGTGAAAAATATTTATAATGATCCATTTATCATCGTGTTCCATTACATTATTTCCATGTGACCTTTCTTTTTCCCTATTTCTCCTTTCTGTGCCCTTTATATGCAGTGATAAGTGAGTCAATCCATACGGTTTTTCTAATTCAATCTTGTGTACCTATATACAGATTTAATTTTTAGCAAATTTAACCTTATTGAACCAACTCATTATTTCTTATTAGTGTTAATTATAATTACATGTGTCATATATTGCAAATAACAACCTTTATTTCTAAAAATAAACTCCTTAGTGAATCTATCTTTCCATTCTATCTTCTTTCTATTTCTCTTCCCTTCCCCTTTTCTTGCTAATATATGTGCAGATAATTTCAACAAATTTTGTCCTCTTTTACTAAAAAAAAACAAAAAAAAAACTAACTGCTATTCAATCTATAACAGTGAAACAAGTTTTTTGGTTTTAAATGCACGCTATTGTGACACCAGATATGAGTGGCAAAGTACACTGGCAGAGGTCTGCAGAGCACACGCTGAAGGCCTGACACCCGCTTTAAGGACACTGACTGCTATTAGCTTACACTGAAAAACTTTTTTTCTTTGTAAAAGCATGCTATAGAGACACCAGATATGAGTGGCAAAGTACACGGGCAGAGGTCTGCAGAACACACGCTGAAGGAGGCCTGACACCCAGACGCTTGCAGACAACTAACTGCTATTCAATCTATTACAGTGAAAAAAAATAAATTCTTTTTAAATGTCAAGCTTAAGCTATTGTGACACCAGATATGAGTCGTGGCACTGGCAAATGGGCACAGTATCCACTGTGAGCCTGACACAGAAGCTGGCAGACAAGTAACTGCTATTCAATCTATTACAGTGAAAAACATGTTTTTCTTTTTAAATGTCAAGCTTAAGCTATTGTGACACCAGATATGAGTGGTGGCACTGACTGGGCAAATGGGCACAGTATCCACTGTGAGCCTGACACAGAAGCTGGCAGGCAACTGCTATTCAATTTATTACAGTGAAAAAAAATGTTTTCTTTTTAAATGTCAAGCATAAGCTATTGTAACACCAGAAATGAGTGGTGGCACTGACTGGGCAAATGGGCACAGTATCCACTGTGAGCGTGACACAGAAGCTGGCAGGCAGGCAACTGCAATTACATTACACAGAAAAAAAAAAGCAGTCTGATGTTCTAGCCCTAAAAAGGGCTTTTTGGGGTGCTGTCCTTACAGCAGAGATCAGATGAGTCCTTCAGGACTGTAGCTGACACTGAATACCTAGCTATCAATTTCCCTATCTAATGAGCAGCAGCTACACTTTCCCTCCTCTCACTAAGCATGCAGCTTCAGAATGAATCTAAAATGGATGCTGTCCAGTAGGTGGGAGGGTCTGCTCGGGAGGGTGTGCTGCTAATTGGCTGGAATGTGTCTGCTGACTGTGAGGTACAGGGTCAAAGTTTACTCAATGATGACGTATAGGGGGCGGATCGAACCGCGCTATGTTCGCCAGGATCTTTTCGCCAGCGAACAGTTCGGTACATCACTACTCACAAGCTTAGTAAGGCTTTGGTGGTATGATCCCCACCTCAGATTTCTTTGAGTATAGGAACAACAGTTAAAAGCCAGGAAAGTAAAAATAATAAAAATGAATATCATATTATCAATTATATATAATTTGCACATCTGGGAAAGATAAATTTCCACTTCCACTTTTCCCTATTTTTTAAAGAATCAACTGAGAGATCCCAGGTCTTTAATAAGCCCAAATAAATCTGAAATAGAATCTTGAAATTGTTGCAGTATCCCACTGTCTACCCTAATAGGAATAGTTTACAGAAGATAAAGGAGTTTTGGGGTCATGTACACTCTTGGTAATTTCAATCTTCCTAACCTGGGTAACTCAATTTTACTCCAAGTCATAAAATCATAAAATATTTTTTTAAATCATCCAAAAGTTTTAAATAATTGCAGTTTATCGTATCAGTAACGTTATAAGTAATCTTCACACAAATTATTTATTACTGATTGTTTCCAATTAAAATTATGAAGAGAACAATTAATTCCATGTGTATTTAACCCAAAGGTCAGAGTCTTTGTCTTAGTAATATAAAGTTTATAGTTTAAATATTTACTATATTCGCAAATTAATTTTAGTACAGCCAGAATGGAGTTATAAGGGTCAGTCAAGGTGAGAAGTGCATCAACTGTATACAGAGTGATCGTTATCTTTATCTCGTGAATCTCTGGAAATTAGTGCTGGTATAATTATGGTGCCAAAGGACAGACCTGGCAGGTTCCATTGTTGATATAGAAATAATCGTATTCCATCCCCAGAGCTATCACTCTCGCACTGGGGTTTGAATACAGAATTTTAACATTATCTCTGAATGTTCCTGTCTGTCCAAAGTTCTCAAGAGCTGAGTCCATGAATCCATTCTATCAAGTGCCAGCAAGATTGCTTTAGTATGGTTTAAATTAACTCTATGCATGGAATTTAAGAATTTTTCTGAATATTATCTGAAACGCTTCTAGCCTTAACAAATCCTGACTGACACACCCAGGACTCACAGCACACAGCCCTGCAGGATTTGCCATAAGCAGAGCCTGGGCTCCTTACAATATTAAAACAGCTACACCCAGGACTCACAGCACACATCCCTGCAGGACTTGCCATAAGCAGAGCCCGGGCCCCTTACAATATTGAAACAGCTACACCCAGGACTCACAGCACACATCCCTGCAGGACTTTCCATAAGCAGAGCCCGGGCCCCTTACAGTATTGAAACAGCTACACCCAGGACTCACAGCACACATCCCTGCAGGACTTGCCATAAGCAGAGTCTGGGCCCCTTACAGTATTGAAACAGCTACACCCAGGACTCACAGCACACATCCCTGCAGGACTTTCCATAAGCAGAGCCCGGGCCCCTTACAGTATTGAAACAGCTACACCCACGACTCACAGCACACATCCCTGCAGGACTTGCCATAAGCAGAGCCCGGGCCCCTTACAGTATTGAAACAGCTACACCCACGACTCACAGCACACATCCCTGCAGGACTTGCCATAAGCAGAGCCCGGGCCCCTTACAGTATTGAAACAGCTACACCCACGACTCACAGCACACATCCCTGCAGGACTTGCCATAAGCAGAGCCCGGCCCCTTACAGTATTGAAACAGCTACACCCAGGACTCACAGCACACATCCCTGCAGGACTTGCCATAAGCAGAGCCTAGGCCCCTTACAATATTGAAACAGCTACACCCAGGACTCACAGCACACATCCCTGCAGGACTTGCCATAAGCAGAGCCCGGGCCCCATACAATATTGAATCAGCTACACCCAGGACTCACAGCACACGTCCCTGCAGGACTTGCCATTAGCAGAGCCCAGGCCCCTTACAGTATTGAAATAGCTACACCCAGGACTCACAGCACACATCCCTGCAGGACTTACCATAAGCAGAGCCTGTGCCCCTTACAATATTGAAACAGCTACACCAAGGACTCACAGCACACAACCCTGCAGGACTTGCCATAAGCAGAGTCCAGGCCCCTTACAATATTGAAACAGCTACACCCAGGACTCACAGCACACATCCCTGCAGGACTTGCCATTAGCAGAGCCCAGGCCCCTTACAATATTGAAACAGCTACACCCAAGACTCACAGTACACATCCCTACAGGACTTACCATAAGCAGAGCCTGTGCTCCTTACAATATTGAAACAGCTACACCCAGGACTCATAGCACACATCCCTGCAGGACTTGCCATAAGCAGAGCCCGGGCCCCTTACAGTATTAAAACAGCTACACCCAGGACTCACAGCACTGCAGGACTTGCCATAAGCAGAGCCCAGGCCCCTTACAATATTGAAACAGCTACACCCAGGACTCACAGCACACATCCCTGCAGGACTTGCCATAAGCAGAGCCCGGGCCCCTTACAGTATTGAAACAGCTACACCCAGGACTCACAGCACACAACCCTGCAGGACTTGCCATAAGCAGAGCCCGGGCCCTTTACAATATTGAAACAGCTACACCCAGGACTCACAGCACACATCCCTGCAGGACTTGCCATAAGCAGAGCCCAGGCCCCTTACAATATTGAAACAGCTACACCCAGGACTCACAGCACACATCCCTGCAGGACTTACCATAAGCAGAGCCTAGGCCCCTTACAATATTGAAACAGCTACACCCAGGACTCACAGCACACATCCCTGCAGGACTTGCCATAAGCAGAGCCCGGGCCCCATACAATATTGAATCAGCTACACCCAGGACTCACAGCACACATCCCTGCAGGACTTGCCATTAGCAGAGCCCAGGCCCCTTACATATTGAAACAGCTACACCCAGGACTCACAGCACACAACCCTGCAGGACTTGCCATAAGCAGAGCCAGGCCCCTTACAATATTGAAACAGCTACACCCAGGACTCACAGCACACATCCCTGCAGGACTTGCCATAAGCAGAGCCCAGGCCCCTTACAATATTGAAACAGCTACACCCAGGACTCACAGCACACAACCCTGCAGGACTTGCCATAAGCAGAGCCCAGGCCCCTTACAATATTGAAACAGCTACACCCAGGACTCACAGCACACATCCCTGCAGGACTTGCCATAAGCAGAGCCCGGGCCCCTTACAGTATTGAAACAGCTACACCCAGGACTCACAGCACACAACCCTGCAGGACTTGCCATAAGCAGAGCCCGGGCCCCTTACAGTATTGAAACAGCTACACCCAGGACTCACAGCACACAACCCTGCAGGACTTGCCATAAGCAGAGCCCGGGCCCCTTACAGTATTGAAACAGCTACACCCAGGACTCACAGCACACATCCCTGCAGGACTTACCATAAGCAGAGGTAGCATTTCTGGATGATCGCCTTGAATACCTGGACTTCTTATTTTTCCTACTGTTGTTTTAAATTGTATTTCTTTCTTTCTCCACACCCCACAGTATTACTGCTTTTGTTGATGACCATTGCACCCTCCAACCTTAACTCTTGTTTAGTAAAATGTTTGTTTTGCTAGTGTTAGTTATTGCACTCTAAGCCTCATTCATTTATGATGTTCCTTATTTATGACTTTTACCTATCTTATCTTATCCTATCTTATGCCATTCCCTCATAACCTTACATTTAAATTCCAATTCATCTGCTTTTTCCTTTGTTTTTAACACCCCAATGATTCTCCACTCACAATCTGCTTTATGTATTTCTGTATGTGTGTCTGTATGTGTGCCTGTCTGTTTTTATGTATGTATGTATGTGTGCCTGTCTGTGTGTCTGTATGTATGTGTGCCTGTCTGTTTGTATGTATGTGTCTTTTTATGTGTGTGTGTGTGTATGTATGTATGTATGTATGTATGTATGTGTGCCTGTCTGCTTTAGTGGGCTATATTAAGTGGGTTATCTAGCTAAGCCTTCCTACTGGGCATTGCTATAAGGAAGGTTAAAAAATAGAAAAAAGGGATAAAAAAGGTGGGGATGGGAATTGAGGAGGGAGATGAGATGAGCTGACGCACAGATGAGAAATCATATTACGCGCAAACAGAGAAGACGTCTGAATATCACCGAAAGAGGAGACCTTCGTTTGTTCCTTACGAAAATCGAACAAGATATCAAATACTTAGTCTTGCAGCATTAGCCTCAGGGATCTCATTAATCACCAGTAAAGGTAATTTCAATTAACTTTATTGTTTTCCCTTTAAACTTTATAAAGTTAAAAACATTATAAACCTGCATTAAGTAGAAATAAAAAGATAAATGTACGTACATTTATTTTTTTTAAAACAGCCTCCTTTCTAAAAAATATTCTGCACTTGCGCGAAAACTGGTGTGCGGTAAGGAAATTTTTCCATCAAGAAAGATGCATTAGTGGGCGGTAGGTAGAAAAAGGTTGACTACCACTGCTCCACACCTAAAATAGCTAAACTCATACAATACCTCTTTAAGCATTTACCCTCCTAACCACAGTTTTTAAAAACAAAGCACCTATTCTCCTAATAATGTTCTCACTTCTATTTTTCACTTTCCCTCTCACTTCCCTCACTATCACTATCTCTCTATCATTTTACTTACCTGTTCCTGCTGACACCATCTTCATTGCTCCCTCTCTGCTCCCCTCATCTCTTTATTCATCACACACACTTTACTCATATTTATCCAGCCTTTCTCCCCACACCCCTCCTAAATCCCCTAAATACAAGTGTAACGGACCGTTTTGCACACAAGGGGTAAAAACCGTTTAGGCGATCAGCCCCCTTTCCAGAGATACAGGCACAGCTACTGCAGAACACCAAACTCCCGGACTGGATACAAAATAGCACTCCAACTCCCGAACTGGAACCTCCCAAATAGGTGCTAGCAGACGAACAGGAAAAGCAGACAATCAGCTTACACTCCTGGTAATCAGTCTCTAACAGCATACAATGAATCCCCCCAAGAACGAGACAAGGCTCCGTGTTGAGGGTCAAGCAGTGGTCAGAGGTGCTGGCACACCTAGCCTGGTTTTTATTACAGTCTTTTCAAATACAGGACCGCCCACAGGGAGGTATAAAACAACCAATCACATCACAGTTACATCCCACATATTCCCTCCCCTTATCCTGAGAGGAAACTCAATTACACATACAGTTAAAACATACTTTCTACCCAACTTTCATAACTCTAAAACCATACATCACATTCATATAAAATTACATATTCACAATCAATCCATTCAGGGGAACAACATATTAAAAAATGGCATGAATCAGACCAGGGGTTCAAAAGTTAGTAAAAAGTATCTTTTGTACCCTGGCTGGCAGCATGGCTATCTGGCTCAAACAGGTTTTACAGAGCCCTCTATCCTGGACAATGGGGAAAGTAATCCAATTATCCAGGGATAGAGGCAGACTCCATTGAGCACATGGGGACACAAAGACAGTAAAACACTTTAAAATACATCAGGTAAGACACCTTACATTAAAACTATACATTTAACATATCCCCAGATAGCTCAGGTCTGAGCGCACATTATTAAGTGAATGGCGCTCAGACCACACGAATACAGTTTAATCGCCATGGAGCCAAAGTCTTTACAGTCAGTTTCATACGAATGGGCTCCATGGGATTCCTATCTGGGGTATAACACATTCAAACAAATCTACCGAACCCCAGGCAGAAAAGCACGAATGAAGCTTTTCTGCAGGTAAAAAAGATGTCTTTTAACAGGGGGCCATAGTCCAAAGGCAGCAGGCGAGCAACCAGGCTTCTCCAATGAAATGTGGCGAGATTGGTCTCGTCACAACAAGCTCTCATCCCCAACATATAAATCTTACTCCCACCTTCTCTTCCTTTCCATCCTACTACTCCTGGCAGCTGGTGATATCTCTCCAAACCCTGGTCCCTCCACTACTCAGCCACCCGGTACAAACACCAGAAACCACAACAACCTAATACCCATTCCATGTAATTCTCACTATAATTCCTCTTTTAAAGCTGCACTCTGGAATGCACGCTCTGTGTGCAGCATCTTTAAATCTACTTCCATCCATGACCTACTTATCTCACACTCCCTAAACCTACTTGCACTAACGGAAACATGGCTCTCTCCCTCTGATACTGCTACCCCTGCCTCACTGTCCTTTGGTGGCTTTCACTTTACCCATAATCCAAGACAAGCAGAGATTAAAGGTGGCGGTGTAGGTTGTGACGAGACCAATCTCGCCACATTGCATTGGAGAAGCCTGGTTGCTCGCCTGCTGCCTTTGTTTCGCCTGCAGAAAAGCTGTATTCGTGCTTTTCTGCCGGTTGTTCGGTAGATTTAATCTACCGAACAACCGCACGAATGAATAGACCACCTGGGAGCTGGAGTGTGCCGGCAATTAACCTCCCTGAAGCTGCGGATAACTGCAGCTTAATTGACGAATGCTGGGTGGCCGCCATTCGAATCCCAAACACGAGGTCGCGGCCATTTTAAACATACGAATGCACAGCGGTGTTCGACGCTTAATTAATGGAACTAAAATCGGACACAGTTTTGCACGAACACCGCTGAAGCCACCGACCTCCCTTCTTGTTTGGTGGAAGTACACGAATGGCCGGTGTTCGGTAGTTTTACTTGTCTATGTTATACCCCAGATAGGAATCCCATGGAACCCATTCGCATGAAATTGACTGTAAAGACTTTGGCTCCATGGTGATTAAACTGTATTTGTGTGGTCTGAGCGCCATTCGCTTAATAATGTGCGCTCAGACCTGAGCTATCTGGGGATATGTTAAATGTATAGTTTTAATGTAATGTGTCTTACATGGTGTATTTTAACAGTAATGCTTGTTTTAGTATCCCCACGTGCATAATGGCGATTTGCCTTTGCCTTTGTCTTGGGAGATAATTGAATTACTTCTCAATTATCTCCCAGGGCAGAGGGGAGGAAGCCAGGATGCATTGTGGGAATATATTGTGACTGTGTGTCCTATTTGTCTGCTTGTCTGTCCCTTGTCACAGTCTCCCATTTGGTCCCCTAGGGGAGTGTCCACCAGGTGGGAGACCTGCATAAATACTGGGCAGGTAGCCCTCATTAAACAGACAACTGCTTGACCCTCAACATGGAGCCTTGTCTCGTCTTTGGGGGGATTTACTGAATTCTGTTAGAGACTGATTGCTAGGAGTATAAGCCGCTTGGATGCTTTTCCTATTCGTCTGCTAGCAGCGATTCGTATGGTTCCTGTTCGTGTGTTTGGAGTGCTATATTGGATGCCGTTCGGGAGTTTGGAGCATTCACTTATTGGCGGTTCGTGTGTTTGGTGTTCTGCAGTAGCTTGCCTGCATCTCTGGAAAGGGGGCCGATCGCCTAAACGTTTTTTACCCTTTTTGTGCAAAACGGTCTGTTACATAGGTTTTCTCCTCTCACCCCACTGCTCATTTAAAACCCTGTCCACCCCCCCTTCACTCTCTTTCCCATCATTTGAAATTCATTCAATTCGCCTTTTCAAAGCCTTCTCTGCAAACATTTCCGTTATCTATCGTCCCCCTGGCTCCCCTCTCCTCTTCCTTGACCACTTTGCTGCCTGGCTACCTTACTTCCTCTCTTCTAACATTCCATCCCTAATTCTTGGAGACTTCAATATTCCCATTAACCCACCTTTGACCCCAGCAGCCTCTAAACTACTTTCAATTACTTCCTCCCTCGGACTATTGCAGTGGGCTAACTCTCCCACCCATGTAGCTGGCAATACCCTCAACCTTATTTTCTCTTATTCATGTACAGTATCTAATATCTGCAACACTCCATTTCCTCTCTCTGATCACCACCTCTTATCATTTGCTCTCAATTACCCCCTCACCTAACAACCTCAGCCTAACCCCCCTCAACTCAGGAGGAACCTTAACTCTACTGACCTCCAGCAGCTATCAGCTGACATTGATTCACAACTGCTATCCATCCCATCCCTCTCCTGTGCCTCACTAGCCATCTCCACATATAACACTACCCTCACCTCTGCCTTGAATGCTGCAGCCCCGCTCCAAACATGCACCTCGAGGAGGACACAACCCCAACCTTGGCATACTAAATCAACACGCTATCTGCAGAGTTGCTCCCGTTGTGCTGAACGCTCCTGGAGGAAGTCCCGCACCCAGGCAGACTTTCTCCATTACAGATTCATGTTGCGTTTATACAGCGCAGCCCTTGCCCTCGTCAAACAGTCATACTTTTCCTTTCTCATTAGTTCATGCTCCCGCAATCCCAGACGTCTCTTTGACACCTTTAACTCACTTCTGCGCCCTGCTGCGGCCATCCCTCAAACTAACCTTACAGCTGATAGCTTTGAATGCTACTTAACCAACAAGTTTGAACAGCTAAGGAAACAATTCTCCCCTCCTTGCCATTCTCTTTCTCAACCTCACATAAATCATGCCTTCCCTACCCTTCAGACTTTCTCCCCGGCTACTAAACAAGAGGTTGCTGCGCTTCTCAATTCCTCTCGCCTCACCACTTGCCCGCTCGATCCTTTCCCATCCCACCTCATCAGATCTCTCTCCACTTGTCTTGTGCCTACCCTAACACACATCTTTAACTGCTCTCTCTCTTCTGGCGTTGTCCCTGCTGACCTTAAACACGCCACCGTAGTACCTATCCTGAAAAAAACATCTCTTGACCCGTCCTCCCCCTCTAACTATCGTCCAATATCCCTGCTCCCTTTCTCATCAAAGCTTTTGGAAAGACTTGTCTTTACCCATGTGTCTTGCTTCCTCAATTCCAACTCTCTCCTTGACCCTCTTCAGTCTGGCTTCCGCCCGCTCCACTCTGCTGAGACTGTTCTCATCAAAGTCACTAATGACCTAATCACAGCTAAATCCAAAGGTCACTACTCCATACTAATTCTCCTTGACCTCTCTGCTGCCTTTGACACCGTTGATTATGCGCTCCTCCTTCAAACTCTTCAATTGCTCAGTCTCTGTGACTCTGTTTTCCTCCTATCTCTCCCAACACTCATTCAGTGTCTCTTTTCCAAAGCATACCTCCTTCCCTCGTCCTGTCTCGGTTGGAGTTCCCCAAGGCTCTGTCCTTGGTCCCCTTCTACTTTCTCTACTGCCTCTCTTGGCAAGCTTATTGCCTCTTTTGGATTCAACTACCACCTGTACACTGATGACACTCAGATATACCTCTCCTCCCCAGACCTCTCCCCTGCCGTCCTGCAACATGTCACTGCTTGCCTTTCTTCCATATCTGACTGGATGTCCTCAAGCTTTCTGAAACTAGGTTCCAACTCAAAAATATAGCTCGCATCCACCCCTTTCTTATGCACGATGCGACCAAAAACCAAAGAGCTTTACCATGCTCTAGTAATTTCCTTCATGGATTACTGTAACCCTCTCCTGATTGGACTCCCCAAAAGCCGTATTGCCCCGCTACAGTCTGTAATGAATGCTGCAGCTAGACTGATTTTCCTCTCTAGTCGGTCCTCTCACATATCACCCCTCTGCCAGTCCTTACATTGGCTCCCTGTATCCTATAGGAGTCAATTCAAAGTGCTAACCCATACATTTAAAGCACTGAACAATTCTAGCCCCTCTTATATCTCCTCAATGATCCATAGGTATGCCCCTCCTCGTTCCCTCCGCTCTGCCCGTGTCAGGAAAGTGACAGGGATCCAATACGCAGAGTGCGCACAGAATGAGGTACGTATACCGGACCTTAGAATGGCCGGACTAACGTAAGGACAAAGCAAGAATAGTCAAAAGGTAAGCCGAGGTCAAGGGAGCCGGAGGACAGGTAAGCGAGATACAAGCCGAGTCAAAGGAGAGGAGAGGACAACAGGACAAAAGACAAGCAAGGGTCAAAACCGGAACCACAAGATAAAGAACCCGCTGAGTGACTAGCAAGCTAGAACCATGACAGGGCAATGAGCAGTAGTAAAGGTTTCCTTTAAATACCCTGTTACCTAAATAGAGACCACGCCCCCAAAAGGTCCGGAATAGCGGTTCCCGGCACTTTATGCAAATGCCGACGTCATGACGTCGACGCTAGCCGTCGCGTCATAAAAGGGGGAGGAGCTAGCGCGGCCGGCGCGAAAACGGCCGGAATATGCCAAAATGCTAGGGGCAGGGAGGCCCTAAGCAGAGAGGATGTCCTGCCTGGATACATCACCAACAGGTACCCTGACAGTACCCCCCCTTCTAGAAACGCCCACCGGGCGGATGGGACCGGGCTTAGAGGGAAAACGAACGTGGAAGGCCCGAAGAAGACGAGGAGCATGCACGTCTATACCAGGAACCCAAGACCTCTCTTCCGGACCATAACCTTTCCAGTCTATGAGGTATTGCAGCGGTTCCCGGCACTTCCCCGCTAGAAGGATGGATGCCGAAATGCTAAGGGATGGATGTCCTCCCCATGTATGACAGTCTTCTATGGGATTCGAGGAGCATGCACGAGGAACCCAAGAGGACCATAACAGTCTGCAGGAAATACGAGAATCAAGGATGGACTTGATGGACCATTGGAGGAGCGGGAGGAAAATCTGTTACAAACAAGAGGTTTCAATAACGACACATGAAAAGAGTTAGGGATGCGTAGAGTAGGAGGTAGATCCAGCAAATAAGAAACCGGGTTGATCGTCCTCAGTACCCTGTAAGGACCAATGTAACGAGGAGCAAACTTCAAGGAAGGAACTTTCAGGCGAATGTGTCTGGTATACAACCAGACCCTATCCCCCGGAGAAAAAATAGGAGCAGGACGTCTACGCCTATCAGCATGTGACTTAAACACCGCGGAACTACGTTCAAGAATTTGTCGAGTCTGATCCCACAACTTTCTCAGGTTGGCTACATGAATATCAACCGACGGTATACCCTGGGAAGGAGACACCGACGGAAGAACAGTAGGGTTAAAGCCATAGTTCAAGAAAAAGGGGCTATTACGAGTGGAACCACAAACAAGGTTGTTGTGAGCAAACTCCGCCCAAGGAATCAGACCGACCCAGTCATCCTGGTGTTCAGAAACAAAACAACGTAGATATTGCTCAATTTTTTGGTTAGTGCGTTCGGCTGCTCCGTTAGATTGAGGATGATAGGCCGAAGAAAAATTCAGTTTGATGCCCAACTGTGAACAGAAGGATCTCCAAAAACGGGAAATAAATTGGGAACCCCTGTCTGACACAATCTCATTGGGAATACCATGTAAACGGAAAATTTCTCTAGCAAATATCACGGCCAGTTCGGGGGAGGACGGAAGTTTAGGCAAGGGAACGAAATGAGCCATTTTAGTAAACCTGTCAAGGACCGTGAGGATAACTGTATGCCTATTGGAAGCTGGTAGATCAACAATAAAATCCATAGCCAAACAAGCCCAAGGTTTGTTGGGAACGACTAAGGGCTGCAATAAACCACAAGGGAGATCCCGCGGAAGTTTATTCCTGACACAAACATTGCAAGCCTTGACAAAGTCTTCCACATCCCTACGTAAACCGGGCCACCAGAAGTCTTTGGAGATCAGGCAGTAAGTTTTGTGGATGCCGGGGTGACCAGCGATCTTGCTATCGTGAAAACAGCGAATAATGTCCACTTGGAATTTGGGAGACACGAACAAGCGGCCCACAGGAGTACGCTCGGGAGCAAGAGATTGTTCGTTCATAATATCAGCGAGCAATGGAGAGTGTATTTTGACATTGGTGTTGGCGATAATATTGACTTCAGGAATAATAGGGAACAAAGTATCCTCTGTAGAGGTGGTAGGTTCGTGCTGACGTGACAAAGCGTCTGCCTTAGTGTTCTTAGAACCAGGCCTGTAAGTAAGCACATAATTAAAGTGTGTAAGGAACATAGACCAACGTGCCTGCCTGGCAGATAATCTTTTGGCCTCCCCCATATACGATAAATTTTTGTGGTCAGTCAAGATAGTAACTGGGAGGACGGTGCCCTCTAACAAATGTCTCCATTCCTTTAATGCCATAATGATAGCTAGAAGTTCTCTATCACCAATGTCATATCTCCTTTCAGTGTGTGATAGTTTCTTGGAAAAAAAACCGCAAGGGTGCAGCGGCTTATCTAAACTTTGTCTTTGGGACAACACTGCGCCTATCCCTGTTTCAGACGCATCAACTTCAAGTAAAAAGGGTAGAGAGGTATCAGGATGAACTAATACAGGTGCTGAGGCAAAAGACTGTTTGAGCGTTTCGAAAGCAGATAAAGCCTCAGTAGACCAGGTTTTGGTATCGGCTCCTTGTTTGGTCATATTAGTGATAGGAGCGATAACAGAGGAGTACCCTTTAATAAAACGTCTGTAATAATTAGAAAATCCAAGAAATCTTTGTATGGCTTTGAGTCCCTTAGGTAAAGGCCAATCTAAAATCGATTTTAGTTTGGTCGGGTCCATCATAAACCCGTCTTTGGAAATTACGTAACCTAAGAAAGTTACCTGAGACTGGTCAAAGCTACATTTTTCCAATTTACAATACAATCCATGTTGTAAAAGTTTCTGTAATACCTTTCTGACTTGTCTATGATGTGAATTAATGTCTCTAGAATGGATTAGTATATCATCCAAATATACAATTACACATTCATGTTGGAATTCTCTAAGAACTTCATTGATCAAGTCTTGGAAGACGGCCGGGGCGTTACAAAGCCCAAACGGCATTACGGTATACTCATAATGCCCGTAACGGGTATTAAATGCTGTCATCCATTCATCTCCTTGTTTAATTCGCACTAAGTTATATGCTCCTCTTAAGTCAAGTTTGGTAAAAATACTCGAGCCCCTTAGTCTGTCAAAGAGTTCAGTAATCAAAGGAATAGGGTAAGCATTTCTGATAGTAATTTTGTTCAATCCCCGATAGTCTATACAAGGACGTAAGGTACCGTCTTTCTTTTCTACAAAAAAGAAACCCGCCCCCGCCGGAGAAGAAGACTTTCTAATAAATCCCTTGTCTAAATTCTCCTTGATATATTCCTCTAAAACTAAGTTTTCCTTGGTGGATAGAGGGTATACCGTACCCCTGGGAGGCATAGTACCAGGGAAAAGTTTAATAGAACAGTCATAAGACCGGTGGGGAGGTAAAGTATCCGCCTTACCCTTGTCAAATACAGATTTGAGGTCTAGATATTGTAATGGTATCTGAACGTCTGTGGATTGAGAAGTGTTAACATAAGAGTTTACGGGGCAAACAGAAGTAACTCTCTGCAGACATTCTTTCCTACAACCCATACCCCAAGAAACGATTTCTCCACCCTCCCAGTCAATCTGAGGGTTGTGTCTCTTGAGCCAAGAATATCCTAGTACCACTGGGACTGCCGGGGAGGAAATTAACAGAAGGGAAATCAACTCCTCGTGGAAAATACCAACAGTAAGCTTAACGGGTTCGGTCTCATGGAATATTACTGGTTCAGATAAAGGTCTACCATCTATGGCCTCAACGGCCAAGGGTGTATCTCTCAATTGGAATGGGATACAATGCTTATTAGCGAAAGTTTGGTCTATAAAGCTTTCTGCTGCTCCAGAATCTAATAATGCCATCGTAGCAATAAACCCCTTTTCCCAAGCTAGAGAGACAGGAATCAGAAGCCTATGGTCTTTTTTATTATGCATAGAGGACAGTAATGAAACACCCAAGGCCCGTCCTCTAAGGGAACTTAGGTGCGAGCGTTTCCCGGACGATTAGGGCAACTAAGACGTAGGTGACCTCTCGCCCGCAGTATAAACAGAGACCCTCCCTTCTTCTGTACTGTCTCTCAGCCTCAGATAAGCGAGTATTACCTATTTGCATAGGTTCTGGTGGAGTAGGATTATAGGAGTCAGGGTTCTGAAATGAGGGAGCGAGTCTTACAGGAAGTCTAGTAACTCTTTCCCGAGTGTTCTGCCTCTGTCTCATGCGTTCATCTATTCTGGAAATGAAGGATACTAAATCCTCTAAATTTTCCGGAAGTTCTCTTGTGGCAATTTCATCTAGAATTTCATCAGACAACCCATTCAAGAAAACATCCATAAAAGCTTGTTCGTTCCATTTCACTTCTGCTGCCAATGATCTAAACTCTAGAGCATATTCTACAAGGGTCCTATCTTGTTGTTTAAGGCGTAACAGGGATCTGGCCGCATTAATCTTCCTCCCTGGGGGTCAAAGGTTCTTCTAAAAGCCGTGACAAACGCAGTGTAGTTGTAGACTAAAGGATTGTCATTCTCCCAAAGGGGATTGGCCCATCTAAGTGCTTTATCTATTAGCAGGGTTATAATAAAGCCTACCTTAGCCCTGTCAGTGGGGTAAGCCCGGGGTTGTAGTTCGAAATGTATGCTTATCTGGTTTAAAAAACCACGACAAGCATCAGGCGAACCCCCATATCGTAATGGTGACGTGACATGGGAAGATGCGCCTACAGTGGCTACTTCCAAACCAGTACTTAGCGAGTGGCTAGCAGTGGAACGTATTTCTTCAGACTGGGTACTGGAGCGTGTTAACAAAGTTTGTAACGCTAAAGCCATTTGGTCCATTCTATGGTCCATGGCCTCAAATCTGGGGTCAGGAGGGCTAGCACCTGCAGGATCCATCATGGCCCTGTCGTAATGTCAGGAAAGTGACAGGGATCCAATACGCAGAGTGCGCACAGAATGAGGTACGTATACCGGACCTTAGAATGGCCGGACTAACGTAAGGACAAAGCAAGAATAGTCAAAAGGTAAGCCGAGGTCAAGGGAGCCGGAGGACAGGTAAGCGAGATACAAGCCGAGTCAAAGGAGAGGAGAGGACAACAGGACAAAAGACAAGCAAGGGTCAAAACCGGAAACACAAGATAAAGAACGCGCTGAGTGACTAGCAAGCTAGAACCACGACAGGGCAATGAGCAGTAGTAAAGGTTTCCTTTAAATACCCTGTTACCTAAATAGAGACCACGCCCCCAAAAGGTCCGGAATAGCGGTTCCCGGCACTTTATGCAAATGCCGACGTCATGACGTCGACGCTAGCCGTCGCGTCATAAAAGGGGGAGGAGCTAGCGCGGCCGGCGCGAAAACGGCCGGAATATGCCGAAATACTAGGGGCAGGGAGGCCCTAAGCAGAGAGGATGTCCTCCCTGGATACATCACCAACAGGTACCCTGACAGCCCGTGACCACCGCCTGACCGCTGCTCGCACCCGTGGCTCCTTTCCTATGGAATAGCCTGCCTACTGCCATCAGACTCTCCCCTAGTCTTCAATCATTTAAGAAGAGCCTTAAAACCCATCTCTTCAGGAAAGCTTATGGCCTCCCAGAGTAACCTCTACCTTACATACCTGTTTCTTGCTCTCTCCTATAGGGCAGCACTCTACCCTCTCCTCCAGCTCTGCTTCACTCCCACCCTATTTGATATTTCCTGTCCTAACGTTTCTTATACCCCACCTCCTATAGACTGTAAGCTCGTTTGAGCAGGGTCCTCTTCAACCTATCGTTCCTATAAGTTTTCTTGTAATTGTCCTATTTATAGTTAAATTCCCCCTCTCATAATATTGTAAAGCGCTACGGAATCTGTTGGCGCTATATAAATGGCATTAATAATAATAATAATAATAATAATAATAATCAGGTAAGTTATAACTAGAGATGAGCGAACCCGGACTGTAAAGTTCGGGTTCGTACTGAACATTACATTTTTTGGACCCCGGACCCTAACACAGACATATCACTGTATATTCGGGTTGGAGTTCGGTGTTCGACGATTTAATGATGCATTTTCAAAGGCTGCAGGGCAGCCAATCAACAAGCGTTTGACTCGTGTGCCCTTAGAAGCCATCACAGTCATGCCTACTAATAACATGGCTGTGATTGGCCAGTGCCGCATGTGACCCAGTCTCTATATATAAGCTGGAATCGCGTAGTGCCGCACGCACATGAGGTCTTATTAGTGTAGGGAGAGGATGCTGGCGCTGTGAGGGACAACTTTAGAAAAAATTCTGCAAACTAGTACATTCGTGGGGTGCACTTCATATCTGAGAGTCAAATAGAAGCATCAAATACTGCTGTCACATTGCAGTTTTAAAACTTAAATTTCTTTGGGTGCTAAATAATACATTAGTGGAGTGCACTTCATATCTGAGACTCAAATAGAATCGTCAAATACTGCTGACACATTTCAGTTTTAAAACCTAAAACTTTTTGGGTGCTAAAAAGTACATTAGTGGGGTGCACTTCATATCTGAGAGTCAAATAGAAGCGTCAAATACTGCTGCCACATTGCAGTTTTAAAACTTAACTTTTTTGGGGTGCTAAACTGCTAAATAGTATTTTAGTGGGGTGCACTTAATATCTTAGAGTCAAATAGAAGCGTCAAAAAGTGCGCTTACAGGACAGTTGTAAACATTCTAATTGTTTTGGTGCTAAACTGCTAAATAGTACATTTTGGGGCATACTCTTCATATCTGAGAGACAAATCAAAGCGTCTACTAGTGCGCTTACAGTGCAGTTGTAAACATTCTAATTGTTTTGCTGCTAATCTGCTAACTAGTACATTTTGGGCGTGCCCTTCATATCTGAGAGTCAAATAGAAGCGTCAAATACTGTGGTTACAGGGCAATTGTAAACATTCTAATTGTTTTGCTGCTAATCTGCTAAATAGTACAGTATGGGGCATGCACTTAATATCTGAGAGTCAAATCGAAGCGTCTAATAGTGCGCTTACAGCGCACTTATAAAAATTCTTATTTCCTGGGTACTAATCTGCTAAATAGTACATTTTGGGCGTGCTCTTCATATCTGAGAGTCAAAAAGAAGTGTCTAATAGTGCGCTTACAGCGCACTTGTAAAAATTCTTATTTTCTGGGTGCTAATCTGCTAAATAGTACATTTTGGGGCGTGCACTTCATTTCTGAGAGTCAAATAGAAGCGTCTAATAGTGCACTTACAGCGCAGTTGTAAACATTCTAATTGTTTTGCTGCTAACCTGCTAAATAGTAAATTTTGGGGCCTGCTCTTCATATCTGAGAGTCAAATTGAAGCGTCTACTAGTGCGCTTATAGTGCAGTTGTAAACATTCTTATTTTCTGGGTGATAATCTGCTAAATAGTACAATTTGGGGTCTGCTCTTCTATCTATCTGAGAGTCAAATCAAAGCGTAACTTTGAATCGAATTTACTACATTGGTCACTTGTAATATTGTTTCACACCTTCAACACTTGTTACACACATCTAGTGATAGAAAACAAATTGATATTTTCTACACTAGAAACTACCAAATAACAAGCTGCTATATTTAAACCAGTTATCAATAGCTAAGAGGTACTTAAACTATATTGTAATTCTGGGGCAATACCCTCACAAGTCAAACTGAGAGGTCAGTTTATAGGGAAAACTGTTGCATGGAGGAAATTCTAAAAAAATTTCCATATGTCCTTTGCAGACTTTACATGCTGGAAAAACACAGGTGCCAACTGCTGAGGCTTTCTGCAGTGTGCATAGCGGTAAGGAGGGCAGGGTTGAGGAGTGGGTGGAAGATGATGTGGAGGATGATGAGGTCCTAGACCCCACATGGAATCAAGGTCATGCAAGTGACGTGTGCAGTTTGGAGGAAGAGGCGCTGGTCGCACAGAGGCACCAGCACAGCATAAGAGGGAGCAGTGTGCAAAAGCGGAGCGGCCGTCCCCTAGTGCTCGTCGCCATGTATTATCTTTAGAATTACCACAGTTATCAAAGTAACAGTTGAAGCAATAAAAAGAACCATAACAGATTTTTTATAAATTCTTTATTTTTAAAGGTTTTTTTGTCATGGGGTGGGGGTACAGAAGAAGAACCAAGGAGTTAGCGTTATGAGATACAAGATTCATTCAACTGAGTTTACAGTGATCAAGCATTGCAAACACATGTACCAGATATCAATTAGAAAACTCAACTTGGGTTAAGCGCAACTAGATCATTTCTACATTCTCGTCGGAGGCTGTGGTTGGAGCACCGTGTCACTTGGTTGTAAGGATGGCATATGTATTTCTTGATTTTGCGTCTGTTCGATTGGTTCCGTATCAGGCTGGTTTCAGGGTATGCCTTTATTGGTGGCTAGGGTGTTTGGAGATCAAGTGACTTGGTGGACGTGGTAGGACATGGTGCGTCCATTACGGTACTCTTAGCCTCTTGAGGTCTCTGGTGCAGTCGGCTCAGGGAGATGGGAGAGTTTACAAGGGTGGAAGGGGGGGTAGTGCGTCTTTCAGTATCTTATTGTGTGTGTCTTGGCTTATATTCGTGCGAATTTGTGGTGTGGGGGGGTTTGGGGTTTTTGGGTAGAGGGGCGAGGGGGTGTGGTATGGTGTTGTGTTCTAAGGAAATTGGGTGGTGGAGATTTGCGGTTCGTCCACGTAGTATCAAGCCTTTATCTGGGTGTTGTGTTGGGTAATTGTGCTGTGGTTGTGGTGTTCTGGTTTGCAGTGTTTAGGTCTTTGGCTAGGCACTTGCCGTTGTTGTCGGTGTGGTGGGGTTGTGGGTCTCGACTGTATCTGATGTAGTCGGTTTTGCAGGGTCAGGATTGTTATGTCGGGGATGGGTTGAGTGGTCTTGACCTGTGTGAGTAGAAGAGCTGGTAGTGTGTGTGGGTTGAGTTTTTGTTGGGATGGTGTTGCTTGAGGGGGGATCAAGGATTGCGTATTCGGGGATGGGGTGTGAAAGAGTGGTGGGTGTGAGATATTGGCAGGAGGGCTGAGGAGTTGTCTGGTGAGAGCGGTGTGGGGAGTGGTTGTGGGTCTGGGTTGTGAGATGGTTATTTTCGGTGGACTGTGTGGATGTGGATGGGCTCGTTCTTCTAGTTTGGGATTGGTGGTGTTGGGGTGGTGGTGGGTCTCGTCAGTTCATGGGTTGGACATGGCTAGTGGGAACTCGTAGAGCCACGGGTCCCAGATTTTATTGAAGGTGTTTGTGGAGTCGTGTACTATTGCGGACAGTTTATCCATTTTTCTGGTTTCTTCTATTTTGCGTTTCACTGTATGTATGGTTGGTACGTCTGGTTTGCTCCAGGCTTCTGCTATAGCCCTCCTAGTTGCTAAGGCGATTTTAGCTATCAGCTTGTTTTGGCATCTGGGGGTGTTTTCTAGGGGTTTTGAGAGGAGCCATGTCCATGGGTCCATTGGGATATTGGTATGTAGTACTTTGGATGTCAGTTGTGTGATTTGGAGCCATAGTGAGGCTATTTGTGGGCATTCCCACCAAGTGTGAATGTATGTGCCTTTTACTCCACATTGTTTCCAGCATAGGTCAGTGTTGGCAATGCCCATCTGTTTGAGTCGAAGAGGGGTAAGGTACCAACGCATCAGTGTTTTGTACGCTTGCTCCTTGTGATTTACACATATGGAGACCGATGCTGTGGCTTCCCATATGTGTCCCCAGTCTGAGGGGTGGTTCGGGGGTCCCAGGTCCCTCTCCCAAGCCGACACGTATGTGAGTGCACCCTCCGTAGAGGTGGTGATAATTTTCGTATAGAGGATGGATATCTGGCTTTTTTGAATTGGACACGCCATGCAGGCTTTTTCGAAGGGGGTGAGGTTCGTTGTGCTTGCCTTTTGGTTTGTTGGGGTTTCTAGGAAACTTCGAATTTGAAGGTAGCGGAAGTGGTCAAATGCGGTTAGCGGTGTTTGTTGGGGTAGGTCGGGGAATGGTAGAAGTGATCCGTTTCGGTAGAATTGGTAGAAGCAAAGGAGGTCGTTATCTTCGAACCTGGAGAAGTGTTGGGGCGTCATGCCAGGGGTAAATTGTGTGTTGCGGAGGATTGGTGTAAGGGGTGAGGGGGTTGAGGTCAAGGAGCTTTTGTGTGCAAGTTTGTCCCAGCTTTTGATGGAGTTTGTCAGAGCTGGAGTGGTGATGGGTATTTGCGGTCTTGCCTGTTTGGGTAGCCAAATGTAGAGGGATGGGATGTCCCTACCAAATATGGTGTGTTCCAGGTCCACCCATCTCTTAATGCCGTATGGCGCATGTAGGTGTTGTACTTTGGCTAATTGTGCGGCGTGGTAGTTGTGAAGATAATGGGGGAGGCCTAGTCCGCCTGCTCTGTGCGGTACGTATAATGTTGCTCTTTTGATACTAGCTTTTTTGTTTGCCCAAATAAAGCGGTCGGTTTGAGATTGCAAGGTTTTGAAGTCGGTGACCTTAAGTGGTATGGGCAGAGCCTGGAATAGATACATGAATCTGGGGAGCAGGTTCATCTTGACTGATGCTAGTCTGCCCAGCCATGATATCGAGAGACCCGCCCATGTTTGTAGGTCTTGTGCTGCTTGTTGTAATAGTAGGGTGTAGTTGCACTGGTATATTTGTGTGAGGTCTTTTGGAATGTGGGTTCCCAGGTGTGACGAGACCAATCTCGCCACATTGCATTGGAGAAGCCTGGTTACTCGCCTGCTGCCTTTGGACTATGGCCCCCTGTTAAAATACATCTTTTTTACCTGCAGAAAAGTTTAATTCGTGCTTTTCTGCCTGGGGTTCGGTAGATTTGTTTGAATGTGTTATACCCCAGATAGGAATCCCATGGAGCCCATTTGTATGAAACTGACTGTAAAGACTTTGGCTCCATGGTGATTAAACTGTATTCGTGTGGTCTGAGCGCGATTCACTTAATAATGTGCGCTCAGACCTGAGCTATCTGGGGATATGTGAAATGTCTGTGTTTTATGTATAAAAGGTGACTTTATGTATTTTAAAGTGTTTTGTGTCTTTTTGCAACTATGTGCTTAATGGAGTCTTGTGTCTGTCCTGGGAGATAATTGAATTACTTATCTCCAGGATAGAAGACTCTGAAACTGGTTTGGGCCGGAAAGCCATGCTTCATTTAGTCACAAAGGACTTTCCCTTAACTTTTGAACCCCTGGTCTGATTCGTGCCATTTTTTTAATATGTTGTTCCCCTGAATGGATTGATTGTGAATATGTAATTTTATGTGAATGTGATGTATGGTTTTAGAGTTATGAAAGTTGGGTAGAAAGTATGTTTTAACTGTATGCTGTTAGAGACTGATTGCCAGGAGTGTAAGCTGATTGTCTGCTTTTCCTGTTCGTCTGCTAGCAGCTATTTGGGAGGTTCCAGTTCGGGAGTTGGAGTGCTATTTTGTATCCAGTTTGGGAGTTTGGTGTTCTGCAGTAGCTGTGCCTGTATCTCTGGAAAGGGGGCTGATCGCCTAAACGGTTTTTACCCCTTGTGTGCAAAACGGTCCGTTACAATTGGTGGCAGCGGTGGGATCGTTCCCACAGACTACAGGACAGCTACAGGCGACACCATTCCGTGGATTTACAATTTGTGGGCAACGCATGTCTTAGTACAGCAACCCTAAAAGCAACAGAATGGAACCAGCAGTGGAGTATGATGAGGGTGCCCTGGATGACCGAGATGCGCTGCGCAAAGGCATCTGGTACCAGGCACTGGGTATTGTGGAGTACCAGCGGGGCGAGAGACTCCCCAAGGAAGACCAGCGACTGCAGAAGCGAGTAGCCCTGCAGATGCCCTTTCTGGGAGAGCAGCCCCTGGATGAATGGGTGAAGGAATTGGAGCTCCGAGTATGGCAGGAGATTTGGCTGGAAGATGCCTACCAGACGCTCTGGTGGTATGGGGCACAGTACCAGCCCTGGACAGCCGAGCATGACAAGCCAGAGGGAGAGGAGTTTGATGGCCCTGGCTTGTTATGGGAGTCTTTTGCAGAGCCTGAATTTGGGAGCCCTACACAAGCCCGGTTCAGTGATCTCTTGGAGTGGAGGGAGAGAAGGTATGACTGGGACGACACTCCAGAAATTGAGCAAGACCTGGTCCACCTGGTGACCCGAGAGATGGAGCTGGAGCAGGGCTACCAAGATCTGTTCCACTCCAGTGAGAAGGCTCAGCAGGGAAGCGGAGACCCAGATCCAGACCCATTCAGCTGGGAAGAACCCCAGGTGGCCGGTGGAGATGGGACCAAGGTCTCTCCACCGGTCCTGCAGGGAATTGGGAGCCCAGTCTTCATTCCCCAGCGGCAGTGTAAAGTGCAAGGAGAGGAGAGCAGCGTCCTCCCTCCCCAGCGGCAGGCTGAGTTACAGGGGGCAGAGGTAGTTGTTCCTGCCCCCCAGCAGCAGAATGATATGCCGGGAAGGCAGTGTGAAGTGCAGGGAGAGGAGAGCAGCGTCCTCCCTCCCCAGCGGCAGGCTGAGCTACAGGGGGCAGAGGTAGTTGTTCCTGCCCCCCAGCAGCAGCGTGATTTTTTTGGAATTGGGAGCCCAGTCTCCATTCCCCAGCGGCCGAGTGATGTGCCGGGAATTGGGAGCCCAGTCTCCATTCCCCAGCTGGAGATACAGCAGGGAATTGGGAGCCCAGTCTCCATTCCCCAGCGGCAGAGTGTCCTACCGGGAATAGAGAGCCCAGTCTCCTTTCCCCAGCAGCAGGACACTGTATTGGGAGCGGAGACAGTCGGTCTCCCTCCACAGAGGATGAAAGTATGTATGGGAGAGGAGCTTGCTACCACCTCCCCCCAGCAGCGGATCATTAATGGGCAGGGAATAGAGAGCTCAGTCTCCTTTCCCCAGCGGCAGAGTGTTCTATCGGGAGAGGAGCCTGTTACCCCCTCTCCCCAGCAACATCTTAGAGTATCCAAAGGGGAGACAGTTGGTCTCCCCCTCCGGCAGCAGAGCTGTGCAACAAAAGGGGAGACAGTCGGTCTCCAGCAGCAGAGCGGTGTATCTAAAGGGGAGACAGTCGGTCTCCAGCAGCAGAGCTGTGTGTCTAAAGGGGAGACAGTCGGTCTCCAGCAGCAGAGCGGTATAGTTAAAGGGGAGACAGTCGGTCTCCCCCTCCAACAACCAGGCTTCAACCAGGCTACCCTCCCAGTAGCGCTGGCAACAGGGCAGAGTGCCGCTGGTCTCGAGACCAATCTCACAACATTGCATTGGAGAAGCCTGGTTACTCGCCTGCTGCCTTTGGACTATGGCCCCCTGTTAAAAGACATCTTTTTTTACCTGCAGAAAAGTTTAATTCGTGTTTTTCTGCCTGGGGTTCGGTAGATTTGTTTGAATGTGTTATACCCCAGATAGGAATCCCATGGAGCCCATTTGTATGAAACTGACTGTAAAGACTTTGGCTCCATGACGATTAAACTGTATTCGTGTGGTCTGAGCGCCATTCACTTAATAATGTGCGCTCAGACCTGAGCTATCTGGGGATATGTGAAATGTCTGTGTTTTATGTATAAAAGGTGACTTTATGTATTTTAAAGTGTTTTGTGTCTTTTTGCAACCATGTGCTTACTGGAGTCTTGTGTCTGTCCTGGGAGATAATTGAATTACTTATCTCCAGGATAGAAGACTCTGAAACTGGTTTGGGCCGGAAAGCCATGCTTCATTTAGTCACAAATGACTTTCCCTTAACTTTTGAACCCCTGGTCTGATTCGTGCCATTTTTTAATATGTTGTTCCCCTGAATGGATTGATTGTGAATATGTAATTTTATGTGAATGTGATGTATGGTTTTAGAGTTATGAAAGTTGGGTAGAAAGTATGTTTTAACTGTATGCTGTTAGAGACTGATTGCCAGGAGTGTAAGCTGATTGTCTGCTTTTCCTGTTCGTCTGCTAGCAGCTATTTGGGAGGTTCCAGTTCGGGAGTTGAGCGTTGTGACGAGACCAATCTCGCCACATTGCATTGGAGAAGCCTGGTTGCTCGCCTGCCCTTGGACTATGGCCCCCTTTTAAAAGACTTTATTTTTGCATGCAGAAAAGCTGTATTCGTGCTTTTCTGCCGGTTGTTCGGTAGTTTCAATCTACCGAACAACCGTACGAATGACTGGACCACCTGGGAGCTGGAGTGTGCCGGCAATTAACCTCCCTGAAGCTGCGGTTAACCGCAGCTTAATTGATGAACGCTGGGTGGCCGCCGTTCGTATCCCGAACACGAGGTCGCGGCCATTTTAAACCATACGAATGAACAGCGGTGTTCGCCTCTATTTTTATGGAACTAAAATCGGACACAGTTTTGCGCGAACACCGCTGAAGCCGCCGACCTCCCTTCTCGTTCGGTGAAAGCACACGAATGACCCGGTGTTCGGTATTTTTGTGTGAATATCTTATACCCCAGATAGGAATCCCATGGAGCCCATTCGTATGAAACTGACTGTAAAGACTTTGGCTCCATAGCGATTGAACTGTATTCGTGTAGTCTGAGTGCCATTCACCTAATAATGTGCACTCAGACCTGAGCTATCTGGGGATATGTTACATGTCTGTGTTTTATGTAGTAAATGTTACTTTGTGCATTTTAAAGTATAATGCTGGTTTTGTGTTCCCACGTATGTAATGGAGTTTTGCCTTTGACTTGGGAGATAATTGAGTTACTTCCCAATTATCTCCCAGGGCAGAGGGGAGGAAGCCAGGATGCATTGTGGGAATATACTGTGACTGTGTGTCCTTTTTGTATACTTGTCTGTCCCTTGTCACAGTCTCCCATTTGGTCCCCTAGGGGAGTGTCCACCAGATGGGAGACCTGCATAAAAGCCGGGCAGGTAGCCCTCATTAAACAGACCACTGCTTGACCCTCAACACAGAGCCTTGTCTCGTTCTTGGGGGGATTCACTGTATGCTGTTAGAGACTGATTGCCAGGAGTGTAAGCCGCTTGGGTGCTTTTCCTGTTCGTCTACTAGCAGCTATTTGGGAGGTTCCAGTTCGGGAGTTGGAGTGCTATTTTGTATCCAGTTCGTGAGTTTTGGTGTTCTGCAGTAGCTGTGCCTGGATCTCTGGAAAGGGGGCCGATCGCCTAAACGGTTTTTACCCCTTGTGTGCAAAACGGTCCGTTACAGGAGTGCTATTTTGTATCCAGTTTGGGAGTTTGGTGTTCTGCAGTAGCTGTGCCTGTATCTCTGGAAAGGGGGCCGATCACCTAAACGGTTTTTACCCCTTGTGTGCAAAACGGTCCGTTACACTAGGTATCTTATTTCTGTGTTTGCTAGATCGAAGGGGTATGTGTTTGCTAGGTGTTGGAGCTGTTGTGGGTCGATATTTATCGCTAAGGTTTCTGTTTTGTCTATGTTTAGCTTGTATCCCGAAATGATTGCATAGTCCTGTATGGCTTTTAAGAGTGGTGGCATGGAGTTAATGGGGTCCGTGATGGTCAATAGTACGTCATCTGCGTAAGCTGCTGCTTTGTATTCTTCTGCTCTTATTGTAAGCCCTGAGATGGCATTGTTTTGTCTGAGTGTTTGTAGGAGGGGCTCGAGGGAGAGAGCAAAGAGGATGGGGGATAGGGCGCAGCCCTGTCTTGTGCCGTTGTGTATTGTGAAGGATGGTGGGAGGGTGAGTGGTAACAAGAGGTTGGCTGTGGGGGTGGCGTAGAGTGTCTGTAGGGCGTTTAGGAAGGGTTGTGGGAATTTAAATTTGTGAAGGGTTGCGAATAGGAATGGCCAGAGCAAGCGGTCGAATGCTTTTTCTGCATCGAGCGATAGTATCAGGGTGGGAATCCTTCTGTGTGTTGCAATCCAGATGAGGTCGTATGTGCATCGGATATTGTCGCAGGCCTGTCTGTTGGGGATGAAGCCCACCTGATCTGGGTGGATTAGTTTATGTAAGTAGGGGTTTAAGCGGTTGGCCAAAATTTTTGTAAATAATTTGATGTCCACGTTTAATAGTGAAATAGGGTGGTAGTGGCCAGGGTTTAGGAGTGTTTTATGTGGTTTGGGGAGTAAGCAGATATTTGCTTGTAGCATATCCGGCGGTAACGGGTCTCCGGTTAGTATGGAGTTAAACAGTTTGCATAGGTGTGGGGTGAGTGTGTTCGTGAATGACTTGTAGTAAAGTCCCGTGAAACCGTCTGGGCCTGGGCATTTGTTTGGTTTGTGGTTTTTGATGGATTTTGCTACTTCTTCTTCAGTGATTGGGGCGGCTATTTGGTCCGCTGCTGATTGAGTAAGGGCTGGTAATGAGGTGGAGGACAGGTATTGTTTTGTCAGGTCTCGGATGACGTTCGGTTCTAGGCGTGCTTGTGGGTTGTGATCATAGAGGTCCGCGAAGTATGTTTGAAAGACTCCCGCAATCTGGTCGGGTAGGTCTTTAATTTGCCCATCCGGGGCTGCGATTTTGTCAATGTGTTTGTGTGCTGCGCGTTGGCGTAATCTGCGGGCTAGTAGTGTGTCTGCTTTGTTGGATTTTTCATAAAAAAGCTGTTTGGTCCATTGGAGGGCCTAAGTTGAGTCCGCCACCATGAATTCTTTCAGTTCTGTTTGGCAAGCCGTGATTTGTGTGAAGATGTTTGGGGTTGGGTTGTCTTTGAATTGGAATGTTCGTAGGTGTTTGAGTATGCGTTCTAGTCTCTGGAGTCGTTGTTTTTTTTGGTTCGAAGCGAGGTTGATGAGTATGCCCCTGAGAACAGTTTTGTGAGCTGCCCATAGTGTACCTTCGGATTGTACTGAGGGTGCATTTATTGTGAAATATTCAGTTATCGCGTTTTGGAGGGTTTCGATGTTGGCTGGGTTGTGCAAGAGTGTGGGGTTCAGACGCCATGTCCAGGGTCGCGCTATATTTGGTAAGTTTATTGTTAGAGTAATGTCTGCGTGATCAGACCATGTAATCGAGCCTATCTTCGTAGTTTTGATGTGTTCTGTGAGGGATGGGGAGGTGAGGAACATATCTATTCTGGAGTGGGAGTGGTGAGGATGTGAATAAAAAGTGTAGTCTTTCGCTTTGGGATGTTGGATTCTCCAGATGTCGAGTAAGTTGGAGTCGTTTGCGAAAGCGAGTAGTAGTTTATCTGCTTTGGCTGTCGGTGGTTGATTGCGTGTGGGTGGTCCGGTGCGGTGTCTATCCTGGGTTGGTTGCATTGTGTCGTTAAGATCGCCGCCGATAATTAGGTGGTGCGAGGGGAAAAGTTTGAGGTGGGCCTGCATGGATGTGAACGTGTATCTTTGGGGACCTATGCGACCTGCGATTGTCAGATATCTTCCCTGCGGGTCCACATGTGTTTGTGTGACGTGTAGGGGGCATGATTTTCGAAGCATAATCGCCACTCCGTTTTGTTTGCCTGTGGGGAGTTCGCTGTGTAGTACTTGTTATAGTGTCGGCTTAGGAGGGGGAGTGGTTTCTTATGGGCGAAGTGAGTTTCCTGGAGGAGGAGTATATCGGCTTGTGATCTGTTTGCCCATCTTAAAAATTGGTGTCGCTTAGAAGGGTTGTTCAGGCCTTTGCAATTGATCGAGATACATGTTAGGGTGCTGGGTGTGGTGGGTGTGTTGGAATGTAGATGTCAGGGTTTTGGATTGGATGTTGGAGTGTCTGTCTGGGCCATTATGAGGTGTGGTGCCCGGGGGCAGGAGGATGGGGGACAGGCCTACTGTGTTGTGGAGTAGACGGTAGGGTTGGTGAGTTGGAGGTGGCCTGTGTAGGAGGGGGTAACTGTTTGGGCAGGGGTCGGGGTTTAAGGCGCTGAGGGAGAAGGGAGAGGAGAAGGGTATGGGGGGGTAGGAGTATGCGGGATTTAGGAGGGTCCCTGGTCTTACCTAGGATGTGCCAGGTGTAGTGTGGGCGGAGTGTGCCTGGCTTTAAGGTATGCAGGGAGAGATGTGGTGTATATGATGTTGCCCGGAGGCTGCTGGTTATTGGTTTTATGGGTGGCGAGGAGTGTGTGGTGGTTTGGTTCAGTTGGCGGGGGAAGTGGACCAGAGGGTGTCGAGCCCACTCCCCTGGGGGTGTTGCGTGGTCATCTTTTAATGTAGCTTCTGTTGTAGGTGTATTGATTATACCTCTGGGAGTGTTCGTCCGGGGGGATCTGGGGAGGTCCAGTAGGGGTGGGGTGTGGGATTTCTGGGTGCGTTAGTCTCGTGTGCACGGATTTGTCTCATGGTCCTGTGGAGTGCGCGTGGGCCTGGTGGATGGTCCAATTGTATTGTTGTGACGTTGAGGGGTATATGGGTGAACGTTTCAGTGGATGTTTCTCTGTTGTGTGCAAGTGCGGGTGGGGTCTACCCCCGTGCTCCTTGGGTGGGGGTGGTGAGCCGGGGCGGCGGAGCCAATGGAGTACCCGGTGTGTCCTGGGCTCCTGTCCCCGCATAGCTCCTTGCGCTGCGGTGATTGGGGGGTGTTCGATGTCGGCTAATAGGGTTTTTCGTGTGAAGAGTTTGCTGAGCATGGTGGTGTTTGGGGCCCCGCGGGGGCAGGAGTGTTGTGCGTTACCTTAATGTAGCGTAAGGAGGCGTATGGTGGCCTGGGGTGTGTGGTCCGGGTGCGGCTGTCTCTCTGTCGGGGGTCTGGTTTCTAGGCCCGGTCGTTTGTTTTCTCCCATCTCCCTGAGCCAATCTGCCGCAAGGGACCGAAACATCAACAGAGACAACAGTTTGCATAACAAGATTAACATTTAGATAAATGAAACATTTATAGGTAGCTGAGTTGTTGAAGTGTGGCGGAGCCCCCCCCCCCCGGCCCCCCACAGCCCCCGTCAGTGCGTTTGTCAAGTGGGGTTAGTCGTTGCGTTGGAGCAGTGGGGGGGCGGGGGGGCCCCCCAGGTCCCGGCTCTGCTGTGTCTCCATGGGTCTCGGGGTGCGGTCGGTCCATCCCAGGAATCCCAGATGGGTCTATGGGTGGGTGGGTCTGGTCGTTTGTTCCCGTCTAGTGCCCAGATGGGGGTGCGGGCCGCTGTTGCAGTGTGTGGGGGTTAGCCCTTGCGGGTTGTGTTACTTGAGTACCGGGTGTCGGTGGATGCCGTCTGTCTCGTGTTGCTGTCGTGACCTAGAGTCGTGTGTGGTTTGGCGGGTTAGGGCTGAGTGGGGGCTCGTCTAAAGTGATGATGGTGTCGGGGCAGGTCCCGTGCTAAGAGTCAGGGAGAGGTGGGTCTTTTGTCTGAGATCGTCCCGCCTCCTCTCCCACCACCCTTGTCCACTCCCCTCCTCCTCCCCTCCGTCTCCCTCTCCCACCCTGTGGGTTTGCTGTTTCCCCTTGCATGCCTCCAGTGAGTCTGGTTCAAGCAGTAAATTAAGCATAATACAATAGAGTTGTACGAAATAACTTTTTCAACCATTAAAATCCCAAAATCTTTCGGGTCCCCGAAGTGTCTGATATTAAATACATTGTACCGCTGGGTTCAACTGGTTCGGGTGCTAGCTAGTGGGGTCCCCTACTGCAGGTTGATGGGCTCGTTAGGTAGCATTTTTTGGGGGGTTGTGCTCGGGCCGGACGGCTTCTATTTGGGTACGGGAGTCGGGATATGGCCGTCTGGTCTTGCATGCTTGGGGTCTGTTGTGAAGCTGGAGCCACAGTCATGTTGCCCGCTACATTGGTGGGGTGGCTGGGGTAGGTGAGCTGCTCGGCTAAGGCCCTAAACGGGTGTCTTATGGCGGGAGGAGGGGGCTTTCACCAGGTCTGCCTGGGCGTGCTGGTGAGTTGGCTTAGCGGCATGGGGGCAGAGTTAGGCGACCTGTTTAGGGGGTATAGGATGGACCGTTATCGAGGTCCGGGTAGAGCTTGGGTCGTTGGAGGGGGGCTTGGGGTAGCAGAAGGATAATTTGGGCTACTTTACCAATATGGCGGAACAGCCGTTCTGTGATTGAGTCCATTGGCTACAGGTAAGTCCCTCAGGTTGTTTGTGGTGCTTGGTCTTTGGGGATTGGTGCCGGTCTTTTTCTGGCTTGTTGGCGGGGTGGTAGTGGTTGGTTATCCTGTGTGTGCCATGGCTGTAGTCCGGTTTCTGCGGTGTCTGTTTCAGGTGGCAGTGTGAGTCCCAGCGATAAAGCGAAGTCCACCATGTCGGTGACTTGGAATAACGTGTGCGACTGGTTCTCTTTTCTTGCGATCAACTTGAAGGGGTGTCCCCACATGTAACGCCAGCCGTGTTGTGTCAGGGCTGCGGTGAGTGGTTTGAGTTCCCTGCGCTTCTTTAGCGTTGATGGTGCAAGATCTTGGTAAAACTGAATCGGGTGGCCCTGTACTTGGGGAGGTTGGGCCCTGGCTATGCTCATGAGACATTCCTTGGCCGCGAAGTGTAGCATCCGCAGGACCACATCCCTTGGCGGGATTGAGCATCGAGGGCCGCAGTGTCCTGTGGGCCCTTTCGATGGTAAGCTCGTGGTCCGGCACTTCAGGCAGCATGGCTCTGAACATGTCCCGGATAGTGTTGTGCAGAGTGTCTGCAGTTATGGATTCTGGGAGGCCGCGCAGCCGGATGTTGTTCCAGCGGGAACGGTTATTTAGGTCCTCCATACCATCTTCCAAACGGCGAAGTTTGTCGTGAAGTGTGGTTAGTTCATTGTCGTGGAGTTGTGACCGTTTGGAGATTTCGGTGAGGTGGGATTCTGTTAGGCCTGTGCGGGTGGTAAGTGCGTCGAGGTCGGCCCGCAGGCCCGTTAGGTGCCTGTCGAGCTCCGCTGCCGTGTAGGCCTTGATCTCGCTCGTGGCTTCTTGAAGAAGGGTGCGCAGACCTTTTTTGGTCAAAGGGGCATTTGAATCTGTGCGGCCGTCGTTGCCTTCAGATTCAGAGCCGGAGTCCTCTGGGCCTTGTGTCCAAGATGGGGTCTGGTGATCTGTGGTGGCGCGGAACATCGTGGCCACTGAGGGTGTTGATTCCCTTTTTTTCCGGTTGCCTCCCATTAGATGTGGTGGTCAGGGGTTGTTTGTGTGTCTGGGGGTGTTGAGGTGCCTGGATTTTGAGGTATAATTGCGGATGGATGCGGATTTAGTACCCAGGGGAGAGAGAGCTCAGGGTTTACACGTCTGGTTCCATTGACGGTCAGGCTCCGCCCCCAAACCTTAACAGATTTAATGAGCCATTCGCAGTTTCACAGTACAGTGACCGGGACCCAGACACTGTCTGGGCGGCGGTCGGATGACCGGGACTCAGCATGCCTGATATAGAAGTTAGGAGTCACAGTGTGAAATGGATTAGCAGGGTCTGGTGCAGGGTAACCGCATGCCCCCTGGTGTTGAGCACCAGCCTTTGTTCGGCCACATACCAGGACCCTGATGCAGCTTCAGTAAAAAGACCACTGGCTACCAGAAGCCATCACCAGACTGATCCGCAACTTGGAACAGGATGTAACATGCACTATAGTGGCTGTGCGCACTTTCAGCGTTCTCACCCTGCTGCTGCCTGCCTGCCTGTCTGCGCTGCAGCATAACTTTGGCCTTCCTGCTCACTGCCTCAAATGCGACATGCCCACAAGTTGGAACTCCACCTTGCACATGTTGAAGAGACTGTTTGAGCAGCAGCAGGCGATAGTGGAGTTTCAGCTGCAGCACGCACGGGTCAGTGGCTCTGCACCAGACTCC
Source organism: Pelobates cultripes (assembly GCA_933207985.1). Classification (NCBI taxonomy): domain Eukaryota; kingdom Metazoa; phylum Chordata; class Amphibia; order Anura; family Pelobatidae; genus Pelobates; species Pelobates cultripes. Next base: position 20,380,857 of record OW240914.1, read on the forward strand.
CCTCCAATTGATCAGAGTTAAAGGATTTCAAGTGGACTCATTACAATTACAAGGCCTCAAAAGAGTCCTGTATTGTTATTTGTCGTCACTACCTTCCTGCATCGTGAGTGGGTCATTTGCACGCCTGCTGCCGTTTGTCAGGGTCCCTGTACGGAATCAAACCCTGATTCCCCGTTACCCGTGGTCACCATGGTAGGTACAGTCAAGGGTATCAAAAGTTGATATGGATTGACATACGAATGCATCGTCGGCTTCTCGTTGGGGAGCACATTGAAAAAGTGCTCTAGCATGACGAGCTGGGTGATCTCCTCCGGGAACTTGGCTTGATGGGAGTTGAGCCAGTTCTGGCGGCCCTTGTGATGCCACGGTGTATACCCAGATTTATCAGAAAGTGCGGGCCGTCTGTGCACTCTTTTGGCGTTCTGTCTGCACTGCAGCGTAACTTCGGCCTTCATGCTCATCGCCTCATGAGACTGTGCAAGCAGCAGCAGCCGATAGTGGAGTTTCAGATGCAGCACGCATGGGTCAGTTGCTCTGCGGAAGAGTTTTCTTTTTTTATATGTCCCAATATTTTGGAGGCTACCCCAATTAAAATAAAATATATATATATATATATATATATATATAAACAGTGATGGCTACCTCCTCCTCCTCCACCGCCGCTTCCACCTACACCGCCACGGTCACCGCCTCCTCAACCTATGGGTCACTTAGTATAAACTGTACACAATAGCAGAGGCTTGTGAAGGTTTTTTCTCCATGCATCAGGAGTTGAGCATTTCTCCATGCATCAGGACTGCAAGAAATGCACCGCAGGCCGCAAATGTTTCTTTTTTTATATGTCCCAATATTTTGGGGGCTACCCCAATTAAAAAAACAAAACAAAAAATAAATAAAAAACAGTGTTGGCTACCTCCTCCGCCTCCACCAACGCTTCCACCTACACCACCACGGTCACCGCCTCCTCAACCTATGGGTCACTTAATATAAACTATGTATACAATAGCAGAGGCTTGTGAAGCCCTTTTCTCCATGCATCAGGAGTTGAGCTCAGTTTGAACAATGAAAGAGAATACCCTGCACTCCAACCCTCTCTCAAATGGATAATTCTGGTGATCCTCCTGACAGTCATGCTTTAGATTTTGCTTTATGTTCTTCCAAAGCTAAAATCAAAGATTCCATCTAGTGCTATTTTAAGGCTCAGCTGTATTTTTAATTTTATGTTATTTTAAGTGATTTCCCTATCCACATTTGTTTGCAGGGCACTTGTCCTACTCTTACCCCAATTTCACTCCTTTTGCAGCCCTCTAGCCCTTCCCATGGCTTTTTTACAGGCATTTTTGTGGCCAAAAGTTTGGGTCCTCATTGACTTCAATGGTGTTTGGGGTCAAGTCCGAACCCGGAATTTTTTTCAAAGTTCGGCCGAACCCGCCGGGCCTGAACATCCAGGTGTCCGCTCAACTCTAGCTATAACCTCCTCTTTAAATCTTTAAAATCTTTAAACTTAAATTCAAGTCTAAAATTTAAATTATCAGCCGGTAACTAGAGGTTTTAGAGGGATCTTTGCATTCTTTTGGGATGAGAAGTGTGAATGCTTGGAGGAATTGCTCCTGTATTTGATCCGTCTCCAAAAAGATTAACATTGGTATAGGGGGTGGAGCCTGATAGCTGAAAAAGATGGTCAAAAGTAGCTGGTGCTCCTTGTGGAAACTCATTTACTAAGCCTAATCTTGGACCATAACAATATATTATTGCCCCAACCTGCTTATTCTTAACGAGGAGAAACCCATTGAGTGTTTGACCAACTTTAGCTCGATTCTGGTGGACTCACGCCATGAAAGAGTTTTCTGTGGCCTACATACATTCTTGAGGTGGGAGAGGTGTCTTATGTCCAGGTCTGTATCTGTCATTCTTGAGCCCTGTCGCTCCCTCTGGATTTGCGGGATATATCCTGGTAACCACTGGCTCTCATTCGTGGTCTTGTGGGAACAGTAATATCAAATACAGAAAAATAAGTCCTGCGCAAAGACTTCTGGGCGGCTGCAATAACCAAAGTACACATCAGCCCCAATACATAAAATAAAAATCAAAGTAAATAGTTACCTGAGCACTTCTCCAGATCCCTATGCATATTTAGACAAATGGAGATTTAGTGTTTCACTCCAATGGTCATTAGGTGTAAGCCCACCTAATATAATACTTTTCTTTGTTTTCTGTTGTATGTATTGAGGGTGATGTGTACTTTGGTTATTGCTGCCACCCAGTCGTTGAGAATGTTAAAGAGTTCTTCCAAATTGATACGGTTCAGATTTTCGAGAGCCGTGCTTAAAATGACCGTTATTGTACAAGTAAAAAAATCAAAAACAAAAAACCCAGGTTCTCATGCGTTGGCCGGGAATCGAAAACGGATCAACAGCTTGGAAAGCAGCTATGCTCACCAGTATACAATCAATGTTTTCAAGCTTTACCGACACCACAAGCCATACGGTCACATTTTCAGATGAGCTTCCTGATCTCTCAAGAATGGTTGCGTACTCTCAGTACACATTTCGCTGTTTCAAACTTTTCAAGCACACTGTTTATTCGAATAAGATGAAAAAAATCTATTGCAGAAATTTTAACTTGATTTGGACACCTCCCAAAAATTAGGTTCTTCCAAATTGATACAGTTCAGATTTTCGAGAGCCATGCTTAAAATGACCGTTATTGTACAAGAAAAATATTCAAAACAAAAAAAACTAAATAATTGTGAAATTCCACCACTCATTCATATCTGATCTATGTAGAGCATGATCCAGCACAAAATGTTGCTGATTCACCAACAAGAACAGTAACAGTCATTGAGAATGTTAAATAGGAACGTAAAATTTGCTGACTACAGTATCGTAAAATCAGGTTCTCTTGCGTTGGCCCGGAATCGAATCCGGGTCAACTGCTTGGAAAGCAGCTATGCTCACCACTATACCACCAACGCTTGATGTTTTCTAGTTCCACCGACACCACAAGCCATACGGTCACATTTTCAGACGAGCTTCCTGATCTCTCAAGAACAGTCGCCTAGTCTCAGTGCACATTTCGCAGTACTTTGCAAGCACTGTTTGTTGGAATAAGATGAAAAAAATCTATTGCAGAAATTTTAACTTGACTTGGGCACTTCCCAAAAATTAGGTTCTTCCAAACTGATACGGTTCAGATTTTTGAGAGCCGTGCTTAAAATGACCGTTATTGTACAAGAAATAAATTCAAAACAAAAAACCCCAAATAATTGAGAAATTCCGCCAGTCATTCCTATCTGATCTATGTAGAGCATGATCCAGCACAAAATGTTGCTGATTCATCAACAAGAGCAGTAACAGTCATTGAGAATGTTAAATAGGAACGTAAAATTTGCTGACTACAGTGTCGTAAAATCAGGTTCTCTTGCGTTGGCCGGGAATCGAACACGGGTCAACTGCTCGGAAGGCAGCTATGCTCACCACTATACCACCAACGCTTGATGTTTTCTAGTTCCACCGACACCACAAGACATACGGTCACATTTTCAGACGAGCTTCCTGATCTCTCAAGAACAGTCGCCTAGTCTCAGTACACATTTCGCTGTACTTTGCAAGCACACTGTTTGTTGGAAGAAGATGAAAAAAATCTATTGCAGAAATTTTAACTTGACTTGGGCACTTCCCAAAAATTAGGTTCTTCCAAACTGATACGGTTCAGATTTTTGAGAGCCGTGCTTAAAATGACCGTTATTGTACAAGAAATAAATTCAAAACAAAAAACCCCAAATATTTGAGAAATTCCGCCAGTCATTCCTATCTGATTTATGTAGAGCATGATCCAGCACAAAATGTTGCTGATTCATCAACAAGAGCAGTAACAATCATTGAGAATGTTAAATAGGAACGTAAAATTTGCTGACTACAGTGTCGTAAAATCAGGTTCTCTTGCGTTGGCCGGGAATCGAACCCGGGTCAACTGCTTGGAAGGCAGCTATGCTCACCACTATACCACCAACGCTTGATGTTTTCGAGTTCCACCGACACCACAAGCCATACGGTCACATTTTCAGACGAGCTTCCTGATCTCTCAAGAACAGTCGCCTAGTCTCAGTACACATTTCGCCGTACAAACAGTACAAACTGTGCAAGCACACTGTTTGTTGGAATAAGATGAAAAAAATCTATTGCAGAAATTTTAACTTGACTTGGGCACTTCCCAAAAATTAGGTTCTTCCAAACTGATACGGTTCAGATTTTTGAGAGCCATGCTTAAAATGACCGTTATTGTACAAGAAATAAATTCAAAACAAAAAACCCCAAATAATTGAGAAATTCCGCCAGTCATTCCTATCTGATCTATGTAGAGCATGATCCAGCACAAAATGTTGCTGATTCATCAACAAGAGCAGTAACAGTCATTGAGAATGTTAAATAGGAACGTAAAATTTGCTGACTACAGTGTCGTAAAATCAAGTTCTCTTGCGTTGGCCGGGAATCGAACCCGGGTCAACTGCTTGGAAGGCAGCTATGCTCACCACTATACCACCAACGCTTGATGTTTTCTAGCTCCACCGACACCACAAGCCATACGGTCACATTTTCAGACGAGCTTCCTGATCTCTCAAGAACAGTCGCCTAGTCTCAGTGCACATTTCGCAGTACTTTGCAAGCACTGTTTGTTGGAATAAGATGAAAAAAATCTATTGCAGAAATTTTAACTTGACTTGGGCACTTCCCTTGACTTGGGCACTTCCAAAAATTAGGTTCTTCAAACTGATACGGTTTCCAGATTTTTGAGAGCCGTTAGCAAATGACGTTATTGTACAAGAAATAAATTCAAACAAAAACCCAAATAATTGAGAAATTCCGCCAGTCATTCCTATCTGATCTATGTAGAGCATGATCCAGCACAAAATGTTGCTGATTCATCAACAAGAGCAGTAACTGTCATTGAGAATGGTAAATAAAAAACCCCAAATAATTGAGAAATTCCGCCAGTCATTCCTATCTGATCTATGTAGAGCATGATCCAGCACAAAATGTTGCTGATTCATCAACAAGAGCAGTAACAGTCATTGAGAATGTTAAATAGGAACGTAAAATTTGCTGACTACAGTGTCGTAAAATCAGGTTCTCTTGCATTGGCCGGGAATCGAACCCAGGTCAACTGCTTGGAAGGCAGCTATGCTCACCACTATACCACCAACGGTTGATGTTTTCTAGTTCCACCGACACCACAAGCCATACGGTCACATTTTCAGTCGAGCTTCCTGATCTCTCAAGAACAGTCGCCTACTCTCAGTACACATTTCGCTGTACTTTGCAAGCACACTGTTTGTTGGAATAAGATGAAAAAAATCTATTGCAGAAATTTTAACTTGACTTGGGCACTTCCTAAAAATTAGGTTCTTCCAAACTGATACGGTTCAGATTTTTGAGAGCCGTGCTTAAAATGACCGTTATTGTACAAGAAATAAATTCAAAACAAAAAACCCCAAATAATTGAGAAATTCCGCCAGTCATTCCTATCTGATCTATGGAGAGCATGATCAAGCACAAAATGTTGCTGATTCATCAACAATAGCAGTAACAGTCATTGAGAATGTTAAATAGGAACGTAAAATTTGCTGACTGCAGTGTCGTAAAATCAGGTACTCTTGCGTTGGCCGGGAATCGAACGCGGGTCAACTGCTCGGAAAGCAGCTATGCTCACCACTATACCACCAACGCTTGATGTTTTCTAGTTCCACCGACACCACAAGCCATACGGTCACATTTTCAGACGAGCTTCCTGATCTCTCAAGAACAGTCGCCTAGTATCAGTACACATTTCGCTGTACAAACAGTACAAACTGTGCAAGCACACTGTTTGTTGGAATAAGATGAAAAAAATCTATTGCAGAAATTTT
>OW240914.1:20386861-20424486 GCA_933207985.1 Pelobates cultripes
AGGCATCCTCCAGCCATAGCTCCTGCCATACCCGGTGCTCCAATTCCTTCACCCATTCATCCAGGGGCTGCTCTCCCAGGAAGGGCATCCGCAGGACCGCTTGCTTCTGCAACCGCTGCTCTTCACTGGGGAGACTCTCACCCCGCTGGTACTGTACATTATCCAGGGCCTGGTACCAGATGCCTTTCCTTAATGCATCCCGGCCATCCAGGTCCTCCTCCTCGTATGACCCTGCTGGTTCCATGCTGTTGCTGTCAGGGTCGCTGTACTCAGACATGCGTTGCCCTCAAATTGTAAATCCAAAGAAATGGTGTCTCCTGTAGCTGTCCTGTAGTCCGTGGGAACGATCCCGCCGCTTGCCACCAATTGTAACGGACCGTTTTGCACAAAAGGGGAAAAAACCGCTTAGGCGATAATCCCCTTTCAGAGACAGGCACAGCTACTGTAGAATCACCAAAACTCACGAATTGAATACAAGTGAATGCTCCAAACTCCCGAACGGCATACAAGGGAATGGTCCAAACACTCGAACTGCATACAAGTGAATGCTCCAAACTCCCGAACGGCATACAAGGGAATGCTCCAAACACTCGAACTGCATACAAGGGAATGGTCCAAACACTCGAACTGCATACAAGTGAATGCTCCAAACTCTCGAACTGCATACAAGTGAATGCTCCAAACTCCCGAACGGCATACAAGGGAATAAGGTAGCAGCAATTCGTATGGTTCCTGTTCGTGTATTTGGAGTGCTACCTTATTCCCTTGTATGCCGTTCGGGAGTTTGGAGCATTCACTTGTATGCAGTTCGAGTGTTTGGACCATTCCCTTGTATGCAGTTCGAGTGTTTGGAGCATTCCCTTGTATGCAGTTCGAATGTTTGGAGCATTCCCTTGTATGCCGTTCGGGAGTTTGGAGCATTCACTTGTATTCAGTTCATGAGTTTTGGTGATTCTACAGTAGCTGTGCCTGTCTCTGAAAGGGGGATTATCGTCTAAGCGGTTTTTTCCCCTTTTGTGCAAAACGGTCCGTTACAGCATAGCTATCTGGGGTAGCACTACTACCATACTGAAAGTCCAGAATGCTCTGGCAGAAATACACAAATAAACCTTTCTGCAGGGGAAAATACAGTTATCAGCAGAGGGGCCATAGTCGGAAGGCAGGTGGCTAGCCAGTAGTCCCCTCCAGGCACAAGTGGCGAAGGGCACTTTGTCACATTTATTTTATTATTTTATTTATTTATTACTGTAATTATACGTATACGCATATATATATATATATATATATATATCATATATATATATATATATATGTAACGTCATTCTAAGTGTATTTTAATACTAATATATGTACATATATTAATATTAAAATACACTTTGTATGACATTACATATATATAATATGTGTGTATATATATATATATATATATATATATAAATACATTTCTATTTTATTTTATAACATGTTAATTATTTTTTTTTTCCTTTCCCACCAGCAGGGGGACTGTCTGACAGTCCCCCTGCTGGCAGATCCACAGCCAGCTATAGGGGGCCATGTGATCGCTCTTTGAGAGCGATCACATAGCCCCCGGGGGCCTCATTTGCCAGGGGAGGGCTGCCTGGGTTGTCAGGCAGCCCTCCAGAAGAGGATCGCCGCAGAGGTAAGTCCACCGGACCTTCAGGGGCTCAAAGCCCTTTTAATGCCGGACAGCATAGAACGCCCTGACGGCATTAAGGGGCTAAACATGGGGAGAATTACACTGAGAATCATACTACTTTCTGGATGTATTTATTAAATACAATTCACACTGCTTCCTCTTGCCTTGTTAACTACTTACCTGAAGATACAGGAACAAATCAATATCTGTCTGTCAGAAAGAGGCAGAGCCTAGTAGATAAAAAAGAGTCTGTTATTAAAACACTGCAACAATGACCCGATGTTGCTAAATTCAGATTCACAACAATACCTGAATGAATTGAAACAGCAATGATCAGTCACAGGAGAGGAATAAACTAATAACATTACTAGGCAAAGGCAAGAAGAATCATATACAGATTAGTTGAGGAAAAAAAAGAAATATTGGTATGAACCATAGAATTTGTGGCAACTACTAATTTATAAGGAGGCCAACCACCTCAGTACCTATATTTGTAAATAGTACAGATTATGCCAAACAGTATATTCACATTTATTAGAGACTGTTGTGCAACATAAGTAAGATATATATATATATATATATATATATATATATATATATAATAGGCAAGATACAGATGGGAAGGTGCTAACCAGAGGCACATTATACATTGTGGCAACAGACATAATAAGCAGGATAGTAGAAGATATTCAGTTATCCTTATGAGAACAACAACAACCGCATTCTTACTCTTACCTTATCTTCAGATAGTGAAGAAGTACTTATGGCAGAGCCTATGGTGATAATAAGCAGCTTGTTATATCTGCAAGATATCAACACCAATCCAAACATATAAATCACAAGTATAAATCAATGCAATGTTAGGAGTGACCATAACTTATACAGATCTAGGTACAGAGACCCTGTAAAACATATCAGTCAAATGTCTGTCATCACCAAGCTGCATTACATTACATTATGCAGGATGAATCAACCATTTAAAGCCACACATTGGTTGCAAATTCCAGATATAAGGACACCTAGAAGAATCCCAATGAATATCAGAAGAGAGGTCCGTAATGGAACTACCTGTTTAGGGATTTCCTCTATTGTTCAGGCAGCAGGTGAATTTTACCTGAAATAGTAAATCTGGTAGAATGTTCTGGGGACTTGAAAGACCTTAAAATGCTTGCAATACCTGGAGCATATGAGCATAAAGAATATCTTTATTGCAGAAAGGAAATTATAATGTTCCCCTTCACAACAGGGAAATCGGTCAGAAGTTTCTGATCATTAACTCCTTAAGAACCAAAAGCATGCCACCCCTGACATATGCTAAAAGGGATTGCCAAACTTTCAGGTCCCCAAGGGAAAAGGAGAATACTGAATATAAATTTTATGCTTTAAGGAAATTAATTCAGATTTAAAGAATAAAAGGTTATGACCAGGTGAAATAAAAAAACAATATTAACAGCTTTTAAATCAGATAATGGCTTCAGTGTTACCTACTTATGAGATCAATTAATAGCACAGTTTGTGCTCCTGCAACCAGTATGATCTACTAAGCTGTGCATCAGTAATCAGCATATATCTGAAGGTAAAACACTGCCACCAGTTGAAAAAACATTCCCTATCTTGAACAGAGAGGAGAGGATGCACGGCAATAGAAAAAATACTTTTGTGGAATGGTCTCATGTATAAATACATAGGAGTGCACACACAAAAAAAAACATTGATTCTGTTAAACATTACCATGCATTACCTCAGTCTCCCTCAGTATAAAAATCTCTCCTTACACCCACATCACTCATCCCCCTATCCACATTTACATATGCCCTTCTCTGCTACACTCCCCCCTTCTCTCATCTCAGGCCTTACACTCATTTTTCTACTCTCTCACTCCAACCCACAATCGATCTCATCCTAGACCCTGTGCATACAAAACCAATTCACACCTCCTGCCATTTTCCTCCTCCTACTTCTAGCAGCTGGTGATGTCTCTCCCAATCCAGGGCCCTTCACCTTCTCTACACCTACTAAGACAACCAGAAACCCCACAAACCTCATCACAATACAACTGGCCCAGGGAAGAGGCACCTGTGACAGGGAGGGGTGAAAAACCAAGGAGTTGGCTAGACTCCCAAATATATATATATAAAACAAGAGGGGGTTGGCTGCACTCACCTTAACATGCATAAATGGGGGTGCTGCGGGGGCCAAATAATACAATACACAAGATCCAGCGCACTCACCTATCCACTAAACAGCAACTTCAATGTCACCGGTGCCTCATCCAGGGCCCTATTTAGCCTTGTACTGCAGAGAGCCCCAGATGGAATTTTTTCCCCTAAGTAGGTTAATCTCATAAGAGCAGTCATTAGGCTGTTAGTGTAGGACCTGCCAAAGATGGGGTACATTGACGTTGTGGCAGGCTTATGCAATGTATGATCATATAATGTAACTAAACCCCCATTATTTTTGCCTAGATTAGGTGTTTTTAAAAAAACAAATAAAATCTTTTAACATTGAAGTTGCTGTTTAGTGGATAGGTGAGTGCGCTGGATCTTGTGTATTGTATTATTTGGCCCCCAGCAGCACCCCCATTTATGCATGTTAAGGTGAGTGCAGCCAACCCCCTCTTGTTTTATATATATATATATTTATATATATATATATATGTAACAAAATACACTTAGAATGACATTCTATATATCTCTATATAAAATACAAATAACTGCAAAAATATATATATTGTTTGTGACTAAGTGGCTACTAAAAAAGACTAAACATACCCCACTTTCAATACCTTGGGTTGTCTACTTTTTCAGATGGTATGCCATTATGGGGGTAATTCTCATTCCTGGGCTACCACACCGTCTCAAAGGTAACATTACTAATATGGCAAATTTCAATTTGGAAATGGAACGTTCTATATTTTACCCTGTAACTTTCCAAAACACCATAAAACCTGTTAATGGGGGGTACTGTTGTACTCGTGAGACCTCGCTGATTACAAATATGTGCATTTTTTTGCAGTAAAACCTAACAGTATTATGACATTCACAGCTAAAATGTCAGACCGAAATACAAATTTAAAAAAAAAAATATTTTCTCACATTTTTTAAAATTTTATTCATAATAAATTATGTCCCATGTATGAATAGTTAATGAAAAATTAAAGCCCTGTTTCTCCTGAACAAAATGATATATAATAAGTGTGGGTGCACGTAATGTGACAGTGGTGAATTACGGTTGAACAGACATATAGCGCAAATTCCAGTTTTTGTTTACGTTTTGTTTTGTTCAGAACGTGCACTATTGACTCCGTCCTGAAGGGGTTTAAAAACTGAAATAGAAAATCCACAGTAGGCAATAATTACTTACCCAGTACAACAGTGCATTTGTATTTGCTAGAATTGGACAGACCTTAGATCATTTGTATATATTAAATCTACCAATACCGTGTATAAATCAGGGTTATCTAATACTACCAACCTGCATACAGATTATATTAATCACATACATTGTGGATGTTTCTAACAGCACCTTATGCACAGATATATCAGTTACATACACTGAGTCTTTTTAAACAGTAATCATACATAGCCTACATCTGCTATATGCAGTGACACTCTGCCTGTACACATATTAAGATTATATGAGTGAGATAAATTGAGGCTGTGTTTTAACAGAACTTAATGCACATAATATACCACTCACATATACTGAGGTTGTGACTCACAACCCACACATAGAACCAGTATTAGATAGGACTCATATAGCGGATGTACTTATATCATTCACATATATTGTGTTTCCACTAATACATCAATCATATAGAGAACAGATACACTGAAGCAATGTCTCCACACCACCTTACATATAGAGCATGTAGAGGACATATACTGAGGCTGTGATTTCACAGCAACTCAGAGCATATAAAGAACACACACTGAGGCAGAGTCTCCACATTAACTCATACATAGACAATATAGTGGATATATATACTGAGGCTGTGTCCTCATAGTTACTCATACACAGAGCATTTGGTGGATACATATACTGAGGCTGTGTCCTTATTGTAACTCATACATAGAGCATATAGTGGGTACATATACTGAGGCTGTATCCTCAGAGTAACTCATATATAGAGGACACTTATAGTGAGGTGATGTCCTCACAGTAACTCATACATAGAGCCTATAGTGGATACATACACAGAGACTGTGTCCTCACAGTAACTCATACATAGAGCCTATAGTGGGTACATATACTGAGGCTGTGTTCTCATAGTAACTCATACATAGAGCCTATAGTGGGTACATATACTGAGGCTGTGTCCTCATAGTAACTCCTATAGAGAGCATATAGAGGATACTTATACTGAGGCGATGTCCTCACAGTAACTCTTACGTAGAGCATATAGTGGACATATATATATATATATATATATATATATATATATATATATATATATATATATATATATATATATATATATATATATATATATATATATATATTGAGGCCGTGTCCTCATAGTAACTTATACCAAGAGCATATAGTGGGTACATATACTGAGGCTGTGTCCTCATAGTAACCCATACATAGAGCATATAGTGGATATATATATACTGAGGCTGTGTCCTCATAGTTACTCATAAAGAGACCATATAGAGGATACTTATACTGAGGCGATGTCCTCACAGTAACTCTTACATAGAGCATATAGTGGATATATATATATATATATATATATATATAATATATATATATATTGAGGCCGTGTCCTCGTAGTAACTTATACCAAGAGCATATAGTGGGTACATATACTGAGGCTGTGTCCTCATAGTAACTCATATATAGAGTGTGACAGATTCATCTACATTGTTGGTTCGTCTATTTCCCTTTGTTCGCGGAATTGCCTGTTCATATACCCCCGTTCGTGTAATTTGCAAAATACCGATTGAAACTACCGAACGAACGACCACCCAGGAGAGGAGTGTGCTGCTGGTTAACCTCCTGGCCCCAATTAGAACGTTGTGGTTAACCGCAGACACCTCTCCATTCCATTCGTACGGGTGGTCGTCGTTCGCATGTCGACCACGAGGCAGCGGCCATTTTGGGACATACGAACACAGAGCGGTGTTCGGTACAAACTGTATGGAACTAAAAACGGACACTTAAACTACCGAACACCGCTGAAAAGCTGCTGCCTACCTTCCTTTTCGACAAGGCATGCGAACGTCGGTCGTTCGGGAGTTTTATTCAGTCGTATGGACTTTTACCCCGACAGCCATCCCATGGAGTCATTCGTATACCGAAGGACTGGTGAAAGACTTTGACTCCATGGCGATTCGACTAGATACATCGGATCTGAGCGCTATTCGGTGAAAGCATGCCCTCAGATCCAGGCTGTCTGGGGATACGTTACACGAACCATATGCATTCGGTATTTCTGTCGTTATGTATTTTAATGTATTTTTGTTAGTGTATTTCAAGATGGCGATTGTCTCTACCTTGAGAGATAATTAGGTTTCTTCCTAATTATCTCCGAGGTAGAGAAGACGGAATTATGGGCAAGATGGGAAGGGCTATTAGGGCTATTATTGAAGCCACTGCGATTGGCTACTGTACAACATGTTTTACAGTCTTCCACAAGGTCCCCTTCGGGGAGTGTCCACCTTGTGGAGACCTGCATAAATACCGGGCAGGTAGCCCCCATTAAACAGATCTTCATTTGACCCTCAAGACGGAGCTTGGTCTCGTTTGTGGGGGGAATTATTATTGGGACAGCGCTTTCGTTATTTCTAGCTGTGGAAGGCGTTCGACTGTTTGGCTGATCGGGAGTTGCCGTGTTCGCGGACTTCGTTCAGGAGTTTGGCGATCGGCTGGATTTAAACTGCATTTCTGGAGAAGGGGATTATTGCCTAAACGGCGGCTTCATCTACCCGACGGTACGTGTCGTAACATAGAGTATATAGTGGATACATATACTGAGGCCGTGTTCTCATAGTAACTCATACATACAGCATATAGTGGGTACATATACTGAGGCTGTGTCCTCATAGTAACTCATACATACAGCATATACTGGACACACACTGAGACTTCATACCAATTCATACATTAGAGCATATAGTGGATATATATATATATATATATATATATATACTGAGGCTGTGCATAGAGCATATAGTGGGTACATATACTGAGGCTGTGTCATAGTAACCATACATAGAGCATATATTGGGTACATATACTGGGGGAATTTCTCAATTATTTAAAAATAAATAAATAAGCAAGGCACTCCTCCTAGAGCTTACTTAAGCAGATTCAAAAATTGCCTAGGTGCAATCCCGCGTAAACTATATAATAGAGAGTAAAGGGAGCACACTAGGACTACTTCTGGGTGGAAAAAAATAGTATTTACTATATTATAAAATAATACATGTCCTGTGCAGAGTACAGAAAATCGACGTTCCTATTTAACATTCTCAATGACTGTTACTGCTCTTGTTGATGAATCAGCAACATTTTGTGCTGGATCATGCTCTACATAGATCAGATAGGAATGACTGGCGGAATTTCTCAATTATTTGGGGGTTTTTGTTTTGAATTTATTTCTTGTACAATAACGGTCATTTTAAGCACGGCTCTCAAAAATCTGAACCGTATCAGTTTGGAAGAACCTAATTTTTGGGAAGTGCCCAAGTCAAGTTAAAATTTCTGCAATATATTTTTTTCATCTTATTCCAACAAACAGTGTGCTTGCACAGTTTGTACTGTTTGTACAGCGAAATGTGTACTGAGACTAGGCGACTGTTCTTGAGAGATCAGGAAGCTCGTCTGAAAATGTGACCGTATGGCTTGTGGTGTCGGTGGAACTAGAAAACATCAAGCGTTGGTGGTATAGTGGTGAGCATAGCTGCCTTCCAAGCAGTTGACCCGGGTTCGATTCCCGGCCAACGCAAGAGAACCTGATTTTACGACACTGTAGTCAGCAAATTTTACGTTCCTATTTAACATTCTCAATGACTGTTACTGATCTTGTTGATGAATCAGCAACATTTTGTGCTGGATCATGCTCTACATAGATCAGATAGGAATGACTGGCGGAATTTCTCAATTATTTGGGGTTTTTTGTTTTGAATTTATTTCTTGTACAATAACGGTCATTTTAAGCACGGCTCTCAAAAATCTGAACCATATCAGTTTGGAAGAACCTAATTTTTGGGAAGTGCCCAAGTCAAGTTAAAATTTCTGCAATAGATTTTTTTCATCTTATTCCAACAAACAGTGTGCTTGCAAAGTACAGCGAAATGTGTACTGAGAGTAGGCGACTGTTCTTGAGAGATCAGGAAGCTCGACTGAAAATGTGACCGTATGGCTTGTGGTGTCGGTGGAACTAGAAAACATCAACAGTTGGTGGTATAGTGGTGAGCATAGCTGCCTTCCAAGCAGTTGACCCGGGTTCGATTCCCGGCCAACGCAAGAGAACCTTATTTTACGACACTGTAGTCAGCAAATTTTACGTTCCTATTTAACATTCTCAATGACTGTTACTGCTCTTGTTGATGAATCAGCAACATTTTGTGCTGGATCATGCTCTACATAGATCAGATAGGAATGACTGGCGGAATTTCTCAATTATTTGGGGTTTTTTGTTTTGAATTTATTTCTTGTACAATAACGGTCATTTTAAGCACGGCTCTCAAAAATCTGAACCGTATCAGTTTGGAAGAACCTAATTTTTGGGAAGTGCCCAAGTCAAGTTAAAATTTCTGCAATAGATTTTTTTCATCTTATTCCAACAAACAGTGTGCTTGCAAAGTACAGCGAAATGTGTACTGAGACTAGGCGACTGTTCTTGAGAGATCAGGAAGCTCGTCTGAAAATGTGACCGTATGGCTTGTGGTGTCGGTGGAGACTAGAAAACATCAAGCGTTGGTGGTATAGTGGTGAGCATAGCTGCCTTCCAAGCAGTTGACCCGCGTTCGATTCCCGGCCAACGCAAGAGAACCTGATTTTACGACACTGTAGTCAGCAAATTTTACGTTCCTATTTAACATTCTCAATGACTGTTACTGCTCTTGTTGATGAATCAGCAACATTTTGTGCTGGATCTTACTCTACATAGATCAGATAGGAATGACTGGCGGAATTTCTCAATTATTTGGGGGTTTTTGTTTTGAATTTATTTCTTGTACAATAACGGTCATTTTAAGCACGGCTCTCAAAAATCTGAACCGTATCAGTTTGGAAGAACCTAATTTTTGGGAAGTGCCCAAGTCAAGTTAAAATTTCTGCAATAGATTTTTTTCATCTTATTCCAACAAACAGTGTGCTTGCAAAGTACAGTGAAATGTGTACTGAGACTAGGCGACTGTTCTTGAGAGATCAGGAAGCTCGTCTGAAAATGTGACCGTATGGCTTGTGGTGTCGGTGGAACTAGAAAACATCAAGCGTTGGTGGTATAGTGGTGAGCATAGCTGCCTTCCAAGCAGTTGACCCGGGTTCGATTCCCGGCCAACGCAAGAGAACCTGATTTTACGACACTGTAGTCAGCAAATTTTACGTTCCTATTTAACATTCTCAATGACTGTTACTGCTCTTGTTGATGAATCAGCAACATTTTGTGCTGGATCATACTCTACATAGATCAGATAGGAATGACTGGCGGAATTTCTCAATTATTTGGGGTTTTTTGTTTTGAATTTTTTTCTTGTACAATAACGGTCATTTTAATCACGGCTCTCAAAAATCTGAACCGTATCAGTTTGGAAGAACCTAATTTTTGGGAAGTGCCCAAGTCAAGTTAAAATTTCTGCAATAGATTTTTTTCATCTTATTCCAACAAAACAGTGTGCTTGCACAGTTTGTACTGTTTGTACAGCAAAATGTGTACTGAGACTAGGCGACTGTTCTTGAGAGATCAGGAAGCTCGTCTGAAAATGTGACCGTATGGCTTGTGGTGTCGGTGGAACTAGAAAACATCAAGCGTTGGTGATATAGTGGTGAGCATAGCTGCCTTCCAAGCAGTTGACCCGGGTTCGATTCCCGGCCAACGCAAGAGAACCTGATTTTACGACACTGTAGTCAGCAAATTTTACGTTCCTATTTAACATTCTCAATGACTGTTACTGCTCTTGTTGATGAATCAGCAACATTTTGTGCTGGATCATGCTCTACATAGATCAGATAGGAATGACTGGCGGAATTTCTCAATTATTTGGGGGTTTTTGTTTTGAATTTATTTCTTGTACAATAACGGTCATTTTAAGCACGGCTCTCAAAAATCTGAACCGTATCAGTTTGGAAGAACCTAATTTTTGGGAAGTGCCCAAGTCAAGTTAAAATTTCTGCAATAGATTTTTTTCATCTTATTCCAACAAACAGTGTGCTTGCAAAGTACAGCGAAATGTGTACTGAGACTAGGCGACTGTTCTTGAGAGATCAGGAAGCTCGTCTGAAAATGTGACCGTATGGCTTGTGGTGTCGGTGGAGTTAGAAAACATCAAGCGTTGGTGGTATAGTGGTGAGCATAGCTGCCTTCTGAGCAGTTGACCCGTGTTCGATTCCCGGCCAAAGCAAGAGAACCTGATTTTACGACACTGTAGTCAGCAAATTTTACTTTCCTATTTAACATTCTCAATGACTGTTACTGCTCTTGTTGATGAATCAGCAACATTTTGTGCTGGATCATGCGCTACATAGATCAGATAGGAATGACTGGCGAAATTTCTCAATTATTTGGGGTTTTTTGTTTTGAATTAATTTCTTGTACAATAACGGTCATTTTAAGCACGGCTCTCAAAAATCTGAACCGTATCAGTTTGGAAGAACCTAATTTTTGGGAAGTGCCCAAGTCAAGTTAAAATTTCTGCAATAGATTTTTTTCATCTTATTCCAACAAACAGTGTGCTTGCAAAGTACAGCGAAATGTGTACTGAGACTAGGCGACTGTTCTTGAGAGATCAGGAAGCTCGTCTGAAAATGTGACCGTATGTCTTGTGGTGTCGGTGGAACTAGAAAACATCAAGCGTTGGTGGTATAGTGGTGAGCATAGCTGACTTCCAAGCAGTTGACCCGGGTTCGATTCCCGGCCAACGCAAGAAAACCTGATTTTACGACACTGTAGTCAGCAAATTTTACGTTCCTATTTAACATTCTCAATGACTGTTACTGCTCTTGTTGATGAATCAGCAACATTTTGTGCTGGATCATGCTCTACATAGATCAGATAGGAATGACTGGCGGAATTTCTCAATTATTTGGGGTTTTTTGTTTTGAATTTATTTCTTGTACAATAACGGTCATTTTAAGCACGGCTCTCAAAAATCTGAACCGTATCAGTTTGGAAGAACCTAATTTTTGGGAAGTGCCCAAGTCAAGTTAAAATTTCTGCAATAGATTTTTTCATCTTATTCCAACAAACAGTGTGCTTGCACAGTTTGTACTGTTTGTACAGCGAAATGTGTACTGAGACTAGGCGACTGTTCTTGAGAGATCAGGAAGCTCGTCTGAAAATGTGACTGTATGGCTTGTGGTGTCGGTGGAACTAGAAAACATCAAGCGTTGGTGGTATAGTTGTGAGCATAGCTGCCTTCCAAGCAGGTGACCCGGCTTCGATTCCCGGCCAACGCAAGAGAGCCTAATTTTACGACACTGTAGTCAGCAAATTTTACGTTCCTATTTAACATTCTCAATGAATGTTACTGCTCTTGTTGATGAATCAGCAACATTTTGTGCTGGATCATGCTCTACATAGATCAGATAGGAATGACTGGCGGAATTTCTCAATTATTTGGGTTTTTTTGTTTTGAATTTATTTCTTGTACAATAACGGTCATTTTAATCACGGCTCTCAAAAATCTGAACCGTATCAGTTTGGAAGAACCTAATTTTTGGGAAGTGCCCAAGTCAAGTTAAAATTTCTGCAATAGATTTTTTTCATCTCATTCCAACAAACAGTGTGCTTGCAAAGTACAGCGAAATGTGTACTGAGACTAGGCGACTGTTCTTGAGAGATCAGGAAGCTCGTCTGAAAATGTGACCGTATGTCTTGTGGTGTCGGTGGAACTAGAAAACATCAAGAGTTGGTGGTATAGTGGTGAGCATAGCTGACTTCTGAGCAGTTGACCCGCGTTCGATTCCCGGCCAACGCAAGAGAACCTGATTTTACGACACTGTAGTCAGCAAATTTTACGTTCCTATTTAACATTCTCAATGACTGTTACTGCTCTTGTTGATGAATCAGCAACATTTTGTGCTGGATCATGCTCTACATAGATCAGATAGGAATGATTGGCGGAATTTCTCAATTATTTGGGGTTTTTTGTTTTGAATTTATTTCTTGTACAATAACGGTCATTTTAAGCACGGCTCTCAAAAATCTGAACCGTATCAGTTTTGAAGAACCTAATTTTTGGGAAGTGCCCAAGTCAAGTTAAAATTTCTGCAATAGATTTTTTTCATCTTATTCCAACAAACAGTGTGCTTGCAAAGTACAGCGAAATGTGTACTGAGACTAGGCGACTGTTCTTGAGAGATCAGGAAGCTCGTCTGAAAATGTGACCGTATGTCTTGTGGTGTCGGTGGAACTAGAAAACATCAAGCGTTGGTGGTATAGTGGTGAGCATAGCTGACTTCCGAGCAGTTGACCCGGTTCGATTCCCGGCCAACGAAAGAGAACCTGATTTTACGACACTGTAGTCAGCAAATTTTACGTTCCTATTTAACATTCTCAATGACTGTTACTGCTCTTGTTGATGAATCAGCAACATTTTGTGCTGGATCATGCTCTACATAGATCAGATAGGAATGACTGGCGGAATTTCTCAATCATTTGGGGTTTTTTGTTTTGAATTTATTTCTTGTACAATAACGGTCATTTTAAGCACGGCTCTCAAAAATCTGAACCGTATCAGTTTGGAAGAACCTAATTTTTGGGAAGTGCCCAAGTCAAGTTAAAATTTCTGCAATAGATTTTTTCATCTTATTCCAACAAACAGTGTGCTTGCACAGTTTGTACTGTTTGTACAGCGAAATGTGTACTGAGACTAGGCGACTGTTCTTGAGAGATCCGGAAGCTCGTCTGAAAATGTGACCGTATGGCTTGTGGTGTCGGTGGAACTAGAAAACATCAAGCGTTGGTGGTATAGTGGTGAGCATAGCTGACTCGAAAGAAGCGGACCCGCTGCTCACTCCCGCCAACGCAGAAGAGAACCTGATTTTACGACACTGTAGTGAGCAAATTTTACGTTCCTATTTAACATTCTCAATGACTGTTACTGCTCTTGTTGATGAATCAGCAACATTTTGTGCTGGATCTTACTCTACATAGATCAGATAGGAATGACTGGCGGAATTTCTCAATTATTTGGGGGTTTTTGTTTTGAATTTATTTCTTGTACAATAACGGTCATTTTAAGCACGGCTCTCAAAAATCTGAACCGTATCAGTTTGGAAGAACCTAATTTTTGGGAAGTGCCCAAGTCAAGTTAAAATTTCTGCAATAGATTTTTTTTCATCTTATTCCAACAAACAGTGTGCTTGCACAGTTTGTACTGTTTGTACAGCGAAATGTGTACTGAGACTAGGCGACTGTTCTTGAGAGATCAGGAAGCTCGTCTGAAAATGTGACTGTATGGCTTGTGGTGTCGGTGGAACTAGAAAACATCAAGCGTTGGTGGTATAGTGGTGAGCATAGCTGCCTTCCAAGCAGTTGACCAACGCAAGAGAACCTGATTTTACGACACTGTAGTCAGCAAATTTTACGTTCCTATTTATCATTCTCAATGACTGTTACTGCTCTTGTTGATGAATCAGCAACATTTTGTGCTGGATCATGCTCTACATAGATCAGATAGGAATGACTGGCGGAATTTCTCAATTATTTGGGGTTTTTTGTTTTGAATTTATTTCTTATACAATAACGGTCATTTTAAGCACGGCTCTCAAAAATCTGAACCGTATCAGTTTGGAAGAACATAATTTTTGGGAAGTGCCCAAGTCAAGTTAAAATTTCTGCAATAGATTTTTTTCATCTTATTCCAACAAACAGTGTGCTTGCACAGTTTGTACTGTTTGTAGCGTTGGTGGTATAGTGGTGAGCATAGCTGCCTTCCAAGCAGTTGACCCGGGTTCGATTCCCGGCCAACGTAAGAGAACCTGATTTTACGACACTGTAGTCAGCAAATTTTACGTTCCTATTTAACATTCTCAATGACTGTTACTGCTCTTGTTGATGAATCAGCAACATTTTGTGCTGGATCATGCTCTACATGTGCCCATAGATCAGATAGGAATGACTGGCGGAATTTCTCAATTATTTGTGGTTTTTTGTTTTGAATTTATTTCTTGTACAATAACGGTCATTTTAAGCACGGCTCTCAAAAATCTGAACCGTATCAGTTTGGAAGAACATAATTTTTGGGAAGTGCCCAAGTCAAGTTAAAATTTCTGCAATAGATTTTTTTCATCTTATTCCAAGAAACAGTGTGCTTGCACAGTTTGTACTGTTTGTAGCGTTTTTCGATTCCCGGCCAACGCAAGAGAACCTGATTTTACGACACTGTAGTCAGCAAATTTTACGTTCCTATTTAACATTCTCAATGACTGTTACTGCTCTTGTTGATGAATCAGCAACATTTTGTGCTGGATCATGCTCTACATAGATCAGATAGGAATGACTGGCGGAATTTCTCAATTATTTGGGGTTTTTTGTTTTGAATTTATTTCTTGTACAATAACGGTCATTTTAAGCACGGCTCTCAAAAATCTGAACCGTATCAGTTTGGAAGAACCTAATTTTTGGGAAGTGCCCAAGTCAAGTTAAAATTTCTGCAATAGATTTTTTTCATCTTATTCCAACAAACAGTGTGCTTGCACAGTTCGTACTGTTTGTAGCGTTGGTGGTATAGTGGTGAGCATAGCTGCCTTCCAAGCAGTTGACCCGGGTTCGATTCCCGGCCAACGCAAGAGAACCTGATTTTACGACACTGTAGTCAGCAAATTTTACGTTCCTATTTAACATTCTCAATGACTGTTACTGCTCTTGTTGATGAATCAGCAACATTTTGTGCTGGATCATGCTCTACATGTGCCCATAGATCAGATAGGAATGACTGGCGGAATTTCTCAATTATTTGGGGTTTTTTGTTTTGAATTTATTTCTTGTACAATAACGGTCATTTTAAGCACGGCTCTCAAAAATCTGAACCGTATCAGTTTGGAAGAACATAATTTTTGGGAAGTGCCCAAGTCAAGTTAAAATTTCTGCAATAGATTTTTTTCATCTTATTCCAACAAACAGTGTGCTTGCACAGATTGTACTGTTTGTAGCGTTTTTCGATTCCCGGCCAACGCAAGAGAACCTGATTTTACGACACTGTAGTCAGCAAATTTTACGTTCCTATTTATCATTCTCAATGACTGTTACTGCTCTTGTTGATGAATCAGCAACATTTTGTGCTGGATCATGCTCTACATAGATCAGATAGGAATGACTGGCGGAATTTCTCAATTATTTGGGGTTTTTTGTTTTGAATTTATTTCTTGTACAATAACGGTCATTTTAAGCACGGCTCTCAAAAATCTGAACCGTATCAGTTTGGAAGAACCTAATTTTTGGGAAGTGCCCAAGTCAAGTTAAAATTTCTGCAATTGATTTTTTTCATCTTATTCCAACAAACAGTGTGCTTGCAAAGTACAGCGAAATGTGTACTGAGACTAGGCGACTGTTCTTGAGAGATCAGGAAGCTCGTCTGAAAATGTGACCGTATGTCTTGTGGTGTCGGTGGAACTAGAAAACATCAAGCGTTGGTGGTATAGTGGTGAGCATAGCTGACTTCCGAGCAGTTGACCCGCGTTCGATTCCCGGCCAACGCAAGAGAACCTGGTTTTACGACACTGTAGTCAGCAAATTTTACGTTCTTATTTAACATTCTCAATGACTGTTACTGCTCTTGTTGATGAATCAGCAACATTTTGTGCTGGATCATGCTCTACATAGATCAGATAGGAATGACTGGCGGAATTTCTCAATTATTTGGGGTTTTTTGTTTTGAATTTATTTCTTGTACAATAACGGTCATTTTAAGCGCGGCTCTCAAAAATCTGAACCGTATCAGTTTGGAAGAACCTAATTTTTGGGAAGTGCCCAAGTCAAGTTAAAATTTCTGCAATAGATTTTTTTCATCTTATTCCAACAAACAGTGTGCTTGCACAGTATTAAATGTACTGGAGACTAGGCGTGAATTTTTCTTGAGAGATCAGGAGCCTGCCTTGAAAATGCGGACCCGATGTATTTTGCAGTGTCGGGGACTAAAACATCACAACCGCGTTGGTATAGTGGTGAGCATAGCTGTCTTCCAAGCAGTTGACCCGGGTTCGATTCCCGGCCAACGCAAGAGAACCTGATTTTACGACACTGTAGTCAGCTAATTTTACGTTCCTATTTAACATTCTCAATGACTGTTACTGCTCTTGTTGATGAATCAGCAACATTTTGTGCTGGATCTTACTCTACATAGATCAGATAGGAATGACTGGCGGAATTTCTCAATTATTTGGGGGTTTTTGTTTTGAATTTATTTCTTGTACAATAACGGTCATTTTAAGCACAGCTCTCAAAAATCTGAACCGTATCAGTTTGGAAGAACCTAATTTTTGGGAAGTGCCCAAGTCAAGTTAAAATTTCTGCAATAGATTTTTTTCATCTTATTCCAACAAACAGTGTGCTTGCAAAGTACAGTGAAATGTGTACTGAGACTAGGCGACTGTTCTTGAGAGATCAGGAAGCTCGTCTGAAAATGTGACCGTATGGCTTGTGGTGTCGGTGGAACTAGAAAACATCAAGTGTTGGTGGTATAGTGGTGAGCATAGCTGCCTTCCAAGCAGTTGACCCGGTTTTGATTCCCGGCCAACGTAAGAGAACCTGATTTTACGACACTGTAGTCAGCAAATTTTACGTTCCTATTTAACATTCTCAATGACTGTTACTGCTCTTGTTGATGAATCAGCAACATTTTGTGCTGGATCATGCTCTACATAGATCAGATAGGAATGACTGGCGGAATTTCTCAATTATTTGGGGTTTTTTGTTTTGAATTTATTTCTTGTACAATAACGGTCATTTTAAGCACGGCTCTCAAAAATCTGAACCGTATCAGTTTGGAAGAACCTAATTTTTGGGAAGTGCCCAAGTCAAGTTAAAATTTCTGCAATAGATTTTTTCATCTTATTCCAACAAACAGTGTGCTTGCACAGTTTGTACTGTTTGTACAGCGAAATGTGTACTGAGACTAGGCGACTGTTCTTGAGAGATCAGGAAGCTCGTCTGAAAATGTGACCGTATGGCTTGTGGTGTCGGTGGAACTAGAAAACATCAAGCGTTGGTGGTATAGTGGTGAGCATAGCTGCCTTCCAAGCAGTTGACCCGGGTTCGATTCCCGGCCAACGCAAGAGAACCTGATTTTACGACACTGTAGTCAGCAAATTTTACGTTCCTATTTAACATTCTCAATGACTGTTACTGCTCTTGTTGATGAATCAGCAACATTTTGTGCTGGATCATGCTCTACATAGATCAGATAGGAATGACTGGCGGAATTTCTCAATTATTTGGGGTTTTTTGTTTTGAATTTTTTTCTTGTACAATAACGGTCATTTTAAGCACGGCTCTCAAAAATCTGAACCGTATCAGTTTGGAAGAACCTAATTTTTGGGAAGTGCCCAAGTCAAGTTAAAATTTCTGCAATAGATTTTTTTCATCTTCTTCCAACAAACAGTGTGCTTGCAAAGTACAGCGAAATATGTACTGAGACTAGGCGACTGTTCTTGAGAGATCAGGAAGGTCGTCTGAAAATGTGACCGTATGGCTTGTGGTGTCGGTGGAACTAGAAAACATCAAGCGTTGGTGGTATAGTGGTGAGCATAGCTGCCTTCCAAACAGTTGACCCGGGTTCGATTCCCGGCCAACGCAAGAGAACCTGATTTAACATTCTCAATGACTGTTACTGCTCTTGTTGATGAATCAGCAACATTTTGTGCTGGATCATGCTCTACATAGATCAGATAGGAATGACTGGCGGAATTTCTCAATTATTTGGGGTTTTTTGTTTTGAATTTTTTTCTTGTACAATAACGGACATTTTACACACGGCTCTCAAAAATCTGAACCGTATCGGTTTGGAAGAACCTAATTTTTGAGAAGTGCCCAAGTCAAGTTAAAATTTCTGCAATAGATTTTTTTCATCTTCTTCCAACAAACAGTGTGCTTGCAAAGTACAGCGAAATGTGTACTGAGACTAGGCGACTGTTCTTGAGAGATCAGGAAGCTCGTCTGAAAATGTGACCGTATGGCTTGTGGTGTCGGTGGAACTAGAAAACATCAAGCGTTGGTGGTATAGTGGTGAGCATAGCTGCCTTCCAAGCAGTTGACCCGGTTTTGATTCCCGGCCAACGCAAGAGAACCTGATTTTACGACACTGTAGTCAGAAATTTTACGTTCCTATTTAACATTCTCAATGACTGTTACTGCTTTTGTTGATGAATCAGCAACATTTTGTGCTGGATCATGCTCTACATAGATCAGATAGGAATGACTGGCGGAATTTCTCAATTATTTGGGGTTTTTTGTTTTGAATTTATTTCTTGTACAATAACGGTCATTTTAAGCACGGCTCTCAAAAATCTGAACCGTATCAGTTTGGAAGAACCTAATTTTTGGGAAGTGCCCATGTCAAGTTAAAATTTCTGCAATAGATTTTTTTCATCTTATTCCAACAAACAGTATGCTTGCAAAGTACAGCGAAATGTGTACTGAGACTAGGCAACTGTTCTTGAGAGATCAGGAAGCTCGTCTGAAAATGTGACCGTATGGTTTGTGGTGTCGGGGGAATTAGAAAACATCAAGCGTTGGTGGTATAATGGTGAGCATAGCTGCCTTCCAAGCAGTTGACCTTGGTTCGATTCCCGGCCAACGCAAGAGAACCTGATTTTACGACACTGTAGTCAGCAAATTTTACGTTCCTATTTAACATTCTCAATGACTGTTACTGCTCTTGTTGATGAATCAGCAACATTTTGTGCTGGATCATGCTCTACATAGATCAGATAGGAATGACTGACGGAATTTCTCAATTATTTGGGGTTTTTTGTTTTGAATTTTTTTCTTGTACAATAACGGTCATTTTAAGCACGGCTCTCAAAAATCTGAACCGTATCAGTTTGGAAGAACCTAATTTTTGGGAAGTGCCCAAGTCAAGTTAAAATTTCTGCAATATATTTTTTTCATCTTATTCCAACAAACAGTGTGCTTGCACAGTTTGTACTGTTTGTACAGCGAAATGTGTACTGAAACTAGGCGACTGTTCTTGAGAGATCAGGAAGGTCGTCTGAAAATGTGACCGTATGGCTTGTGGTGTCGGTGGAGCTAGAAAACATCAAGCGTTGGTGGTATAGTTGTGAGCATAGCTGCTTTCCAAGCAGTTGACCCGGGTTCGATTCCCGGCCAACGCAAGAGAACCTGATTTTACGACACTGTAGTCAGCAAATTTTACGTTCCTATTTAACATTCTCAATGACTGTTACTGCTCTTGTTGATGAATCAGCAACATTTTGTGCTGGATCTTACTCTACATAGATCAGATAGGAATGACTGGCGGAATTTCTCAATTATTTGGGGGTTTTTGTTTTGAATTTATTTCTTGTACAATAACGGTCATTTTAAGCACGGCTCTCAAAAATCTGAACCGTATCAGTTTGGAAGAACCTAATTTTTGGGAAGTGCCCAAGTCAAGTTAAAATTTATGCAATAGATTTTTTTCATCTTATTCCAACAAACAGTGTGCTTGCAAAGTACAGCGAAATGTGTACTGAGACTAGGCGACTGTTCTTGAGAGATCAGGAAGCTCGTCTGAAAATGTGACCGTATGGCTTGTGGTGTCGGTGGAACTAGAAAACATCAAGTGTTGGTGGTATAGTGGTGAGCATAGCTGCCTTCCAAGCAGTTGACCCGGGTTCGATTCCTGGCCAACGCAAGAAAACCTGATTTTACGACACTGTAGTCAGCAAATTTTACGTTCCTATTTAACATTCTCAATGACTGTTACTGCTCTTGTTGATGAATCAGCAACATTTTGTGCTGGATCATGCTCTACATAGATCAGATAGGAATGACTAGCGAAGATTTCTCAATTATTTGGGTTTTGTTTTTGAATTTATTTCTTGTATAACAGTCATTTTATACGGCTCTCAAAGAAATCTAGACCGTATCAGTTTGGAAGAACCTAATTTTTGGGAAGTGCCCAAGTCAGGATTAAATTTCTGCAATAGATTTTTTTTCATCTTATTCAACAAACGAGGGTGTTAGCACGCACAGTTTGTACTGTTTGTACAACGAAATGTGTACTGAGACTAGAAGCGACTGTTCTTGAGAGATCAAGGAAGCTCTGCGTCTGAAAATAATGACCCGTATGGCTTGTGGTGTCGGTGGAACTAGAAAACATCTAGCGTTGGTGGTATAGTGGTGAGCATAGCTGCCTTCCAAGCAGTTGACCCGGGTTCGATTCCCGGCCAACGCAAGAGAACCTGATTTTACGACACTGTAGTCAGCAAATTTTACGTTCCTATTTAACATTCTCAATGACTGTTACTGCTCTTGTTGATTAATCAGCAACATTTTGTGCTGGATCATGCTCTACATAGATCAGATAGGAATGACTGGCGGAATTTCTCAATTATTTGGGGTTTTTTGTTTTGAATTTTTTTCTTGTACAATAACGGACATTTTACACACGGCTCTCAAAAATCTGAACCGTATCGGTTTGGAAGAACCTAATTTTTGAGAAGTGCCCAAGTCAAGTTAAAATTTCTGCAATAGATTTTTTTCATCTTCTTCCAACAAACAGTGTGCTTGCAAAGTACAGCGAAATGTGTACTGAGACTAGGCGACTGTTCTTGAGAGATCAGGAAGCTCGTCTGAAAATGTGACCGTATGGCTTGTGGTGTCGGTGGAACTAGAAAACATCAAGTGTTGGTGGTATAGTGGTGAGCATAGCTGCCTTCCAAGCAGTTGACCCGGTTTTGATTCCCGGCCAACGTAAGAGAACCTGATTTTACGACACTGTAGTCAGCAAATTTTACGTTCCTATTTAACATTCTCAATGACTGTTACTGCTCTTGTTGATGAATCAGCAACATTTTGTGCTGGATCATGCTCTACATAGATCAGATAGGAATGACTGGCGGTATTTCTCAATTATTTGGGGTTTTTTGTTTTGAATTTATTTCTTGTACAATAACGGTCATT
Organism: Pelobates cultripes; assembly: GCA_933207985.1. Lineage (NCBI taxonomy): Eukaryota > Metazoa > Chordata > Amphibia > Anura > Pelobatidae > Pelobates > Pelobates cultripes. Next base: position 20,408,815 of record OW240914.1, read on the forward strand.
TTAAGCACGGCTCTCAAAAATCTGAACCGTATCAGTTTGGAAGAACCTAATTTTTGGGAAGTGCCCAAGTCAAGTTAAAATTTCTGCAATAGATTTTTTTCATCTTATTCCAACAAACAGTGTGCTTTCACAGTTTGTACTGTTTGTACAGCGAAATGTGTACTGAGACTAGGCGACTGTTCTTGAGAGATCAGGAAGCTCGTCTGAAAATGTGACCGTATGGCTTGTGGTGTCGGTGGAACTAGAAAACATCAAGCGTTGGTGATATAGTGGTGAGCATAGCTGCCTTCTAAGCAGTTGACCCGGGTTCGATTCCCGGCCAACGCAAGAGAGCCTGATTTTATGACACTGTAGTCATCAAATTTTACGTTCCTATTTAACATTCTCAATGACTGTTACTGCTCTTGTTGATAAATCAGCAACATTTTGTGCTGGATCATGCTCTACATAGATCAGATAGGAATGACTGGCGGAATTTCTCAATTATTTGGGGTTTTTTGTTTTGAATTTATTTCTTGTACAATAACGGTCATTTTAAGCACGGCTCTCAAAAATCTGAACCGTATCAGTTTGGAAGAACCTAATTTTTGGGAAGTGCCCATGTCAAGTTAAAATTTCTGCAATAGATTTTTTTCATCTTATTCCAACAAACAGTATGCTTTTGGAAGAACCTAATTTTTGGGAAGTGCCCAAGTCAAGTTAAAATTTCTGCAATAGATTTTTTTCATCTTATTCCAACAAACAGTGTGCTTGCACAGTTTGTACTGTTTGTAGCGTTGGTGCTATAGTGGTGAGCATAGCTGCCTTCCAAGCAGTTGACCCGGGTTCGATTCCCGGCCAACGCAAAAGAACCTGATTTTACGACACTGTAGTCAGCAAATTTTACGTTCCTATTTTACATTCTCAATGACTGTTACTGCTCTTGTTGATGAATCAGCAACATTTTGTGCTGGATCATGCTCTACATGTGCCCATAGATCAGATAGGAATGACTGGCGGAATTTCTCAATTATTTGGGGTTTTTTGTTTTGAATTTATTTCTTGTACAATAACGGTCATTTTAAGCACGGCTCTCAAAAATCTGAACCGTATCAATTTGGAAGAACCTAATTTTTGGGAAGTGCCCAAGTCAAGTTAAAATTTCTGCAATAGATTTTTTTCATCTTATTCCAACAAACAGTGTGCTTGCACAGTTTGTACTATTTGTAGTTTTTGATTTTAAAATAGCGCAAAAGAGAACCTGATTTTCACGACACACTGTAGTCCAGCAAATTTTACGTTTCCTATTTAACATTCTCAATGACTGTTGCCGCTCTTGTTTAGGTGATCAGCAACATTTTGTGCTGGATCATGCTCTACATAGATCAGATAGGAATGTCTGGCGGAATTTCTCAATTATTTGGGGTTTTTTGTTTTGAATTTATTTCTTGTACAATAACGGTCATTTTAAGCACGGCTCTCAAAAATCTGAACCGTATCAGTTTGGAAGAACCTAATTTTTGGGAAGTGCCCAAGTCAAGTTAAAATTTCTGCAATAGATTTTTTTCATCTCATTCCAACAAACAGTGTGCTTGCACAGTTTGTACTGTTTGTACAGCGAAATGTGTACTGAGACTAGGCGACTGTTCTTGAGAGATCAGGAAGCTCGTCTGAAAATGTGACTGTATGGCTTGTGGTGTCGGTGGAACTAAAAAACATCAAGCGTTGGTGGTATAGTGGTGAGCATAGCTGCCTTCCAAGCAGTTGACCCGGCTTCGATTCCCGGCTAAGGCAAGAGAACCTAATTTTACGACACTGTAGTCAGCAAATTTTACGTTCCTATTTAACATTCTCAATGACTGTTACTGCTCTTGTTGATGAATCAGCAACATTTTGTGCTGGATCATGCTCTACATAGATCAGATAGGAATGACTGGCGGAATTTCTCAATTATTTGGGGTTTTTTGTTTTGAATTTATTTCTTGTACAATAGCGGTCATTTTAAGCACGGCTCTCAAAAATCTGAACCGTATCAGTTTGGAAGAACCTAATTTTTGGGAAGTGCCCAAGTCAAGTTAAAATTTCTGCAATAGATTTTTTTCATCTTATTCCAACAAACAGTGTGCTTGCACAGTTTGTGCTGTTTGTAGCGTTTGTGGTATAGTGGTGAGCATAGCTGCCTTCCAAGCAGTTGACCCGGGTTCGATTCCCGGCCAACGCAAGAGAACCTGATTTTACGACACTGTAGTCAGCAAATTTTATGTTCCTATTTAACATTCTCAATGTCTGTTACTGCTCTTGTTGATGAATCAGCAACATTTTGTACTGGATCATATCTACATAGATCAGATAGGAATGACTAGCGGAATTTCTGTATTTAGGGTTTTGTTTTTGAATTTATTTCTTGTACAATAACGGTCATTTAACACGACTCTCAAAATCTGAACCATCAGTTTGGAAGAACCTAATTTTGGGAGAGATTACTTAAGTCAAGTTAAAATTTCTGCAATAGATTTTTCATCTTATTCCAACAAACAGTGTGCTTGCAAAGTACAGCGAAATGTGTACTGAGACTAGGCGACTGTTCTTGAGAGATCAGGAAGCTCGTCTGATAATGTGACCGTATGTCTTGTGGTGTCGGTGGAACTAGAAAACATCAAGCGTTGGTGGTATAGTGGTGAGCATAGCTGACTTCCGAGCAGTTGACCCGCATTCGATTCCCGGCCAACGCAAGAGAACCTGATTTTACGACACTGTAGTCAGCAAATTTTACGTTCCTATTTAACATTCTCAATGACTGTTACTGCTCTTGTTGAAGAATCAGCAACATTTTGTGCTGGATCATGCTCTACATAGATCAGATAGGAATGACTGGCGGAATTTCTCAATTATTTGGGGTTTTTTGTTTTGAATTTATTTCTTGTACAATAACGGTCATTTTAAGCACGGCTCTCAAAAATCTGAACTGTATCAGTTTGGAAGAACCTAATTTTTGGGAAGTGCCCAAGTCAGGATAAGAAAATTTCTGCAATAGATTTTTCATCTTATTCCAAGCAAACAGTGTGCTTTACTGGCGGATTTGTACTGTTTGTAAGCGTTGGTGGTATAGTGGTGAGCATAGCTGCCTTCCAAGCAGTTGACCGGGGTTCGATTCCCGGCCAACGCAAGCGAACCTGATTTTACGACACTGTAGTCAGCAAATTTTACGTTCCTATTTAACATTCTCAATGACTGTTACTGCTCTTGTTGATGAATCAGCAACATTTTGTGCTGGATCATGCTCTACATGTGCCCATAGATCAGATAGGAATGACTGGCGGAATTTCTCAATTATTTGGGGTTTTTTGTTTTGAATTTATTTCTTGTACAATAACGGTCATTTTAAGCACGGCTCTCAAAAATCTGAACTGTATCAGTTTGGAAGAACCTAATTTTTGGGAAGTGCCCAAGTCAAGTTAAAATTTCTGCAATAGATTTTTTTCATCTTATTCCAACAAACAGTGTGCTTGCACAGTTTGTACTGTTTGTACAGCGAAATGTGTACTGAGACTAGGCGACTGTTCTTGAGAGATCAGGAAGCTCGTCTGAAAATGTGACCGTATGGCTTGTGGTGTCGGTGGAACTGAAAAACATCAAGCGTTGGTGGTATAGTGGTGAGCATAGCTGCCTTCCAAGCAGGGCCAGGCCAAACTTCGATTCCCGGCCAACGCAAGAGAACCTGATTTTACGACACTGTAGTCAGCAAATTTTACGTTCCTATTTAACATTCTCAATGACTGTTACTGCTCTTGTTGATGAATCAGCAACATTTTGTGCTGGATCATGCTCTACATAGATCAGATAGGAATGACTGGCGGAATTTCTTAATTATTTGGGGTTTTTTGTTTTGAATTTATTTCTTGTACAATAACGGTCATTTTAAGCACGGCTCTCAAAAATCTGAACCGTATCAGTTTGGAAGAACCTAATTTTTGGGAAGTGCCCAAGTCAAGTTAAAATTTCTGCAATAGATTTTTTTCATCTTATTCCAACAAACAGTGTGCTTGCAAAGTACAACGAAATGTGTACTGAGACTAGGCGACTGTTCTTGAGAGATCAGGAAGCTCGTCTGAAAATGTGACCGTATGTCTTGTGGTGTCGGTGGAACTAGAAAACATCAAGCGTTGGTGGTATAGTGGTGAGCATAGCTGACTTCCGAGCAGTTGACCCGCGTTCGATTCCCGGCCAACGCAAGAGAACCTGATTTTACGACACTGTAGTCAGCAAATTTTACGTTCCTATCTAACATTCTCAATGACTGTTACTGCTCTTGTTGATGAATCAGCAACATTTTGTGCTGGATCATGCTCTACATAGATCAGATAGGAATGACTGGCGGAATTTCTCAATTATTTGGGGGTTTTTGTTTTGAATTTATTTCTTGTACAATAACGGTCATTTTAAGCACGGCTCTCAAAAATCTGAACCGTATCAGTTTGGAAGAACCTAGTTTTTGGGAAGTGCCCAAGTCAAGTTAAAATTTCTGCAATAGATTTTTTTCATCTTATTCCAACAAACAGTGTGCTTGCACAGTTTGTACTGTTTGTAGCGTTGGTGCTATAGTGGTGAGCATAGCTGCCTTCCAAGCAGTTGACCCGGGTTCGATTCCCGGCCAACGCAAGAGAACCTGATTTTACGACACTGTAGTCAGCAAATTTTACGTTCCTATTTTACATTCTCAATGACTGTTACTGCTCTTGTTGATGAATCAGCAACATTTTGTGCTGGATCATGCTCTACATGTGCCCATAGATCAGATAGGAATGACTGGTGAATTTCTCAATTATTTAAGTTTTTGTTTTAGTTTATTTCTTGTACAATAACGGTCATTTTAAACGCGACTCTCAAAAAATCTGAACCGTATCAGTTTGGAAGAACCTAATTTTGGGAAGTGCCCAGAATCAAGTTAAAATTTCTGCAATAGATTTTTCATCTTATTCCAACAAACAGTGTGCTGAAATTTTTAAGCGAAATGTGTACTGAGACTAGGCGACTGTTCTTGAGAGATCAGGAAGCTCGTCTGAAAATGTGACTGTATGGCTTGTGGTGTCGGTGGAACTAGAAAACATCAAGCGTTGGTGGTATAGTTGTGAGCATAGCTACCTTCCAAGCAGTTGACCCGGCTTCGATTCCCGGCCAACGCAAGAGAACCTAATTTTACGACACTGTAGTCAGCAAATTTTACGTTCCTATTTAACATTCTCAATGAATGTTACTGCTCTTGTTGATGAATCAGCAACATTTTGTGCTGGATCATGCTCTACATAGATCAGATAGGAATGACTGGCGGAATTTCTTAATTATTTGGGGTTTTTTGTTTTGAATTTATTTCTTGTACAATAACGGTCATTTTAAGCACGGCTCTCAAAAATCTGAACCGTATCAGTTTGGAAGAACCTAATTTTTGGGAAGTGCCCAAGTCAAGTTAAAATTTCTGCAATAGATTTTTTTCATCTTATTCCAACAAACAGTGTGCTTGCAAAGTACAGCGAAATGTGTACTGAGAATAGGCGACTGTTCTTGAGAGATCAGGAAGCTCGTCTGAAAATGTGACCGTATGTCTTGTGGTGTCGGTGGAACTAGTAAACATCAAGCGTTGGTGGTATAGTGGTGAGCATAGCTGTCTTCCAAGCAGTTGACCCGGGTTTGATTCCCGGCCAACGCAAGAGAACTTGATTTTACGACACTGTAGTCAGCAAATTTTACGTTCCTATTTAACATTCTCAATGACTGTTACTGCTCTTGTTGATGAATCAGCAACATTTTGTGCTGGATCATGCTCTACATAGATCAGATAGGAATGACTGGCGGAATTTCTCAATTATTTGGGGTTTTTTGGTTTGAATTTATTTCTTGTACAATAACGGTCATTTTAAGCACGGCTCTCAAAAATCTGAACCGTATCAGTTTGGAAGAACCTAATTTTTGGGAAGTGCCCAAGTCAAGTTAAAATTTCTGCAATAGATTTTTTCATCTTATTCCAACAAACAGTGTGCTTGCACAGTTTGTACTGTTTGTACAGCGAAATGTGTACTGAGACTAGGCGACTGTTCTTGAGAGATCAGGAAGCTCGTCTGAAAATGTGACCGTATGTCTTGTGGTGTCGGTGGAACTAGAAAACATCAAGCGTTGGTGGTATAGTGGTGAGCATAGCTGACTTCCGAGCAGTTGACCCGCGTTCGATTCCCGGCCAACGCAAGAGAACCTGGTTTTACGACACTGTAGTCAGCAAATTTTACGTTCTTATTTAACATTCTCAATGACTGTTACTGCTCTTGTTGATGAATCAGCAACATTTTGTGCTGGATCATGCGCTACATAGATCAGATAGGAATGACTGGCGGAATTTCTCAATTATTTGGGGTTTTTTGTTTTGAATTAATTTCTTGTACAATAACGGTCATTTTAAGCACGGCTCTCAAAAATCTGAACCGTATCAGTTTGGAAGAACCTAATTTTTGGGAAGTGCCCAAGTCAAGTTAAAATTTCTGCAATAGATTTTTTCATCTTATTCCAACAAACAGTGTGCTTGCACAGTTTGTACTGTTTGTACTGTTTGTACAGCGAAATGTGTACTGAGACTAGGCGACTGTTCTTGAGAGATCAGGAAGCTCGTCTGAAAATGTGACTGTATGGCTTGTGGTGTCGGTGGAACTAGAAAACATCAAGCGTTGGTGGTATAGTGGTGAGCATAGCTGCCTTCCAAGCAGTTGACCCGGCTTCGATTCCCGGCTAACGCAAGAGAACCTAATTTTACGACACTGTAGTCAGCAAATTTTACGTTCCTATTTAACATTCTCAATGAATGTTACTGCTCTTGTTGATGAATCAGCAACATTTTGTGCTGGATCATGCTCTACATAGATCAGATAGGAATGACTGGCGGAATTTCTTAATTATTTGGGGTTTTTTGTTTTGAATTTATTTCTTGTACAATAACGGTCATTTTAAGCACGGCTCTCAAAAATCTGAACCGTATCAGTTTGGAAGAACCTAATTTTTGGGAAGTGCCCAAGTCAAGTTAAAATTTCTGCAATAGATTTTTTTCATCTTATTCCAACAAACAGTGTGCTTGCAAAGTACAGCGAAATGTGTACTGAGACTAGGCGACTGTTCTTGAGAGATCAGGAAGCTCGTCTGAAAATGTGACCGTATGTCTTGTGGTGTCGGTGGAACTAGAAAACATCAAGCGTTGGTGGTATAAGTGGTGAGCATAGCTGACTTCCGAGCAGTTGACCCGCGTTCGATTCCCGGCCAACGCAAGAAAACCTGATTTTACGACACTGTAGTCAGCAAATTTTACGTTCCTATTTAACATTCTCAATGACTGTTACTGCTCTTGTTGATGAATCAGCAAATATTTTGTGCTGGATCATGCCTCTACATAGATCAGATAGGAAATGATCATGGAATTTCTAAATTATTTGGGGTTTTTGTTTTGAATTTATTTCTTGTACAATAACGTACTATTTTAAGTACCTGCCTCAAAAATCTGAACCGCATCAGCCTAAAGAAACCTAATTTTTGGGAAGTGCCCAAGTGAAGTTAAAATTTCTGCAATAGATTTTTTTCATCTTATTCCAACAAACAGTGTGCTTGCACAGTTTGTACTGTTTGTACAGCGAAATGTGTACTGAGACTAGGCGACTGTTCTTGAGAGATCAGGAAGCTCGTCTGAAAATGTGACCGTATGGCTTGTGGTGTCGGTGGAACTAGAAAATATCAAGCGTTGGTGGTATAGTGGTGAGCATAGCTGCCTTCCAAGCAGTTGACCCGGGTTCGATTCCCGGCCAACGCAATTAGAACCTGATTTTACGACACTGTAGTCAGCAAATTTTACGTTCCTATTTAACATTCTCAATGACTGTTACTGCTCTTGTTGATGAATCAGCAACATTTTGTGCTGGATCATGCTCTACATAGATCAGATAGGAATGTCTGGCGGAATTTCTCAATTATTTGGGGTTTTTTGTTTTGAATTTATTTCTTGTACAATAACGGTCATTTTAAGCACGGCTCTCAAAAATCTGAACCGTATCAGTTTGGAAGAACCTAATTTTTGGGAAGTGCCCAAGTCAAGTTAAAATTTCTGCAATAGATTTTTTTCATCTCATTCCAACAAACAGTGTGCTTGCACAGTTTGTACTGTTTGTAGCGCTGACCTCGCCAACGCAAGAGAACCTTATTTTACGACACTGTAGTCAGCAAATTTTACGTTCCTATTTAACATTCTCAATGACTGTTACTGCTCTTGTTGATGAATCAGCAACATTTTGTGCTGGATCATGATCTACATAGATCAGATAGGAATGACTGGCGGAATTTCTCAATTATTTGGGGTTTTTTGTTTTGAATTTATTTCTTGTACAATAACGGTCATTTTAAGCACGGCTCTCAAAAATCTGAACCGTATCAGTTTGGAAGAACCTAATTTTTGGGAAGTGACCAAGTCAAGTTAAAATTTCTGCAATAGATTTTTTTCATCTTATTCCAACAAACAGTGTGCTTGCACAGTTTGTACTGTTTGTAGCGTTGGTGGTATAGTGGTGAGCATAGCTGCCTTCCAAGCAGTTGACCCGGGTTCGATTCCCGGCCAACGCAAGAGAACCTTATTTTACGACACTGTAGTCAGCAAATTTTACGTTCCTATTTAACATTCTCAATGACTGTTACTGCTCTTGTTGATGAATCAGCAACATTTTGTGCTGGATCATGATCATGCTCTACATGTGCCCATAGATCAGATAGGAATGACTGGCGGAATTTCTCAATTATTTGGGGTTTTTTGTTTTGAATTTATTTCTTGTACAATAACGGTCATTTTAAGCACGGCTCTCAAAAATCTGAACCGTATCAGTTTGGAAGAACATAATTTTTGGGAAGTGCCCAAGTCAAGTTCAGGCTGTACAATACTTTCGGCTTAATTTCAACAAACAATTATTGCTTGCACAGTTTGTACTGTTTTATGGCGTTTTGATTCCGATAGCGCAGAGAACCTGATTTAGAACTTGCTTAGTCGGCAATTTTCACGTTCTATTTAGCATTCTCGTGGCTGTTGCTATAGCATTGATGAATCAGCAACATTTTGACATGGATCGTACTCTGCAGATCAGATAGGCCGGCTAAATTCTCAATTATTTGGGGTTTTGTTTGAATTTATTTCTTGTGGCCACAATACTTGGTCATTTTAAGCACGGCTCTCAAAAATCTGAACCGTATCAGTTTGGAAGAACCTAATTTTTGGGAAGTGCCCAAGTCAAGTTAAAATTTATGCAATAGATTTTTTTCATCTTATTCCAACAAACAGTGTGCTTGCAAAGTACAGCGAAATGTGTACTGAGACTAGGCGACTGTTCTTGAGAGATCAGGAAGCTCGTCTGAAAATGTGACCGTATGTCTTGTGGTGTCGGTGGAACTAGAAAACATCAAGCGTTGGTGGTATAGTGGTGAGCATAGCTGACTTCCGAGCAGTTGACCCGCGTTCGATTCCCGGCCAACGCAAGAGAACCTGATTTTACGACACTGTAGTCAGCAAATTTTATGTTCCTATTTAACATTCTCAATGACTGTTACTGCTCTTGTTGATGAATCAGCAACATTTTGTGCTGGATCATGCTCTACATAGATCAGATAGGAATGACTGGTGGAATTTCTCAATTATTTGGGGTTTTTTGTTTTGAATTTATTTCTTGTACAATAACGGTCATTTTAAGCACAGCTCTCAAAAATCTGAACCGTATCAGTTTGGAAGAACCTAATTTTTGGGAAGTGCCCAAGTCAAGTTAAAATTTCTGCAATAGATTTTTTTCATCTTATTCCAACAAACAGTGTGCTTGCACAGTTCGTACTGTTTGTAGCGTTGGTGGTATAGTGGTGAGCATAGCTGCCTTCCAAGCAGTTGACCCGGGTTCGATTCCCGGCCTGAGACTAGGCGACTGTTCTTGAGAGATCAGGAAGCTCGTCTGAAAATGTGACCGTATGGCTTGTGGTGTCGGTGGAACTAGAAAACATCAAGGGTTGGTGGTATAGTGGTGAGCATAGCTGCCTTCCAAGCAGTTGACCCGGGTTCGATTCCCGGCCAACGCAAGAGAACCTGATTTTTCGACACTGTAGTCAGCAAATTTTACGTTCCTATTTAACATTCTCAATGACTGTTACTGCTCTAGTTGATGAATCAGCAACATTTTGTGCTGGATCATGCTCTACATAGATCAGCTAGGAATGACTGGTGGAATTTCTCAATTATTTGGGGTTTTTTGTTTTGAATTTATTTCTTGTACAATAACGGTCATTTTAATCACGGCTCTCAAAAATCTGAACCGTATCAGTTTGGAAGAACCTAATTTTTGGGAAGTGCCCAAGTCAAGTTAAAATTTCTGCAATAGATTTTTTTCATCTTATTCCAACAAACAGTGTGCTTGCAAAGTACAGCGAAATGTGTACTGAGACTAGGCGACTGTTCTTGAGAGATCAGGAAGCTCGTCTGAAAATGTGACCCTATGGCTTGTGGTGTCGGTGGAACTAGAAAACATCAAGCGTTGGTGGTATAGTGGTGAGCATAGCTGTCTTCCAAGCAGTTGACCCGGGTTCGATTCCCGGCCAACGCAAGAGAGAACCTGATTTTACCTATTACACTGTAGCCTAAAATTTTACGCCCTATTTAACATTCTCAATGACTGCTACTGCCTTTGCTGATGAATCAGCAACATTTGTGCTGGATCATGCCCTAAGCATAGATCATAGAAATGACTGGCGGAATTTCAATTATTTGGGGTTTTTATTTGAATTTATTTCTGTACACAATAACGGGTCATTTTGGCACGGGTTTCAAAAATCTGAACCGTGATCAGTTTGAAGAGCACTTTTGGGAAGTGCCCGCAAGTCAAGTTAAAAATTTCTGCAGGAATAGACTTTTTTCATCTATTCCAACAAACAGTGCGCTTGCAAAGTACAGCGAAATGTGTACTGAGACTAGGCGACTGTTCTTGAGAGATCAGGAAGCTCGTCTGAAAATGTGACCGTATGGCTTGTGGTGTCGGTGGAACTAGAAAACATCAAGTGTTGGTGGTATAGTGGTGAGCATAGCTGCCTTCCAAGCAGTTGACCCGGGTTCGATTCCCGGCCAACGCAAGAGAACCTGATTTTACGACACTGTAGTCAGCAAATTTTACGTTCCTATTTAACATTCTCAATGACTGTTACTGCTCTTGTTGATGAATCAGCAACATTTTGTGCTGGATCATGCTCTACATAGATCAGATAGGAATGACTGGCGGAATTTCTCAATTATTTGGGGTTTTTTGTTTTGAATTTATTTCTTGTACAATAACGGTCATTTTAAGCACGGCTCTCAAAAATCTGAACCGTATCAGTTTGGAAGAACCTAATTTTTGGGAAGTGCCCAAGTCAATTAAAATTTCTGCAATAGATTTTTTTCATCTTATTCCAACAAACAGTGTGCTTGCACAGTTTGTACTGTTTGTACAGTGAAATGTGTACTGTGACAAGGCGACTGTTCTTGAGAGATCAGGAAGCTCGTCTGAAAATGTAACCGTATGGCTTGTGGTGTCGGTGGAACTCGAAAAAATCAAGCGTTGGTGGTATAGTGGTGAGCATAGCTGCCTTCCAAGCAGTTGACCCGGGTTCGATTCCCGGCCAACGCAAGAGAACCTAATTTTACGACACTGTAGTCAGCAAATTTTACGTTCCTATTTAACATTCTCAATGACTGTTACTGCTCTTGTTGATGAATCAGCAACATTTTGTGCTGGATCATGCTCTACATAGATCAGATAGGAATGACTGGCGGAATTTCTCAATTATTTGGGGTTTTTTGGTTTGAATTTATTTCTTGTACAATAACGGTCATTTTAAGCACGGCTCTCAAAAATCTGAACCGTATCAGTTTGGAAGAACCTAATTTTTGGGAAGTGCCCAAGTCAAGTTAAAATTTCTGCAATAGATTTTTTTCATCTTATTCCAACAAACATTGTGCTTGCACAGTTTGTACTGTTTGTACAGCGAAATGTGTACTGAGACTAGGCGACTGTTCTTGAGAGATCAGGAAGCTCGTCTGAAAATGTGACCGTATGGCTTGTGGTGTCGGTGGAACTAGAAAACATCAAGCGTTGGCGGTATAGTGGTGAGCATAGCTGTCTTCCAAGCAGCTGACCCGGTTCGATTCCCTCGCCAACGAAGAGAACCTGATTTACCACACCGTAGTCAAAGTAAATCTACGCTCCTATTTACCTCACGACTACTGCCTTTGCTGGGATGAATCAGCAAATATTTTGTGCTGGATCATGCTCTACATATAGATCAGATAGGAAATGACCATGGAATTTCTCAATTATTTGGGCCTTTTGTTTTGAATTTATTTCTTGTACAATAACGGTCATTTTAATCACGCTCTCAAAAATCTGAACCGACTGGAATTAAAGAACCTAAATTTTGGGAAGTGCCCAAGTCAAGTTAAAATTTCTGATTTTTTTCATCTTATTCCAACAAACAGTGTGTTTGCACAGTTTGTACTGTTTGTACAGCGAAATGTGTACTGAGACTAGGCGACTGTTCTTGAGAGATCAGGAAGCTCGTCTGAAAATGTGACCGTATGGCTTGTGGTGTCGGTGGAACTAGAAAACATCAAGCGTTGGTGGTATAGTGGTGAGCATAGCTGCCTTCCAAGCAGTTGACCCGGGTTCGATTCCCGGCCAACGCAAGAGAACCTGATTTTACGACACTGTAGTCAGCAAATTTTACGTTCCTATTTAACATTCTCAATGACTGTTACTGCTCTTGTTGATGAATCAGCAACATTTTGTGCTGGATCATGCTCTACATAGATCAGATAGGAATGACTGGCGGAATTTCTCAATTATTTGGGGTTTTTTGTTTTGAATTTATTTCTTGTACAATAACGGTCATTTTAAGCACGGCTCTCAAAAATCTGAACCGTATCAGTTTGGAAGAACGTAATTTTTGGGAAGTGCCCAAGTCAATTTAAAATTTCTGCAATAGATTTTTTTCATCTTATTCCAACAAACAGTGTGCTTGCACAGTTTGTACTGTTTGTACAGCGAAATGTGTACTGAGACTAGGCGACTGTTCTTGAGAGATCAGGAAGCTCGTCTGAAAATGTGACCGTATGGCTTGTGGTGTCGGTGGAACTAGAAAACATCAAGCGTTGGTGGTATAGTGGTGAGCATAGCTGCCTTCCAAGCAGTTGACCCGGTTTTGATTCCCGGCCAACGTAAGAGAACCTGATTTTACGACACTGTAGTCAGCAAATTTTACGTTCCTATTTAACATTCTCAATGACTGTTACTGCTCTTGTTGATGAATCAGCAACATTTTGTGCTGGATCATGCTCTACATAGATCAGATAGGAATGACTGGCGGAATTTCTCAATTATTTGGGGTTTTTTGTTTTGAATTTATTTCTTGTACAATAACGGTCATTTTAAGCACGGCTCTCAAAAATCTGAACCGTATCAGTTTGGAAGAACCTAATTTTTGGGAAGTGCCCAAGTCAAGTTAAAATTTCTGCAATAGATTTTTTCATCTTATTCCAACAAACAGTGTGCTTGCACAGTTTGTACTGTTTGTACTGTTTGTACAGCGAAATGTGTACTGAGACTAGGCGACTGTTCTTGAGAGATCAGGAAGCTCGTCTGAAAATGTGACCGTATGGCTTGTGGTGTCGGTGGAACTAGAAAACATCAAGCGTTGGTGGTATAGTGGTGAGCATAGCTGTCTTCCAAGCAGTTGACCCGGGTTCGATTCCCGGCCAACGCAAGAGAACCTGATTTTACGACACTGTAGTCAGCAAATTTTACGTTCCTATTTATCATTCTCAATGACTGTTACTGCTCTTGTTGATGAATCAGCAACATTTTGTGCTGGATCTTACTCTACATAGATCAGATAGGAATGACTGGCGGAATTTCTCAATTATTTGGGGGTTTTTGTTTTGAATTTATTTCTTGTACAATAACGGTCATTTTAAGCACGGCTCTCAAAAATCTGAACCGTATCAGTTTGGAAGAACCTAATTTTTGGGAAGTGTCCAAGTCAAGTTAAAATTTCTGCAATATATTTTTTTCATCTTATTCCAACAAACAGTGTGCTTGCAAAGTACAGCGAAATGTGTACTGAGACTAGGCGACTGTTCTTGAGAGATCAGGAAGCTCGTCTGAAAATGTGACCCTATGGCTTGTGGTGTCGGTGGAACTAGAAAACATCAAGCGTTGGTGGTATAGTGGTGAGCATACCTGCCTTCAAAGCAGTTGACCCTGTTTCGATTCCCGGCCAACGTAAGAGAACCTGATTTTACGACACTGTAGTCAGCAAATTTTATGTTCCTATTTAACATTCTCAATGACTGTTACTGCTCTTGTTGATGAATCAGCAACATTTTGTGCTGGATCATGCTCTACATAGATCAGATAGGAATGACTGGTGGAATTTCTCAATTATTTGGGGTTTTTTGTTTTGAATTTATTTCTTGTACAATAACGGTCATTTTAAGCACGGCTCTCAAAAATCTGAACTGTATCAGTTTGGAAGAACCTAATTTTTGGGAAGTGCCCAAGTCAAGTTAAAATTTCTGCAATAGATTTTTTCATCTTATTCCAACAAACAGTGTGCTTGCACAGTTTGTACTGTTTGTACTGTTTGTACAGCGAAATGTGTACTGAGACTAGGCGACTGTTCTTGAGAGATCAGGAAGCTCGTCTGAAAATGTGACCGTATGGCTTGTGGTGTCGGAGGAACTAGAAAACATCAAGCGTTGGTGGTATAGTGGTGAGCATAGCTGCCTTCCAAGCAGTTGACCCGGGTTCGATTCCCGGCCAACGCAAGAGAACTTGATTTTACGACACTGTAGTCAGCAAATTTTACGTTCCTATTTAACATTCTCAATGACTGTTACTGCTCTTGTTGATGAATCAGCAACATTTTGTGCTGGATCATGCTCTACATAGATCAGATAGGAATGACTGGCGGAATTTCTCAATTATTTGGGGTTTTTTGTTTTGAATTTGTTTCTTGTACAATAACGGTCATTTTAAGCACGGCTCTCAAAAATCTGAACCGTATCAGTTTGGAAGAACCTAATTTTTGGGAAGTGCCCAAGTCAAGTTAAAATTTCTGCAATAGATTTTTTCATCTTATTCCAACAAACAGTGTGCTTGCACAGTTTGTACTGTTTGTACTGTTTGTACAGCGAAATGTGTACTGAGACTAGGCGACTGTTCTTGAGAGATCAGGAAGCTCGTCTGAAAATGTGACCGTATGGCTTGTGGTGTCGGGGGAACTAGAAAACATCAAGCGTTGGTGGTATAGTGGTGAGCATAGCTGCCTTCCAAGCAGTTGACCCGGGTTCGATTCCCGGCCAACGCAAGAGAACCAGATTTTACGACACTGTAGTCAGCAAATTTTATGTTCCTATTTAACATTCTCAATGTCTGTTACTGCTCTTGTTGATGAATCAGCAACATTTTGTGCTGGATCATGCTCTACATAGATCAGATAGGAATGACTGGTGGAATTTCTCAATTATTTGGGGTTTTTTGTTTTGAATTTATTTCTTGTACAATAACGGTCATTTTAAGCACGGCTCTCTAAAATCTGAAATGTATCAGTTTGGAAGAACCT
>OW240914.1:20424586-20465726 GCA_933207985.1 Pelobates cultripes
ATTTCACAATTTAACTGAGGAAGCTTTTTTTTGAGGGGGGGAAATGTGTTTCAGAGATTGTTCCAAGTTGGATTCTTGAGTCATACTATATTCCAAAATTTGGAAGCACCATGCGGGTAGGTTTGTCTCTAGGCTGGCAGACACCAGGGACATTTTTGTGAGCTGAATTTCAAGACTCCTGTACACAAGTGTAATTCTATATGGTATCATTTTATTAAGATTTTACACTACACACGTTTCCTGTTTTATTGTATGTATATATTATATGTACATATATGATCTGCCGGAAGTCTGTGCCTAGGGAAATAAGAAGAGGAGAGGGAGTCACCTATTTAAGAGTCCAATGCTTATAAACCAGAGCCAGATTGTGGGCTGTGGTTCATGTGAGATGCCTCCTAGATGCTTTACTGCTTTATTCGATTTTTTGGCTGTGTTAGTAAGTTGTCTCCACCATTATATCTTTTTCTATTTTTACTTTAGAGTTCAAAAGTTTGTTATTGTGTTTTTTTTTCTGGGATAATCACATTGTTCTTCGTATTAAATCATGGTTGTTATATTGCAGTGGCGTTTACAATTTATTTAGACTTTTAAAGGGGTAGCAAGATTTAACACTTTGTTGCGATTTAGTGCAATGTTAGATATTTGGCACTATTTACACTGTTTGCATTTTAAATATTGTTTAACTCCGACACTCACATGGTTAACAGTTGCAGGGTTCTGCAGTTGGACAAGGCATGCATTTCACAACATGTCAGGTGGGTGTGAGCCTAATTTGAATACCGACAATGCATTGCAAAGAATGTTGTCTTTTTTAAACTAGTTTGACAAATAATAACAGGTTTTAACAGATACTACCACCAGGACTCCCTCTCATTTATGTTCACGCTGAACGAGAGTGAGGGATGGAAGGAGATGGATGCGGCCATGATTTTTAAATGGGTGGGAATGCCAGTCAAGCTAAGGATGCCAACTCCACCCCCGGACCTGGGGCTGTGGGTCTGTCCGATATCCCGGGTAATTGCGTCCTGTCATCTGTTGTGAATGGGGTCAAAATGTACTTAGCACTGAAGAGAAGGAAAACGGAGATGCCGTGACCCGGATTCGAACCGGGGTTGCTGCGGCCACAACGCAGAGTACTAACCACTATACGATCACGGCACAACGGCCGAGCCAGGTAGGAGTCGAACCTACAATCTTCTGATCCGTAGTCAGACGCGTTATTCATTGCGCCACTGGCCCATGTTTGGAGTCAATGGCCCAAGCCTCATTCAATAGGATCAGCCTCAACAGAAAAAGATATCCATTATAAAACTAAATTGAGATACAAAAGAAGTTTTTTGCAAAGTTGTTTATTTATTTTATCTTATCACTAAAAGTTTAACCTTTCCTTAAGAACTTCCTTAACTACTTATATGGCACCAACAAATTCTGCAGAGCTGGAATTGAACTAGTTCAACTTAGATGTACTTTATTAAACAAAAAAAAATAAGCAATTGAACAATAACTGCTAAAAGAGCTCACAAAACAATCTCTGAGATGCATTTCACAATTTAACTGAGGAAGCTTTTTTTTAAGGGGGGGAAATGTGTTTCAGAGATTGTTCCAAGTTGGATTCTTGAGTCATACTATATTCCAAAATTTGGAAGCACCATGCGGGTAGGTTTGTCTCTAGGACGGCAGACACCAGGGACATTTTTGTGAGCTGAATTTCAAGACTCCTGTACACAAGTGTAATTCTATATGGTATCATTTTATTAAGATTTTACACTACACACATGTTTCCTGTTTTATTGTATGTATATATTATATGTACATATATGATCTGCCGGAAGTCTGTGCCTAGGGAAATAAGAAGAGGAGAGGGAGTCACCTATTTAAGAGTCCAATGCTTATAAACCAGAGCCAGATTGTGGGCTGTGGTTCATGTGACTTGCCAATGCCTCCTAGATGCTTTACTGCTTTATTCGATTTTTTGGCTGTGTTAGTAAGTTGTCTCCACCATTATATCTTTTTCTATTTTTACTTTAGAGTTCAAAAGTTTGTTATTGTGTTTTTTTTCTGGGATAATCACATTGTTCTTCGTATTAAATCATGGTTGTTATATTGCAGTGGCGTTTACAATTTATTTAGACTTTTAAAGGGGTAGTAAGATTTAAAACTTTGTTGCGATTTAGTGCAATGTTAGATATTTGGCACTATTTACACTGTTTGCATTTTAAATATTGTTTAACTCCGACACTCACATGGTTAACAGTTGCAGGGTTCTGCAGTTGGACAAGGCATGCATTTCACTACATGTCAGGTGGGTGTGAGCCTAATTTGAATACCGACAATGCATTGCAAAGAATGTTGTCCTTTTTAAACTAGTTGGACAAATAATAACAGCTTTTAACAGATACTACCACCAGGACTCCCTCTCATTTATGTTCACGCTGAACGAGAGTGAGGGATGGAAGGAGATGGATGCGGCCATGATTTTTAAATCATGGTGGGTGGGAATGCCAGTCAAGCTAAGGATGCCAACTCCACCCCCGGACCTGGGGCTGTGGGTATGTCCGATATCCCGAGTAATTGCGTCCTGTCATCTGTTGTGAATGGGGTCAAAATGTACTTAGCGCTGAAGAGAAGGAATACGGAGATGCCGTTCAAAAGGTTGCTGCGGCCACAACGCAGAGTACTAACCACTATACGATCACGGCACAACGGCCGAGCCAGGTAGGTGTCGAACCTACAATCTTCTGATCCGTAGTCAGACGCGTTATCCATTGCGCCACTGGCCCATGTTTGGAGTCAATGGCCCAAGCCTCATTCAATAGGATCAGCCTCAACAGAAAAAGATATCCATTATAAAACTAAATTGAGATACAAAAGAAGATTTTTGCAAAGTTGTTTATTTATTTTATCTTATCACTAAAAGTTTAACCTTTCCTTAAGAACTTCCTTAACTACTTATATGGCACCAACAAATTCCGCAGAGCTGGAATTAAACTAGTTCAACTTAGATGTACTTTATTAAACAAAAAAAAATAAGCAATTGAACAATAACTGCTAAAAGAGCTCACAAAACAATCTCTGAGATGCATTTCACAATTTAACTGAGGAAGCTTTTTTTAAGGGGGGGAAATGTGTTTCAGAGATTGTTCCAAGTTGGATTCTTGAGTCAAACTATATTCCAAAATTTGGAAGCACCATGCGGGTAGGTTTGTCTCTAGGCCGGCAGACACCAGAGACATTTTTGTGAGCTGAATTTCAAGACTCCTGTACACAAGTGTAATTCTATATGGTATCATTTTATTAAGATTTTACACTACACACATGTTTCCTGTTTTATTGTATGTATATATTATATGTACATATATGATCTGCCGGAAGTCTGTGCCTAGGGAAATAAGAAGAGGAGAGGGAGTCACCTATTTAAGAGTCCAATGCTTATAAACCAGAGCCAGATTGTGGGCTGTGGTTCATGTGAGATGCCTCCTAGATGCTTTACTGCTTTATTCGATTTTTTGGCTGTGTTAGTAAGTTGTCTCCACCATTATATCTTTTTCTATTTTTACTTTAGAGTTCAAAAGTTTGTTATTGTGTTTTTTTTCTGTGATAATCACATTGTTCTTCGTATTAAATCATGGTTGTTATATTGCAGTGGCGTTTACAATTTATTTAGACTTTTAAAGGGGTAGCAAGATTTAACACTTTGTTGCGATTTAGTGCAATGTTAGATATTTGGCACTATTTACACTGTTTGCATTTTAAATATTGTTTAACTCCGACACTCACATGGTTAACAGTTGCAGGGTTCTGCAGTTGGACAAGGCATGCATTTCACAACATGTCAGGTGGGTGTGAGCCTAATTTGAATACCGACAATGCATTGCAAAGAATGTTGTCCTTTTTAAACTAGTTGGACAAATAATAACAGCTTTCAACAGATACTACTACCAGGACTCCCTCTCATTTATGTTCACGCTGAACGAGAGTGAGGGATGGAAGGAGATGGATGCGGCCATGATTTTTAAATAAGTTGGAATGCCAGGCAAGCTAAGGATGCCAACTCCACTCCCGGACCAGGGGCTGTGGGTCTGACCGATATCCCGGGTAATTGCGTCCTGTCATCTGTTGTGAGTGGGGTCAAAATGTACTTAGCGCTGAAGAGAAGGAAAACAGAGATGCCGTGACCCGGATTCGAACCGGGGTTGCTGCGGCCACAACACAGAGTACTAACAACTATACGATCACAGCACAACGGCCGAGCCAGGTAGGAGTAGAACCTACAATTTTCTGATCCGTAGTCAGACGCGTTATCCATTGCGCCACTGGCCCATGTTTGGAGTCAACGGCCCAAGCCTCATTCAATAGGATCAGCCTCAACAGAAAAAGATATCCATTATAAAACTAAATTGAGATACAAAAGAAGTTTTTTGCAAAGTTGTTTATTTATTTTATCTTATCACTAAAAGTTTAACCCCTTAAGGACTGAGCCAAATGTACACGTTGTGAACGAAACAAAATGTGAACAAAACCTGGCATTTGCGCTACATGTCTGTCCAATCGTAATTCACCTCTTTCATATTAAATGCACCCACCCTTATTATATATCATTTTATTCAGGGGAAACAGGGCTTTCATTTAATATCAAATATTTAGCTATGAAACATAATTTAATATGAAAAAAATTGGAGAAAATAAGATTTTTTTTGATTTTTTGTTTAGTTCTACATGACATTTTAACTATCAATGTCATAATACTGTTTGCTTTTACTGCAATAAAATACACATATTTGTATTCAGCAAAGTCTCACGTGTAAAACAGTACCCCCTATGTACAGGTTTTATGAAGTTTTGGGAAGTTGCAGGGTCAAATATAGCACGGTACATTTGAAATTGAAATTCGCCAGATTGGTTACGTTGCCTTTGGGACTTTATAGTAGCCCAGGAATGTAGCCCCATGTAGCCAAAGCGCAGCTATGCGTAAAAAGGCCTTGACAGGGGTTAGGAGGCAGGTATAGGAGGAGGGAAGGAAGTATGGAGTTATGGATAAGTAGGCTTGGCTATTTAAATAGGCAGCCATTTTAAATCCTTCACTTTTAATTACTACCTTGCCGAGTTTGTGTGCACTCCTGTGTCCACGGATTTGGCTTGGTGGGTCTTTGTTTTTTCTCTCCTTCTGCAGGGTCGATGGATGACATGGAGAAGCTGTTGGAGCGGATCCGGTCGGCAGCTCGAGGACGTGGCGTGGACTGGCTGTGGGCGCAACTTGGACCGGCCCTGGCGGGTGCTGCGGATCCTGAGGGCGGCGGAGGTCGGCCTGTGCGGGCCCGGAGGCTGCCGAGACGGCTGAGCCCAGGCACGGAGTCCGGTGGGGACGGTTCGAGTGGCCAGGCGGCGGTGGGACCAGGCCGCAAAGGACCCGGTAGCCGCATGGTTGAGGCTCCGCCCGCACAGGCTGACCTCCGCGTTACCAGGACGTCGGAAAAGCGGTAGCCGGCGGGTGGCTACCCGGGAGACGGGCGGCACGGCTCCCAGTTCCGGGAGGGCTGCGCCTGGAGCGGGGGCCGCGGAAGACATCGGGCGGCCCCCTGGAACTGGAGGTGACGCGGGATTGCGGCCCGGGATGGCGTCCCCTACACCCATGACGGGGACTGGCGGGGCCAGTGCGGGAGGAGCTCATGAACCGCCCCTGGAGCAGGCAAGTGCAAGGGGTTGCGGCCGGGGCCCCCTTGGCGCGGATCAGCACAGGAGGACTGGGCACGGGGTTCAGAGACCTGGGGGGGATGGAGAGGGGTCAGGTTCCTCCTGGATTGGGGGCAGAGAGGCCTAGGGGGGAGGGTGCGCTGGGAAGTTCCAGGATAGTGAGCATGGAGCAAGGGCCTGTAGACGGGAGGGTGGATGGGCCAGGGGGTACGGCGGGGGAGGTTTGCCATCGGGTGGGGGCAGGAGGTCTAGGTGCGCAGGGCGTTCAGGGCAGGTTAGGGGTGCGGGGTCTGGGGATGGTCTAGAGGTACCGAGGGGAGGGGGTTCTTCTAGCCGGGGGGCCCGCCAGGGTGGGGGGTGGGGATTCCCCCGCGCTGGTGAGCAGCTAGGTGGGCGTAGTACTGGGGGGGCTCAGGGTCGGGGTCAGGTGATAGCAGCCCTTCACCGGTTAGGGCCCGGGGGTTCGGGGGGTTAAGGGAAGGGCTCGGCGCGCTAGGTCCTCATCTAGTAGTTCAGGGGGGGAGAGTGTCATGGCCCCCAGGCTGGTTACACGGGGGCGGGCCTCTGGTAGGAACGGGAGGAGTCGTAGTCCCAGAGGCAGGGCCGATCGGGCCTTGGGTGGGCGAAAAGGAGTGGTCGCACAACGGGAGGCTCTGGTGTCCAGCGGGCGCTCTCAAGGTCGGGACGGGGGGCTGCTCATGATCAGTATGCTCTGCCCAGGACTTCTTCTCCTCGTTACAGATCTCGGAGCCGCCCCGCCTCTGATGTGGCCGGGCACCGGGTTGGCTCCCCGGTTGGAGGGTCGTTGACGGATGTCGCTCATCCTGGTCGGGGGACAGTACACAACGCAGCCCCAGGAGCTTCGGGAACGAGGGTCTTGGCCGGTGAGTCCTGTGCTTCTCTGCACTCCAGTGCACTGGTTCATACACTTCAAGCGCTTCTCCACTCACTGGGAGCGGGAGGTTGCCACGAGGGGCGGTGTGGGTCAGGTCTGGGCTCAGGGGGCCGGGGTGGCGGGCCCGAGTGAGATTCCCTCCGCGGAGGAGAGTTCGGGTGGGGACACTGCGATGACGGTTACCGGGGCGGATGCGACGAGCGAGCGGGCTGAGTTGACTGGGGGGGTGGTTCCTGATGCGGCCAGGCAACACGCATATGTGTCGTTTGCGGGTCCGCTGGGGGTCCACCTCAAACAGGAGGTGAAGGAAAAAATCTGGAAGGGTGAATTCTGCAAGATCTTTTCTCTTCTCCCTTTGGAGGATTTTATCGATCTCAAGGAGGACGATAAAAAAGACGAGAAGAAGGAAGAGAAAAAGAAGCGGTATCGTAAGATTCCTAAGTCTTTCGGTAACTGGCTGAGGGCGTTTTGCGTGTTGGCCAGTGTTCTGGGCGAGAAATCGCAGGGCCTGTGCTCCTCCCTGTTTTGTTATTTGGATGGCATTTGGGAGGCGTACCGCACCTATGGTGGACTGGCATGGTGGCGGTACGACGAGCAATTCCGGCAGCATTTGGCGGCTAATCCGGGTATGCGGTGGGATCAAATGGACCTGCCTCTCTGGATGAAACTGATGATGGCGCAGAAAGCGCAGCCCTTTCAGCCCACGGCCGGCGCAAAGGGGCAGTCCGCCTCGTCGGCCGCCATGCAAAAGGGCTTCTGCTGGCTCTTTAACGAGGGCCAGTGCAAATGGGGAAACGCCTGTCGCTTTAAGCACGAGTGTTCGGGCTGAGGAGGCGCTCATGGGCTCAACCGGTGCTTCAAGAAAGGGAAGTCAGGGCACACCGGAGTCCCTACTGCGGCTGGGGGGGGAGGGGGAGATTTGCTTGCCCCGGGGCCTAACCCCGGTGAGGCTAGACGCGATGGAGCCGTGGCTAAGCCGCAACGGAAATAGGGCAGATGCCGTGGCGCTCCGGGCGGGGTTTGGACAGGGGTTCTTTATCCCTTTCCAGAACCGGGGGGGACAGAGGTTCGGCGCAACCTTAAATCGGTGGCTGAGTTCCCGGGTGTGGTGCGGGAAAAACTGGGCAAGGAAGTCAAATTGGGGAGGATGGCAGGACCGTTCCTGGCTCCTCCAATGGAGGGTCTGAGGGTTTCCCCACTCAGGGTGGTTCCCAAGAAGGAACCGGGGAAGTTCAGGCTCATTCACCACCTCTCCTACCCGGAAAGAGAGTCGTGAATGATGATATTGACAAGGACTTGTGCTCGGTCTCCTACGCATCATTCGACAGGGCGGTCGAGCTGGTAAGGAGGGCCGGGCACGGGGCACTGTTGGCTAAGGTGGATATTGAAGCGGCGTTTTGGCTGCTTCCGGTCCACCCAGCGTGTCATCACTTGCTGGGGTGTTTCTTCGACGGGCAGTACTTTGTGGATTTGTGCCTTCCAATGGGTTGTGCTATCTCATGCTCCTACTTTGTAAAGTTTAGTACCTTTCTTGAATGGGTGGTCAGGGTCGAGGCGGGGAGTGGAGCTGTGGTACACTACCTGGACGATTTTCTCTGCGTGGGACCGGCGGGCTCCCCCGCCTGCCTACACTTGCTGAGAACGGTCGAGTGGGTGGCTGGCCATTTTGGGGTCCCTCTGGCGGCGGACAAAACAGAAGGGCCGGCTCCGTGCCTTAGTTTTCTGGGGCTGGAGATAGATACGTTGCAAGGGGAGTGTCGGCTGCCGTTGGAAAAGTTACGGCGGCTGAGGGGGGAGGTGACGGCGGTGGCTCAAGCCCGTAAGGTTACACTGCGGCAGCTGCAGTCGTTGATCGGGATGCTGAATTTTACGTGCATTGTGATCCCAATGGGTAGGGTGTTCAGCCGGAGTCTGTCGGCAGCGACGGCGGGGGTGCGATCCCCGCGTCACTTCATTCGGGTGTCGTCAGCCATGAGGGACGACTTGGCCGTATGGGAGACCTTTCTGCGGGAATTCAATGGGACAGTGATTTTTAGACAGGAGGGCATGTCGGCTGCGGAACTGGAGCTGTTCACTGACGCGTCCGGTAGCGTGGGCTTCGGGGCCTACTTTGGGAGAAGTTGGTGTGTGGAGCGATGGCCGGGGGAGTGGCGAACGAGCCCCCTCATGCGGAACTTGGCTTTCTTGGAGCTGTTCCTGCTGGTCGTCGCGTTGGCCCTGTGGGGGGATAGGCTGCGGGACCGGAAGGTGGTCTTTTTCTCGGACAATATGGCCATGGTGCACGCTGTGAATAACCAATCGGCGGCATCAAAACCTGTGGTCAGGTTGCTACGTCATTTCGTTCTGTTGTGCATGTCGCTAAATGTTGTTTTTCATGCACGCCATGTGCCTGGGTTCATGAATGATGTGGCTGACGCTCTGTCTCATTTTCAGTAGTCACGATTCCGGACGGTGGCGCCGGAAGCGCAAGAAGTGGGGCAGGCTTGCCCAGACGAGATTTGGCGGCTCGGGGCGACCTGCTTGGGGGACTGGTGAAGGCTTCGCTGGCGCCGGCAACATGGGCCGCTTACAGTAAGGTCTGGGACTCCTGGGAAAGGTCATGGGAGGGGTTGGACCGCCTGTTGGCGGGGGATTCGCTCAAGGATGCGTTCCTCTGGTACACCTGTCAATTTCTGGCGAAGGGGGCGTCCCCGGCGGTGGTTGACAGGTCCATGGCGGCGATGGCTTTCTGGTTCAAGCTACACAGGGAAGAGGACCTTACTAAGGCCTTTGTCATCAGGCAGGCACTGAAGGGGAACCGACGGGGCCGCAGGCGGCCTGACACTCGGCGCCCTATATCGCCCTATATATGTTTCGACAGGTTCGAAACATTGTTGTTCCAGGCGGCGTTTCTGTTGGCCTTCTTTGGAGCCTTTCGGGTAGGGGAGTTGGTCAGTGCCACGAGGACTGCGGCAGGGGGGGTACAGGTGTCGGGGGTCCGAGTGCTGGAAGGGAAGGTGGTTGTACACCTGGCAAAATCCAAGACGGACATGTTAGGCAAGGGCCGAGATGTGACGCTGCGGGCCCTGCCGAGCTCCGCTTTGTGCCCAGTGGCCGCAGTGGCGGGGTACATGGCACGAAGGCCGGGGGTTGGGGGATCGCTGCTGGTACATGCGGACGGGTCTTCCCTCTCCCGGTTCCAGTTCACCAAGGTTTTTCGGTCTGGCCTGAGAAATCTGGGATTGAGGGCAGATACTTTTGGTACACACTCCTTTCGCATTGGGGCGGCTACGGAGGCAGCTCGGTTGGGTCTGGGGGATGACATAGTGAAACGGATTGGGAGATGGGAGTCGGTACGGTTTCGTTCATATGTGCGCTTGGGTTTATTGGAGTAGTATGGTGGAGGGCCTTTGAGGATCCCGGGGGACTGGGTACTAAAGGGGCTGTTACGATCTGTTTTCTTCTCTCCCACACGCCGTGTCGCATGGATCGTGGGCCATTCATTTGTCTTCTGGGCCGAAAGGAGGGCGGCAGCTCGAGCTCAGGGCCACCAGCTGGGCTTTCATCGGGACCAGTTGGCGGTGCAATGGTTTGGGTACAGGGGTTTTTGTTGGGGGGAGGTCTGCCGAAGGGTGTTCCGGATGGTAGCAGGCGGGCAACGGCCGGACCTGCTGGTGCTCCATGCGGGGGGCAACGACTTAGGCCTCTCTCCGCAGCGGCGGCTGGTGAAGTGGATGAAGCAGGACCTTAACAGTTTAAGGGACCTGCTTCCGGGGGTGATGTTGGTCTGGTCGGAGATTATCCCTAGGAAGCGGTGGCGGCATGCTAGGGACCCGGAGGCTATTGACAGGTGTAGGAAGAAAGTGAATAGCTTGATGGCAAGCTTCGTGCGGAAGCTAGGGGGTGTGGTAGTACATCACAGCGAGTTGGAAGGTGGTTTGCCGGGGTACTACCGCTCGGATGGAGTCCATCTCTCGGCAGTTGGTTGGGATCTGTTGACCCTGGGCTGGCAGGATGGCATAACCAAGGCTCTTTTTCTTCGGGGTGGCGGAGCTCAGACAGCTTAAGGAGTCAAGGTCTGAGCTTGTGGCGGGATAGGGAGCTGAAGGAGAAGAAATAGGCTCCCTAGGATGAACGTCATGGAGACGTAAAACTGTGGTCATTGGTGGTTGGTAGGTTCCGAGTCCTGTCGGTGGCTCAGAATCTGGTGGGGCAGGGGTATCCGGGTATACCTCTGCCATGGTTAATTTATGTTTCTCACTTTAAGTTGGTATGTTGGAATATGTTGATATGTATGTTATATATATATATATATATATATATATATGTATATGTGTTATTTATATGGGGGTCATTGCCTGTTATATTAACAGAAGGATTCGGATGCGAGGGCGGAGTATGGGGGCAATGACCCATGTTTATTGTTAAATTATTATTGCTATGGTTATTAATATGGAAATTAATAAATTGTTATTATTCAAGATTGTTTAAATAAAGCTGTGGACAAAATTTTCCATATACCTTTGTGTCAGTGAGTTATTGGGTTAGGTATGTGGGAGGGTTGTCCTGGAGTCCGACTGCCCATATGGCGACTATACACCGGTCATGAAATGTACACCCATAACGGCATACCATTTGCAATAGTAGACAACCCAAGGTATTGCAAATGGGGTATGTCCAGTCTTTTTTAGTAGCCATTTGGTCACAAACACTTGCCATAGTTAGCGTTAGTATTTGTTTGTGTGAAAAATGCAAAAAAACGCCAATTTTGGCCAGTGTTTGTGACTAAGTGGCTACTAAAAAAGACTGGACATACCCTGTTTGCAATACCTTGGGTTGTCTACTATTGCAAATGGTATGCCATCATAGAGGTAATTTTCATTCTTGGGCTACCATAGGGTCTCAAAGGCACCGTAACCAATTTGACGCTGTAACTTTTGAAAACACCATAGAACCTGTACATGAGGGGTACTGTTGTACTCGAGAGACTTTGCTGAACACAAATATTTGTGTTTCAAAACAGCAAACAGTATCACAGCAATAATATCGTCCCTGTAAGTGCTGTTTGTGCATGAAAAATGCAAAAAACTTCACTTTTCTGGCGATATCATTGTTGTAATACATTTTACTGTTTTGAAAAACACTAATATTTGTGTTCAGCGAAGTCTCCCGAGTAGAACAGTACCCCCCATGTACAGGTTTTATGGTGTCTTGGAAAGTTATAGGGTTAAATATAGTGCTAGCAAATTAAATTCCCTTTACTTTCGGCATGGGTTGTCAGGCAGGTCCCGCTAATTGTAATTAATTAAGATACCTAATTATTTAAAAATATTACATAAATATATATGTAGAATTAATATATGTATATATATATATACGTATGTGTATCTATATGTGTATATATATATATATATATTTTTTTTTTTTAAATATTTGTATTTATATATAGGTATATATATAGTGATATATATGTATATATTTATGTATGTAGATATATATATTATTTCGTTCTACATGTATTTTGATATAAATATATATATATATTAATATCACAATACAGTTAGAACGAAATAACACACATCTATATATTTTTTAATAATTTTTTTTAATAATTTTTGTAATTTTATTTTTTAACGTATTTACATATTTAATTTTTTATATTATATATAAATATATATATATATATATATAACAATAATTATATATATATTTAATCAGTATCAGTCGTGTAATTTGATATTAATATATATATATATATATATATATATATATATAATTATATATATACTAATAGTAAAATACACCTAGACAGTGTATGTGTGTATATGTATATGTGTGTGTGTATATGTGTGTGTGTATATATATATATATATATATATATGATCTAAGTATAATTTTTTTTTTTACACTTATTAATTTAATTTTAATTTTATTTTCAGCCAGCAGGGGGACCACCTGTCATTACAGGCAGCCCCCCTGCTGGCAATGCAGGAGGCAGCTATCCCGGCCATGTGATTGTGAGGTCCTCGCAAGGACCTCACTCTCACATGGCTGGGGGGCACCGGAGGAGGAGGATCTGCCACGGGGGGGGCTCCTCTTTTAATATTTAAATATATATATGATAAGTCATACTCTGTTAGATTTTACAATATAAAAACTGAATTCTTATTTTTGTATTTTTTTCAGAAGATTGATTAGAAGATTGGATGTAGAAATCTTCAATACTCCAGATTTGGTGAGTGCATTTCTAACATCTAATTTATTTTAAAGTCTTAACTATCAAAACCACTACATTTGTTTGTTGTGGTTATGATACTTTGGTATTCATTTTTGTTTTTTCACAGTTTTGCAGTCGTGCACGCTTGGTTTTCCCCCCACCCCCAACCTCCAGTAAGGGAACTCAGGAGTGGAGCTAGCCAGTGTCCCAAAATGTCACTGCTGCACCAAATCCCTAGCTAGACTTTACGTGTCAGCCTCTCTGTTACTCAGCGCATGAAAACTGCTGCCATGGATTGTCAGAAGTCCAGTGCAGCCTTTCCCATGAGCTGAGTGGCAGACATTCTTTGCTTTCCCTGTTATGTTGTGGTGTCAGGTGCTTTCATATAATTTTGCTGTGTTTTGTCATGCATTCTTGTCATGTCAAAATCTCACAGTGTTGCAGTTGTTCCATCTTGGTGTCCCACCCCACCCTCCACTCAGGGTGCCCAGGAGCGGAGCTAGCCGGCGTCTAGTGCAGCAGGGTGCTGCTGGCTCCTCTCCTGTGCGCGCCCTTTGGGAATGTCCAAAAATATAACTCCTGCACCAAATCCCTAGCTAGATTTTACGTATCAGCCTCTCTTTTGCTCAGCACATGAAAAGTGCTGCCCTAGATTCTTAGATTTCCAGCGCAACCTTTCCCAGGAGCTGAGTGGCAGACATGCTTTGCTTTCCCTGTTATGTTGTGGTGTCAGGTGCTTTCATGTAATTTTGCTGTGTTTTGTCATGCATTCTTGTCATGTCAGAATCTCACAGTGTTGCAGTTGTTCCATCTTGGTGTCCCACCCCACCCTCCACTCAGGGTGCCCAGGAGCGGAGCTAGCCGGCGTCTTGTGCAGCAGGGTGCTGCTGCCTCCTCTCCTGTTCGTGCCCTTTGTGATTGTCCCAAAATGTCACTGCCGCACCATATCCCTAGCTAGATTTTACGTGTCAGCCTCTCTGTTGCTCAGTGCATGAAAACTGCTGCCCCGGATTCTAAGAAGTCCAGCGCAGCCTTTCCCAGGAGAACTGTCACTACTGGACATGTGTTTTTTTTCTTTTTTTTAAATCTTTATTTCTAATTCTCATGTATTAGAGCAGAAATAATATTAGCATTGTTACCGAATACCATTGCAAGTTATTTCAACAGTTCCATTGTATCCATATTGCTAAACACCCTCCTTCTGACACTCAGAGTAGGTAAACTTAGCAACCTCAATCTGCATCCACTGTGGACTACCGGCCGAGGATCCTTTCTGTGCTCTAGTGGAGCCGTGAATCCGTTAGTACCTCAGGGGTTGTGAACTCAACAGCTATATGCTGGTATATACTCTGGGCGCTCCAATCGGTCCATGAAAAAGAGATTGTGTATCTGTGTTGATCAAGGCACCCTTCCTGTGTAAAATATTTGCATAATATTTCCCAAGAGATATAGGCAATTAGATTTTAAACTGTTCAGTATTTTCCACCATTTGTGGAAAAATAAAGTATAGCTGTAGTAATAAAACATTGGAAATGCCAAATTAATTCATTTTAAATTTATTTTTTTTAAATGCAAATTATTATGAATAACTTTCAATGTAGTATTCCTTTAAATAATATTTTAATTAAAAATTCTACATCTTCTAAACAGATATTTCATTTTTTATTTTTTTTTCACAGTGTGTCTTCTTACGACTTCTCATATTTGACACGTGTGCTTTGAAGCACGGTAGGTAAACTTTTAATATTTATTTTTCATGTAATTTAAACAGATATGCTTTGAAATGATTCTATAGTGTTTGAAATCCAACATTAGATTCCAAACACTATAGTGCACTCTGGTACTATAACCAGTGGTGTCTTATGTTTTTAACTGCCCTAGGCATGCCCAAACTCTTCAACCCAGCTCCACATACAAAACCATTCAAATTTTAAATTCAAAATTTGCCATCATGAAAGATACACACTCTCAGTGATGCTTGCACAGACATACACTCCCTCACAGATACCCATTCATTGTCACCTACAGTTTTTTAATAAACACACAATTACACAAAAAAACACATTCAAATGCATACACACACACTCACATTCAATGACAGACACACATATACACTCAATGACAAGACACACATGCATAGTCACTGATGTGCATATGTACACTCGATGGCAGACACAAACATTCACTTACAGACATACACATTCACTGACAGACACACACTAACATTGACTGACACAGATACACACACTGACACACGCATATATACACACACACACAAAGACAAAAACATATTCACTCTCATTTACAAACACACAGTCACAATGAAAAAAACACCTATTCAATCTCAGTCAGTGACAGACTCACTTTGTAACCACTTAATGCTCAGGCCGTTTTTCTATTTTCTTACCATTGGGACCAGGGTTCTTTTGACATTTCTGTGTTGTTTTTTTTTGTTTTGATGTAATTTTCATCTCACTCATCGAATGTACCCACACATATTATATACTTTATTTCTCGCCATTATAAATTCTTTCTAAAGATACCAATATTTTCATCCTATCATATAATTTAATATTAAAATAATTTTCAAATATGATGCATAAATTGGAGAAAAAAATACATTTTCTAACTATTAACAACAAAATCTGTTACACAACTATAAACTTGCCACAAACACCAGTGCTCATTTTTTTTTTAACATTTTTTCCACAGTTTAGAAATGGACTAAGCATTTTCTTAGTTTTTTGGGAAGCTTAGAGGGCTATAAGCTCAAGTAGCACTTTGCTATTTCCAAACCAATATTTTTGACAAACCAATATTTTGTAACACTGATATCTGTCAGCAATCCCCAAATAAATCTGCACTTGTATATATGTTTAACATGAAGACAACCGAAGGTATGAACCATGTGTTGTTTTGAATCTTTTCATGCAGCCATTGTACCAACAATCTATAGCAAATTAAACAATATAAATAATAATTGGAGATTATTTGAGTCACATAGCTATTTAAGAATAAATGTACTGAGAACTTTGCGGGTTACTGCAAAAACACACCCCTATATGTGTTCAGCATCATCTCCTGGGTACAGGGATACCACCCATGTATAGGTGTTTTGTGTGTTCTGGGGACTAAAAGACATTATTTGGAGGGTGCACATTCCACTTTTCCAACTTTTAATTTACACCGTTAGTCATCATGCACCCATGTCCCATTTGGAACATTTTTGAAGCCAGACAATATTATTTAACCCCATCAAACCATGTATTTTTGAATAGTAGACACCCGAGGACAAGCATGTCAAATTCATGGCACACAAGGACCATCTTTGTGGACTGGCAGCTGCAAGTACATGCTGGTGTTATAGCAGAGTAGGCACCTGCTTTCCCCACATTGCAGGTGCCTACTCTGCTATAATTTACCTGGCCGAGGAGGAGTGGACGGTGGATGCAGCGGTGGAGCTCAGTGTTCTTGCGCCTCACTGCTCCCTTGCACGCTGTCTGATTCAAAATGGGGTATTCAAAATGGGGTATGTCCAGTCTTTTGTACTAGCCACTTTGTCACAAACGGTGGCCAAAGTTTGCACTTTTATTTGTTTTTGTATTTTACAAATCTTTATTTTATTATATATATGTATTAAGGCCGTTTGGCCTGTATTTGTGGGAGGGGCTTAAATTCACTCCCCTATATAATGGACACCCCTTACCTGACTCCACGTCGCTTGAGGTCAGCATCAGAATGATTTCCACTTCCGGGTCATTCAGACTCCATTTTACCTGATTACTCCATGAGGTTTTCTAAGCTGAGCTGTGTCAGGAATCCAGCCACAGGCTTTTCCGGCCTACCACCTTCTTTCTTCAATCCATCACCGTGGATGGTGTCCAAGTAACTCACAAACCGTAAGTCGACCTACCCGTTACGCCAGGCATCAGTCCCACGGCACCATGCACGGGTCAGGTCCTCACTTTACAGCTGCATTTTGTCTAAGTCTGTTCCAAAACCATTTCATGTTCATGCATATCATTCATTTAAACTCACTTGTTTATATCTGTCACTGGCTCATTTTGAGCATTAGCATACTCCCGAATGGGAACAAATTCTGTTTCAATTGCCTAAACATACTAGGCAATTCTGTGTGTGCATTTCGAATCTCACTGCTCGTTTCGTTTTGTTTCCCTGAAATACCAGGCTCACGGTTCGTGCAATTTTCTACCAAACGGGAACTAGTTCATGCATTTACTATTGTACTACACACACGTTTTGTGCGTTTACAACCCACGAACAGAACTTTGGTTTGTTACAATGACTGTTATTAAGCTATTATGTTCACATGTTGTATATTGTCAAACGGGCACTGTTTGTTTCCCTGTCATACAACTATAATGCTGGGGCATAGCTCATGAACAATGTTTCACATAAACCACACTGACCCCAACAGGTCACTCTCAAAATCTCACGTTAACCTTGCATTTGGATTAAAGGGTATTTTTACCATACAATCAGCATTTCTGACCCCTACTGGTCAACAGCAAAGCTGTCTTCACATGTCTTATACAATTTACCAGCCAATATAATTTACACATAAGATTGTTTTAAACATAACCATAAACCATACATTAAACTCCAGCACAGGATCAACTTCAGGTTTAATTCACAATAATTTACATTTCACATCAAGACCAACAGTGGTTCTATCAACACTGCCACCTACAGGTCTGTCAAGTACATTGACAATTTTCAAGGGGTTTTACAAACACCAAAACACTGACCCCTATAGGTCAACAGACAAACAACATTTCACATACCAATCAGTATCCAACTACACTGCCACCTATAGGGCACTCGGCAGATCTCCAGTGCACTTGCATTTTGCAATACCATGTTCACTGACCCCTACCATTCAATAAGACATACAACAATTCACATAGCAAGTAGTGTGACGAAGTGCCCTTCGCCACTCGTGCCTGGAGAGGACTGCTTGCCCGCCTCTTGCCCTGTGACTATGGCCCCTGGGATGTATTGCCCTTTAAAGACATGATTTGGGCATAATGGATTTGTGTTGTGCTGCTGCTGGCCCTTTAAGAACCATCTGGGGACATACTGTGGAGTTACTGGGTGGCCACCATTTCCTGTATCAGAAGCACATGGTGAGAACAATGGATGGCGGCCATTTTAACTCACAGACACTGTTTGGACTTTTCAACACGGTGCCATCTCGCCAGTATTTGTTGCACAGAGACATCGTGCGGTGGTTTTGGACTATACAGCAGGGGACACATTATACAGTGATTGTTTTTATTTAGCCTGTATATGTTCTGCAGAATCTGCATTAAACTGTATTTTCCAAAGTACTGAACG
Organism: Pelobates cultripes; assembly: GCA_933207985.1. NCBI lineage: Eukaryota > Metazoa > Chordata > Amphibia > Anura > Pelobatidae > Pelobates > Pelobates cultripes. The sequence goes on from OW240914.1 coordinate 20,442,727, forward strand.
GATCTGGGTGAATTTTGGATATGTGGTTCACCCAGATCCCCCGGTTCCAAGGATATACTTTTTATGGGGTTATTGCATGTTTTGGGGTCCCTGTGTGTTTTATGAAACTGTATAATTTCTGGCCAGCAGATAATTGAGCTTTGTGTATTGTAGAAACTCAATTATCTAGCCTGGCCCAGAGGAGGAGTTTTGTGTTGCATAAATTGTGAGTTCTGTGTGCCAGTAAATTTAGTCTTGTTCCAGCATTAAGCCTTGGCTCATGTTTGGGGGAAGGGATACCTACACTCTGGGGATTGCTATAATCACTTACTCCCCAGAGGAAGCTCTTGCAATAGCTTGATTTGTTCCTGTTCCTGTTCCTGCTCTCTGGGGAAAGAGAGGTTCACCCACTGGAAGCTGGATCCTGGCATTGGGTATTGTCACAAGGAAATCTTCCCTTAAACAAAGACTAGCCATAGATTTATTGGCACCACGCACCTCCGCTATCCCAAGTCTCAACTTCCTCATACCCTCCGAGGAGTTTCCTTACTATACAACACCTTTGATCTACCTTTACAGCTATCACTCAAGCATGGGTTGAAGCTTGGTTAAGTAAGACCAATATCATCAACACAGTAAACATCTACCCTACACACTGGCACTTACATGGCATAAAATGGGCAATCTTTCCCCGCTCAACTTTCGGCCTACTATCGATATTCGCAGATACTCTGTGCTGGTTATGATAACATATCCAGAGGCCTTACAGTCATACACTATCTAGAAGACTTCTTGTTGATCAAAGATAACATGTTTTTCACTAGAAGCCTCACGGCAGCTTAGTCTGGTTGACCACTTGGGCGTCCCAGTACACCATAAGAAACAGAAGGCCCAGACACTTGCATCACATTACTGGGCATACGACTTGAGTCGGCATCCATACACGCAAGTTACCACAAGACAAATAGGGAACATTCTCAGCTACATCAATCATTACCTCCTGCTTAGTACTTACAACCGCAAGGAACTTCAATCCCTACCAGGTTCCTTAATTTTGCCATGCAAATCATACCACAAGACCACGCTTTCACATCCAGAGTACTTTCCCCTTTTTTCCACACTTCCAACATGACGATCAGAGGATGTCCCTAGACACAGCAGACCTGCACATGGGGGGGAATTTCTTAACCACTTGGCATGGTAAAAGCATTGACCATCTGGTTGGACACTTCTCCAACCAGATGGTCAGACGCGGCGTCTACCACGGGTTTGGCAGCGATCTGCTGGGAACAATTGCTTTGGAGCTGTTGGCCGTGGCATCCAGGTTTGGAAATTTTTCCACCACATCAGCCCCTTTGGGGGATCTACCCCTTTGTAGCAGCTGCTGTGGCATGGGGTAAATCATGGTCAGGGTCATCAATCCGTTGTTACTCAGACAACTAAGCACATGTCATATCATCAACAAACGCCACTCATCATCCATACGATCATGATATTTCTGGGGAACTCACTTGGTTGGCCACTTTTACTTTCATGTACCAGGCAAGGGTATACATCCCTGCCGACAATTGTCTCATTTATATTCCAGGCATGTTCATCATACGCTTCCTACAGCCGCCCATACAGTCACGGTCACTCTTTCGTTCCAGAGACAAAATCATGGATTAGTCATACTCATGCAGCACCTAGCACTTGCGTCCCATACTTGTAGAATGCATAACACAGCTTTTCACCTTGCTTAAAGAATCTCATTGGAACACGACATAGCTCAACCTGTGTCATTACATTTCTCCTAGGTTTTGCTTCTTTTTGCCACCTTAACCCCTTATGGACCAAACTTCTGGAATAAAAAGGAATCATGACATGTCACACATGTCATGTGTCCTTAAGGGGTTAAACTAAAACTCTCACACACCATTAATTATATATTTTACAGGCATTCAACAACACAGGATAACCTATGGCCAAAACTACCATAACTTCATGCTATCATACCAGACATGAATATAATCAGAGGTTTTCAGGAATCCATTCCCCCACGTTCCTCTCAGAGATTACCAATAGCCATCCAACTCTTCCATCCTTATCGGACCTATTAGATCTACAATCATTCAATTATACTACGAAGTCGGCCATTACCAGCCATGCACACTGCCTTCTATGCCTTTCTCAGGCCAAAGAATGCACTACCATCACCACCACTCAGACAGATCATTGTCTTCAATGATCTCACGTACGTAAACACATGTCATTACCTATTGGCTCTACCACATTCCGAAACGAGTCAACACGCACCAACAGTAAAGATAACATACTATCCTACCAACAACAAATGGTGTCCAGTTGTGGTCCTAGATTCCTACCTTCAAAACACTTCCAGGAATTAAATACCGTAATGCAATCTGGTTAATTTGTATATATTTGTTGACTGTATTAAATCTTTGATTATTAAGTTTTGCCCTCTTTATTTACAGGCCTACCGTAACGTCGGTCTCAGCACACCATAACCGACTTGCTCCCTTTATACTATCCTACGTTTATGCTGGAACCTTACTCCATATACGGCTATTTGCCCCTTACACAAGTATTAAGTAGGTACTTTGAAAGCTGTGGTGGGCTTAACATCATATAGCCATATGGTGGAACTAAATCCCCATATTTATTCTTAGATAGGCAATTTAGAAGCCTTCTTTGTGTTTTTTTTGTAGTCTGAGTGCGCCGCAACTATTTTTTTCATGTATGATGTTTGGTCACTGCGGCAGCACCTTCATGCAAAATGCAGGTCTTGGGTGTGCCCCCAATCCTTTTTCTGTACACTGTATATTTGGAATACAGACCAGATTCCTTTTGGGGTTAAGCACCCCGCCCAGGCCCCCCAGCTTCAGAGGCCCCTTTAGAGGTGGCCACAGGTGTGTATATATAGAAGGAGTTTTCAATAGTCAAGTCACTTTTATTATTTTCTACATTCAACACAGATATCATCTGCAATAGTGAGTATATTCATTCTAGCACTAACACTTTGTTTAGTTTTAACACTTTTTTTTTAATTGCTTTCATCACTTTATTTTTGTATACTCACTTTGCTCTTCCAAGGATTTAATAATACACTTTATTTTTAATACTAGTACTATTTAATTTGTCCCCTACATTTTAGCGTAGGACCCACCAACATTGGGGTACTTTAAAAGCAGTGGTGGGCTTAACATCATATGGCCATATGGTGGAACTAAATCCCCATATTTATTCTTAGATAGGCAATTTAGAAGCCTTCTTTGTGTTGTGTTTTTTTGTAGTCTGACTGCGCCACAACTATTTTTTTCATGTATTTGTGGGAGGGGCTTAAATTAATTCACTCCCCTATATTTATTTATTTATAAAATATTTTACCAGGAAAGATACATTGAGATTTCTCTCGTTTTCAAGTATGTCCTGGGTCCACAAATCATTGCATTGTTACATTAGGATACAATAAAATACAAAAACAATATTAATACACAATAAATACAAAATCTAACATAGAACAGGTAGGAAATATATAATCAACCATGAAAGGTGCATTCTGTTTTGAGGTATGTAGAGAGGGATCTCTTAAAGGACTTTAGGCTTAGGGAAGATTTTAAATTGTGCGGGAGGTCGTTCCACAATTGTGGTGCTCTGTAGGAAAAGGAGGATCGGGCCGCTTTCTTTTTGTATTGAGGTAGACTAAGTAAAGTGTTGGTACAAGATCGCAGCTTATAAGAAGTGGGAACAGCTGGGGAAAGCATTTTGTTCAGGTAGGGTGGAAGTTTCCATGAAAAGCTCTTAAACACAAGGCTGGAAAGATGAAGGGTGCGTCTGGATTCCAGCGACAGCCAGTCTAGTTCTTTTAGCATGTCACAATGGTGGGTCCTGTAGCTACATTGTAGCACTATATAAGGGACACCCCTTACCTGACTACATATCGCTTGAGGTCAGCATCAGAATGACCCTCCCACCCACTCCTCATTTCAACACTTTCTCTTTTCTTTCCATTTACTTTACTTTCTTACTCCTTGGTGGGCCCTCTTTATTTACAGGCCTACCGTATCGTCTGTCTCGGCACACCACAACCGACTTGCTCCCTTTATACTATCCTACGCGTATGCTGGAACCTTACTTATTTGCCCCTTACACAAATATATATATATATATATATATATATATATATATATTACACACACTTTTATTTCCAATATATGTGTAAGATATTTTATTTAACTAATTTTAGAATATATTTTACATATATAATGCATATATGATTTCATCATAAGTGTATTTTGAGATATATATCAAAGTACACTTATAATGAAATCAAATAAATACATTACATATGTATAATATATTATAAAATGATTAACTTCTTTATGAATATATCACACATATATAAAATAGATACTCCACGAGTTAACTTCCTATGACCTGGTTGTAAAACAAATTGATCAGTAATTGAGGAGTTAAGGGATTCCCTTCTCTGGTGCATTTGTCTATGTTCGGGTACACTTTCCTGAACATAGACGTATGCACCAGAGCAGGGAATCCCTCTAATCGATGTTTAGGGAACTTTCCCTCAACCTAGATTTTAGGGATTCCATGCTCTCGTGCCTTTGTCTATGTTGGATGACATTTCACCTACATAGATTGGAGGGATGTGCGCAGTATATACGTTATATTTTGTCTACGGTATCACTGTGGTGCGTGTGAGACAACTGTGCTGGAATAGCACAGGGGTAAATGCTCCCTCTCCACCCTCAACATCATGTCTCCATCTCTCTGGTTCCCCAGGAAAATAGTATGGACATGCATTTGCCATGGTGTGTGGGGGGCCTTTTTAAAAAAAAAACAAAAAAAAAATTGAGTGCTGCCAAAGGCAAATGCCATGTCACCCATGCACTAAATACTGCGATGACCAGAACCATGGTAGAGCACACATCATGTTAGCATCAACTTTGTTGATGCAGTAGGCCAATTTAATTCAAAATCGGGGGTGGACGTATGATTGATATAGGTAACGTCACTTTTTTTCGCAGGTGATAGTCTGCCTGTGGGCGATATAACTTGCACATGCCGCGTTTGGATCAGAGAACATTTTTACTATGAAATGTTCACTTGGGTTGTGTTTCTGTTTTGCTGTAAGTGCCTTTGCACACAATGCTGACCTTTGCTGCGATCATCAGGTCTAAGCAGAGGCATGGGAGATGGGCAGCATAGACTTGTCTGAATACAGGTCTTAGTTGATGGAATTAAATCACAAAAGGCTTGCTGTGGGAGGCAGGAGCCAGGTCCAGTGCTGTGCAAGGGTCATCCATTTTGAGAATGACATGATTATGCATGCCCTCTCCAGAGCAAACTGAATTGAGGATGGTGTACAAATTAGACCTTCCCATATAAAAGCATTGTACCAATGCTTTGGTTTGGTTGAAAATCTGATGCTTGAAATACAAATGCAGAGCATAAGGACATCCAGCAACAGTTATTGGAACAAAGATTCTTTTCAATACATGTTTTGGTTCTAATGGCTGTATTGTAGTCAGCCACTGGAGCCAGACTTAGTGCTGCAATAACACATTGCCTTTTTCCGGGAAATGCAAAGTTAAAAATTGAATAACCAAGGTCAATAAGGACACGGCAAGCAGACCAATTAGGTGAGCTGAAGTGTTGTGGTTGAATCCTGTTATTCATTAAATAATTTAATTTGTAAACATGGCGCATTTTCAATTAAACAGACAGCAGTGAACTATAGCATTTGAAATACAATTTAGTATTCTAAGCATGCTGTATTGTGAATTTTAAGTACATCATCAAGTTAACTAAAGTTCACCTTCTTATCTTTAAATAGATCAAAAATGGCAAGGTGCCTTATCATGGGTTGCAGAAACAGTCATGAACAAATAAAACATAATTGCACATTCTTTAGTGTCTACCAAGGAGTACTGAAAGAATCAAAGAATGGCTTTTAGTAAGTGGAGACGAATTTGAAGATATTGATGCTGCCATTACACTCATAATGGAAATAAAAAAGATACATTTTCTTTCAGAATTTGTTCAGACCATTCTGAAATGGTTTACAGCGGTGAAATAAAGCGTAGAAAATTAAAGTTAATGGCCAAACCAACTATTTTCAAAAAAACTAAAATCTTTTGCATACTTCATGATTGTGAAAAAACAAATAACACGGAAATAGCAGACTGTGGAATAGCATCACATGTTGATAAACAAAGTGGCGAAGAAGACAAGCCGATGGTCATAGACCATGACTACACAAAAGGATTCAAATACAGATTGCCTTTGAATAAACAACTTTACAATAGTCAAACAAACACAGCCATAGTGCCAATGTGCAGCAAAGGTACTGCAACTTTGAAATGCTATTGTAAAAGAAACATAAGAATCCAAACAGATATACAAATTGATAAGAGAAATGTTTCAACATCCAGTTTGGATTTATTAAAAAAGTCCAATGCATGGACATGGCCTGGTTTTCAGGAACAATTTGTGAAAATTGACAAAATATCAACCAACACAGACCTTGTAATGCCAAATGAAGTCAGTGAATACGGTCCAACAGAAATGGAGAATACTGCTGGAATCCAGATCCAAAGAAGCTTCTATTGCAGGAATTCAGGATACTCCATTCTCTCAAATTTCCACTATATTCAGAGCGTCTCTCATAGATTCTACATTGACATCTTTGGACCAAAATGATCCTGATTTCATTCCAGAAGATGAATTTACAGACATTGGCGAACAATCTTTTGATACAGAGCCCTCTGCTGAAGATTATGTCAGTGACAATCAATTTATTGTATTTGAAAAATACCTGTATGAACTATTAGTTAAATTTCAGACCTTTAACTATATGCCAGCATGTGATGCACCTGTCATTTGCACTGAAAAGATCATTTTAGGGACTTGATTGGCTGTTTATACAATTTGTGAAAATAATCATCGGTGTGAACAGTGGAGAAGCCAGCCCATGATTGGCAACCGCTCATGCGGAAATTTATTAGCGAGCTCATCAGTTCTCTTCAGTGGTTCGCATTTTACTAAGGTTTATGAATTCTTTAAGATGTTTGGTATAGCATTCATTTTCAAATCCATTCATTGTATTTATCAAAAAAGATTTATTTTCCAGTAATCAGACATCACTACACACAGCAAAGACGTCTCATGATTGAGAGCTTGAAGGACAAAGTTTTATGCCTTGCAGGAGACATGCAATGTGATAGCCCTGGTTTCAGTGCAAAGTAATGCACTTATTCACTTTTAGAGGAGAGTACTCAGAAAATAATTGAGCGCAACACTATACAAGTAAGTGAAACTACTTCCTCAGTTGCAATGGAAGCAAAGGCATTCACACGTTTCATGGATCACATTTTGAATGAAAACCTGATTGTCCAAATACTTGTAATGGACAGGCATGTTAGCATGCGAAAAATAATGCGTGAAAAATATAAAAACATTAATCATCAGTTCGACATCTGGCACTATTGCAAGAGCATGCGTTCGAAACTGGCAGCAATATGCAGACAATCCCTGTACAAGGAGTTGGTACTCTGGCAGTAATCAATAATGAATAACATGTGAGCAGCATGTTCATCCTGTGAAGGAAGTCCTCAATTTTTAATGGAGAAATGGCAGTCGGTCCTTTGTCATATTTTGGATATTCACCAGTGGGACTCCGCTACACATTTCAAGAAGTGTGACACTACACAAAGAAAAAAAATGGAATTGCATATGCAAAACTGCGCAGTTATGTGAAGGATGAAAAATTAGTGAAAGACTTCCCACACTTGGTTGAATTTGGTCACACAGGCTCACTTGAAGTTTTTCACAGTTTTGTTTTGAAATATCATCCAAAAAGAGTGCACTTCTCAATGGACGGCATAGTAGCCAGGACACAATTGGCTGTGCTTGCCCACAATGCCAATGTGGACAGAAAGCAAGCCACAATTCAGAAATTCATGGAGGGAAGTGGACGAATTGGAGAATTTAGTTTCAAACATTTTTTCTCCAAGAGAAACACAACATGGCAAAGTCAAAAAAATTTTTGAGAAAACTACTATTGAGCATATTTTTCCAATGGTGGAAGACATACTAAGACTGGCTTTGGATCAATTAGAAATAAATTGGGAGTCCCAGAGATGTCTATTACCATCAAACATATCGTGAACCCCTCGGCCATCCACCATAGAATTATTAAAGAAACATGTTTCTCGTTTCAGACAAGAAAGACTATAGTTCTTCTTGAGAATTGTTGTTATCTCTTGTTATACTTGTTTTATACATATTATAGTTGAGTACAAATTGTATTTGTTTGATGACCTTATTTTTTTCATAATAATTGGAACTATAGTGATTGAGAGTTAATACACATATTGAAGTAATTACTGTTGATCTTGTCATTTGACGACTTATGAATTTTTTGTTTTGAGAAATAAAATATTGATATAAAATAATTATATTTGAAATGAGTATTGTGAACCTGAATTTATTAAAACGCTTTGATTTATATTAAAAGATTTTTGAGAAACAACATGTGTACTTGACATTATTTGAAAATAAATAAATGTAGACATGTTCTTAGGCAATCAGTGACTACACATTTTACTATTTGCCGTAAAGGTACCTATTACACAACAGTTTTTAAACAGAACTATGGATGAGGCTTCTCAGCTATTTTATTCTTTGTTTTCCTTGCTCGGTGGCACGCTGCACAGTCCTTTTTTTTAACAATTCTTTTTAAGGATGACATCAAGGGAGGAGCAGAGACTGGGGCAGGAGGGAACATAATATTTCCTGTATTGAACTGATGGCACCATAACAACTTTGTTTTGAGGAAGTTGTATGTGTGCCTGTGATAAGGCTATAATATTGTTCAAAATAGTAAATAAGATAATTATGGAATAAATTACCACCAGAAACATGAGATTATAGATCACATCCAACAGATATTATTACACTGTGTTTATTTTTATTTTTTACATTTCATAAATTTTAATTGTTGAAAAGTGAAATCCATACTAAATGTATTATTGGAGAGTGCAGCAACTGTAAGCCATAACACGGTAACACGTAAATGACAAATTAGAATAAGTGTTTTATAGAATTATGTTATTTATACATTTAAAATAGACTATGAATTAAATGCACCTAATGTAACATTAGTGTTAAGATGCAAAAATTAATTGCAAGTAATGCTTTGTATCAAATTCATTTATTTTAGTCATTTTCATAATAATCTTTAAATTATAAATAAATGGATAAATTCTTTAGACAAAAAATAATTTTCAAAGATAAAATAACAATGTTGAATGGTGTGCAATGAAGTAAACTGTATGCAGATTGCAATCCAAAAATGTTGACACGTGCTGTCAACTAAACAAGATCCACAGCAATGGGGTCTTCATTAGCATAACGAAACCCCATGTAAGAGTTGTCTGGTGCAGGAAAATGAGACCTAATCCATTTCATGGCACAGGAAGGAATAGGACAACACCTTTTCGGTCCTAGGTATCCATTTAAGGGACCAAAAGTAATGGGACAGATTAACAGTCATAAATCAAACTTTCACTTTTTAATACATGGTTGCAAATCATTTGCAGTCAATTACAGCCTGAAGTCTGGAACTCATAGACATCACCAGACGCTGGGTTTCATCCCTGGTGATGATCTGCCAGGCCTCTACTGCAACTGTCTTCAGTTCCTGCTTGTTCTTGGGGCATTTTCCCTTCAGTTTTGTCTTCATCAAGTGAAATGCATGCTCAATCGGATTCAGGTCAGGTGATTGACTTGGCCATTGCACTTCTTTACCTTAAAAAAACTCTTTGGTTGCTTTTGCAGTATGCTTTGGGTCATTGTACATCTGCACTGTGAAGCGCCGTCCAATGAGTTCTGAAGCATTTGGCAATCAGATATTTCCCAAAACACTTCAGAATTCATCCTGCTGCTTTTTTCAGCAGTCACATCATCAATAAATACAAGAGAACCAGTTCCATTGGCAGCCATACCTGCCCACGCCATGACACTACCACCACCATGCTTCACTGATGAAGTGGTATGCTTTGGATCTTGAGCAGTTCTTTTCCTTCTCCATACTCTTCTCTTCCCATCACTCTGGTACAAGTTGATCTTGGTCTCATCTGTCCATAGGATGTTGTAACTGTAAAAGGCTTTTTTAGATGTTGTTTGGTCTTCCTGTTTTTGAGGCACACCAATGGTTTACATCTTGTGGTGAACCCTCTGTATTCACTCTGGTGAAGTCTTTGCTTGATTTTTGACTTTGACACACATGCACCTACCTCCTGGGGAGTGTTGTTGATCTGGCCAACTGTTATGAAGGGTGTTTTCTTCACCAGGGAAAGAATTCTTCCCCTGGTCGAGTTGCTGGGTAATTAACTGCAATGCATCATATAAGCGCATACTAAGATAGTGGAGCTTTTGAAATGTTGCCGGTTCATTCCTTCTTGGTCTTGATAGAACTAACTTGTATAGAACTGACAATAATTCATTCTGTAGGGTGTTGCTGAGCTCCCCGGTACATTCTTTCTTTTTAAGGATGTTCCAAACAGTTGATTTGGCCACACCTAATGTTTTTGCTATTTCTCTGATGGGTTTGTTTTGTTTTTTTTCAGCCTTATGATGGCTTGCTTCACTGATAGTGACAGCTCTTTGGATCTCATATTGAAAATTGACAGCAACAGATTCCAAATGCAAATAGCACACTTGAAATGAACTCTGGACCTTTTATCTGCCCCTTGTAAATGGGATAATGAGGGACTAACACACACCTGGCCATGGAACAGCTGAGCAGCCAATTGTCCCATTACTTTTGGTACCTTGAAAAGTGGGAGACACATATACAAACTGTTGTAATTCCTACACCATTCACCTGATTTGGATGTAAATACCCTCAAATTAAAGCTGAAAGTCTGCAGTTAAAGCACATCTTGTTCATTTCATTTCAAATCCATTGTGGTGGTGTATAGAGCCAAAAAGATTAGAATTGTGTCGATGTCCCAATATTTATGGACCTGACTGTACTTTCCTCTTCGCTTGTCATCGGCATACATTTACCACATTGACACCATTCTGTTGATCCAGCTCTTGTATTAGAAGTGTCTGAAGAACTGTCTTCAGTGATGGTATCATCAGGGGGATCCCAGGCCATGCTATTCAGCACCACTGCACTAGGCTTCCTCTGATGGCGTGCCTTGTAAAAATCTGCTATCTACACTGTAAATTATTTTGTATTTAAAATTATGTTATGTTAAAATAATTTACTGATTCTAAATTATTTATCATAAATTTGAATGATAAATTCCATGTTAACATTGTTTATAGATTTTAGGAATACACCATTTAATAAATTCACGCTAAACTCATGCCAATGAGTTAAATATTGGCAAAAGGTACTATTGTTTACCAACTAGTGTTAGACAACACTATTGCACCCAGGTTTAGTTGCCATGGGAACTACATTAAAATTAAAATAATGAATAATAAAATTGGTAAATTAAAATTCCACCCTAAAAATACAAATAATCTTTTATTAGATTACCTTGAAGTTCAGCACCATTTTCATTTTCAATTTGTGACGAATGTCCACTTATACCCACTTAATTTATTAGAAAATATTAAAATGACAATTAGCAAAATAAAGTTATTTAAAATGTAAACATTGTCTTCATTTATTTTATTTTTTGGGTGGTGCCAGACAATTTCTTGAATCAGTCAAGGTGTGAAGAGTGGGGTGGTCCACTACCGCTGTGTTCAACAGTGTCACAATTTAAACTACGAATGATTACAAAGATTTGAAAGAGGAAGGTAAGACAAAGTTTTGAATGTAGCAAATAAAATGCAAGGTAAGACAGTGTTCCTGCAGCTCATGCATATCCAGACAGTGAATGCGCTGGCCATGCATGATGGTGGAGAGCGCTACTACACCTGAGTTAAATGAAGGGAAAGAGCTTGATAAAAAGAGAGTGTCAAGTCATCCCCCCCTTTACTATATCTATAGAGACAGTTAGTATAGATCTATACACATACCCAAATGGAGAGAGAGAGTGAGAGAGAACATCCAAATTAATAAAAACAAATTATATTTTACTCAAAATGTATGTTGATTTTAAAAACCACAGTATAAAAAAAAACCTCAACCTCCCCCTCTACTAAACCACATCACCCCCCTCAACCACCCTGTGCTAAATCTGATCCTCCTGCTGACACACACACACACACACACACACATATTCCATGACAAACACACACATACTCACAGACACACACACTGACAGACACACACACTGACAGACAGACACACTCACTAACAGACACACTTACACTTTTCTTTGTTGCTACATACCTTATGTAGCCGATGTGGGGCATCTTCCTGGGGTCCTTTGATCTGCTCCACACTGCTCCCTCACGCGTTTTAGTGGTGCCGGAATGTCAGGTCATATTCCTGCGCCCGGCTTCACTTCAGACGTCATGCGCAAGGAAGTAGTGAGAAGCGGGAGCACTGACCTCCCTCGCTGGCCCTCCTCCCCGTCCGGGAATGTTTTAGCAGAGTAGATACAGAGAGAGAGACATTTGTGTATGGAGAGAGATGTGTAGAGAGGTCAAGAGGTCTCGCTCTCTCTGTGTGTGTGTATGTATATGTGTGTATGTGTATATGTATATGTATATATATATATACACACACACACACACAACTTTATCACTATCAAAATATATATCTATAGAGCGACGTATGATTAGCTCTATATATCTAGAGAGAGAGGTTGAGAGGTCTCTCTCTCTCTCTTTCTCTCTCTCTTGCTCTCTCTCTTGCGCTCTCTCTCTCTCTCTCTCTCTATATATATAGATAGAGAGAGAGAGAGAGAGAGAGAGAGAGAGAGAGATAGATAGATAGATAGATAGATAGATAGATAGATAGATAGATATAGAGAGAGAGAGAGAAAGAAGAAAGAGAGAGACCTCTCAACCTCTCTCTCTAGATATATAGAGCTAATCATACGTCGCTCTATAGATATATATTTTGATAGTGATAAAGTTGTGTATGTGTGTGTGTGTGTATATATATATATATATATATATATATATCCAACCTTTGTAATCCAGGGAGCACACTGGGTCTTGAACTTAGTGAAAAAAGTTACTTTAATGTATCAAAAAAAATACATCTGCTGTGAGTTACACACCGACCAACGTTTCGACCCTCCTGGGGTCTTTATCAAGATCACAGTGACACAATACATGAACAACAATATATACATAAATGTACACTAAACTTACCAATAGAGTGATGGAGCAGCCGCCGGACTGAACAACCCGGAAGTGAGAGACCCACGTGCACACATGCGTCTGACGTACGTGACAGGGGTTGCTAAGCAACCTAGCGAAACAAAGTGAGTGTATGCGGCAAAGAGCCGGACCAAAGTCCCAAACTTTCAAGTACAGAGTAAAACATTAGGAGGAACTAAAATATCTTCCACCTAGCCTCCTGCAGCACAGAAGAGATTCTATACCAACTGTGCCAAGTGACCTGAGTGCAGTCCTGAATAAAAGTGCCCAAATAGTGAACGGACTCTATATCAAGTGAGACCAAATCTGTGCATGACATAGGCTGAAAGGAAGTAAAGGGTATAAGGCAAATGTCGTAATTACAATAATCATCATAGGTACCATTAAAGTACAGCATTAAATATATATCAAGAAAACATATTTCTATTTTAATCACTACATCAAAAGCTGAGCATAGACTATATATAGTGTATTACTGAACACTGGAGAAAATAGTAAATACTAGTACAGCCAAATCTTATTGTAGGGATAACCACCTTATTATAACTGGCCGGCAAACAATTCATCTATCTACACGTAGTACATTACCACCTAAGTGTCAAGAGGTTAGTCAGACTATTTATCAGAAAACCAAATAAATAAAAAATAAAAAATAAACAATGAATCTATACTGGAAAAGGCACGGTGGGACCATCTATGGAGGACACAGATAGAGACACAAAGAGAGACATACATGCTAATCTCAGGGGTAATTAGGTGATCGATCTGTGTATTCCCATAAATTAATACATAATGCTTGTATCTATAAGCCAACAGTCAAGGGAAGCGCAATGAACCAGCAATGTATTTAAAGAAACATAGAAAGAACTAAGTTCTCATTGAGTCCTTTCGGCGTCACTGTGTTTAGGTGATAGATCCAATGAGCTTCACGCTGTAGAAGGAGTTTAGACCTGTCCCCTCCTCTTGGTTGGACAGGTACATGATCGATCGCAATGAACCTTAAAGTTGGTAAATGATGTTGCATCGCAAGAAAGTGTTTTGCGACCGGTTTGTCCGTTCTTTGGTCCCTGAATGCAGTAAGAATCCCCGACCGATGTTCCCTAATCCGATCCCGCAAAGTCATATCGGTCTTACCGACATATGCAAGTCCACAGGGACATGTAATCATATATATGACATGTGTGGTCATACAAGAAATATAGTGTTTAATAGGAATTCTTTTTCCATTATGCGGGTGGACAAATGTCTGTCCAATTAGCATATGACTGCATGTGACGCAGCCACTGCATCTATAACAGCCTTTTTTATGAATTTTTGGTGGTGCAGCGTAACACTGTCGAGGGTCATTTTTTACCAACAGGTCTCTCAAATTACGATTACGTCTATAGCTGATAGTAGGGTGTACTTTGAATCTGTCAGGAAGATTCTGATCGCACTGAAAAATATCCCAATGTCTATATATAGATTTTTTAATTAATGGGGTAGCTGTGTTAAACGTAAGCGGAAGAAATATATTCTTCTTTTTATTATCTTATGGAATGGCTAGATCTTGCATTAACGTGTAATTACTTTAAGTTCGAGGAACAATTCTACCTACAAGTCTCCGGTACTGCCATGGGTGCAGCCATGGCACCAGCCTATGCCAATGGGTTTATGCACTGGTTCGAGCATAAATATATCTTACGTGAGTACCAACAGTACATAATTAAATATCTCAGATATGTGGATGACATCTTTATGATCTGGGAAGGAACATCTACTGCACTCGAGGAGATGATAAAGTACATTAACGATCTCCCTATTCCAGTAGTGCTGACACTCTCTTGGCACAGCACTAATATCGAGTTTTTGGATGTCAAGATCTATAAGGAAGGCAATCAATTAGGGTTTACATTATTTCGCAAACCCACTGACCGCAACACACTGTTGGCTGCTACTAGTTTCCACCCACAACATGTGAAGGACTCTTTACCTGTCTCACAATTTTTGAGAGTCATGAGATACAACAGTGATCCAAATCGACGCGATCAGCAGCTCCAAGAAGTGTGGGACAGATTTATAACAAGAGGATACCATTCTCGCATTCTGAAGAATGCAAAAGAAAAAGCATGGACTAAATTCAATCAAACTGAAGCACCCCAATCTAATAAAAAGAAGAATATATTTCTTCCGCTTACGTTTAACACAGCTACCCCATTAATTAAAAAATCTATATATAGACATTGGGATATTTTTCAGTGCGATCAGAATCTTCCTGACAGATTCAAAGTACACCCTACTATCAGCTATAGACGTAATCGTAATTTGAGAGACCTGTTGGTAAAAAATGACCCTCGACAGTGTTACGCTGCACCACCAAAAATTCATAAAAAAGGCTGTTATAGATGCAGTGGCTGCGTCACATGCAGTCATATGCTAATTGGACAGACATTTGTCCACCCGCATAATGGAAAAAGAATTCCTATTAAACACTATATTTCTTGTATGACCACACATGTCATATATATGATTACATGTCCCTGTGGACTTGCATATGTCGGTAAGACCGATATGACTTTGCGGGATCGGATTAGGGGACATCGGTCGGGGATTCTTACTGCATTCAGGGACCAAAGAACGGACAAACCGGTCGCAAAACACTTTCTTGCGATGCAACATCATTTACCAACTTTAAGGTTCATTGCGATCGATCATGTACCTGTCCAACCAAGAGGAGGGGACAGGTCTAAACTCCTTCTACAGCGTGAAGCTCATTGGATCTATCACCTAAACACAGTGACGCCGAAAGGACTCAATGAGAACTTAGTTCTTTCTATGTTTCTTTAAATACATTGCTGGTTCATTGCGCTTCCCTTGACTGTTGGCTTATAGATACAAGCATTATGTATTAATTTATGGGAATACACAGATCGATCACCTAATTACCCCTGAGATTAGCATGTATGTCTCTCTTTGTGTCTCTATCTGTGTCCTCCATAGATGGTCCCACCGTGCCTTTTCCAGTATAGATTCATTGTTTATTTTTTATTTTTTATTTATTTGGTTTTCTGATAAATAGTCTGACTAACCTCTTGACACTTAGGTGGTAATGTACTACGTGTAGATAGATGAATTGTTTGCCGGCCAGTTATAATAAGGTGGTTATCCCTACAATAAGATTTGGCTGTACTAGTATTTACTATTTTCTCCAGTGTTCAGTAATACACTATATATAGTCTATGCTCAGCTTTTGATGTAGTGATTAAAATAGAAATATGTTTTCTTGATATATATTTAATGCTGTACTTTAATGGTACCTATGATGATTATTGTAATTACGACATTTGCCTTATACCCTTTACTTCCTTTCAGCCTATGTCATGCACAGATTTGGTCTCACTTGATATAGAGTCCGTTCACTATTTGGGCACTTTTATTCAGGACTGCACTCAGGTCACTTGGCACAGTTGGTATAGAATCTCTTCTGTGCTGCAGGAGGCTAGGTGGAAGATATTTTAGTTCCTCCTAATGTTTTACTCTGTACTTGAAAGTTTGGGACTTTGGTCCGGCTCTTTGCCGCATACACTCACTTTGTTTCGCTAGGTTGCTTAGCAACCCCTGTCACGTACGTCAGACGCATGTGTGCACGTGGGTCTCTCACTTCCGGGTTGTTCAGTCCGGCGGCTGCTCCATCACTCTATTGGTAAGTTTAGTGTACATTTATGTATATATTGTTGTTCATGTATTGTGTCACTGTGATCTTGATAAAGACCCCAGGAGGGTCGAAACGTTGGTCGGTGTGTAACTCACAGCAGATGTATTTTTTTTGATACATTAAAGTAACTTTTTTCACTAAGTTCAAGACCCAGTGTGCTCCCTGGATTACAAAGGTTGGATATATATAACGCGGGTTTGCACCTGGGCATTTATACTATGTATGTATGGAGGAGGAGTGCCTTGCCTTACTGATGTTTTTGATATATATATATATATATATATATATATATAGATATATATATAGAGAGAGAGAGAGAGAGCGAAAGTTTATCTTAATATATATAGAGAGACATTTGTGTATGGAGAGAGAGGTGTAGCGAGAGTGAGAGTTCCATAGCCCTATCTCTGTCTCTTTCTTTATCTATCTATCTATCTATCTATCTATCTATCTATCTAATACTATAAATATGTTGTACTGTTTATAGCGAGTGCCAGGGCTTTGGACTTTTTTATATCTTTATTAGATAATACATTTATGTTATATTGTTTATGGTGAGTGTCAGAGCTTTGACTTTATGAAATACATACATATATATATATATATATAATACACAAGATCCAGCGCACTCACCTATCCACTAAACAGCAACTTCAATGTTGAAAGATTTTATTTGTTTTTTTAAAAACACCTAATCTAGGCAAAAATAATGGGGTTTAGTTACATTATATGATCATACATTGCATAAGCCTGCCACAACGTCAATGTACCCCATCTTTGGCAGGTCCTACACTAACAGCCTAATGTCTGCTCTTATGAGATTAACCTACTTGGGGAAAAATTCCATCTGGGGCTCTCTGCAGTACAAGGCTAAATAGGGCCCTGGGATGAGGCACCTGTGACAGGGAGGGGTGCAAAACCAAGGAGTTGGCTAGACTCCCAATCTATCTATATATACACATTCATACAACTGTCTCTTTCTCTCTCTCCCTCTCTGTATATATTATTGTAGAAATTTTTTTCAAATTTTTTGTATTTATATAGCGCCATACAATTAACTAGCGCTGTGCAATATAGATATAGAGAGAGAGTCTATCTCTCTCACAATATCTATCTATCTATCTATCTATATCTATAGAGAGATTTGTAGGTGTGTGTGTGTGTGTGTATATATATATATATATATATCTATAAAAGTGATAGAGAGAGACAGTTATCTGTCTCGCTATATAATTATCTCGATACATACAAAATGTCTCTCTATAGATATTGATATCTATCTATAGTGAGACATTTGTATGTATGTGTATGTAGATAAAGAGACAGGTTATTTTTATTTATATATATATATACACATACAACAGTATCTAGAGAGAGAAAGTGAGAGAGAAACGTGTATGTGTGTGTATGTATGTATATATGTATATCTATATATAGAGAGAGAGAGCTATAGAGAGACATATATATATATATATATATATATATATGGAAGGCGGGGCCTGAAGTTGTGGGAGGGGCTTGGTTCCCCTTCTTAAGGAGCACCAGCCCTTCTCTCACTACCTTCTTAGGTCTGGTGCGTTGTGGAGAGTGATCGTCACTTTACTTACCGGCATCTCGCTGGCAGCTTCCCGGGTCCCAACGGTTCCTGTTCCTCTGGTTTTCGGCTGTCCGACGTTAAAATCAGACAAGGGGTTTTTGCGGGGTTTCTCGGGTCGGCATCCGGTCGCAAAAATCGTAAGTTATACGGCCGTCGCAATTGCAGCACGGCCGATTACGTCATCAAGGGTCGACGGCCGCACGCATTGTAGTGCATTTCGGGACACATTTTGGCCGAATGCTGGTGTTCGGGTACGGCATACATATTCAATATAACAATGAGGAACAGGGTTTATTCGGTTGGGGCAGTCTTCAAGTATTCTGGCTATGTTATGGCCGTTCATTTGCCGAAACACTTTCCTATATTTGGTGATTAGATATTTTATATGTGCTAGGGCGACCTCCGGTGGTTGGATCATCATAGCTGGTGATTTATTTTTTTCTCTCCTCTCCCTCTCCTGGTTGCAGGTGGTCAGCACAGTTCAGTATTAAGTTAAGATGTCTGACTGACCGCTGGTGGTTATAAGGGTTATTGCGTGTGGCATAAATTTTATTTAATGTTCTGGGCATTGTCACAGGATATATGAAGACATATGTCATAACAACGCTACTGGTCCTAATGATCTGGATGGTATTGGCAGCAGTAGGTTGTGGCACTGTGTTCAATTTTCCCACGCTGTGTAAAATGACACAGAGCACTGTGATTGGATGGATTTCAAGCCATCCAATCACAGTGCTCTGTGTCATTTTACACAGCGTGTGAAATTTCTTTTGAATTTTCCCACGCTGTGTAAAATGACAAAGAGCACTCTGATTGGCTTAAACCAGCCAATCAGAGTGTCCTTAGCCTAATTGCAGGGCGTGGCAAGGCTTTATAAGCCTTCCCCCGCCCTGCAGAGCTCAGTCTGCGCGGAGCCCTCCATGGGTGAACATGAATTATTTTTTTGTGCGCTCGCTTTTTTTTTTTGTTTTGTTTTTTAATTGCGTCGGTTCTTATGGCTTTTTATTTGGCCTTTTTTGGGGCTGAAAAAAGAAGATTGTAGAAGAAAGAAAACATCAAATGGTAAGTTATTTTTATCTAATTTTTTTTTACAGGTTTTTAGTTAAAGGTCCCCCCCTCATTATTTTTAGGGTGAGGGGGGTAGGTAGGAAGATCATTTTTTTGGGGGGGGAGGGGTGACTAGGGGAGATTAGGTCTCCTCCCCCCCTTCAACCACTATTGTGGCCAGAAAGAGTCCATGTGGGTTTTAAAATTCGCCTGCCTATTGAAGTCTATGGCGGTTCGCCCAGTTCGCAAACCAAAAATTTTATGTTTGCGACATCACTAGTGGCACATACATACTTGTTAGGATATATGTCTTAAATAATTCCGGTGGTCAGGAGGGTGGTTTCAAGAAGTGTGATACCTTGGCATACCGTGTTTACTTTTCTGTCTCTAGTTCATCTATATCTAAGCACGTACCTTATATGTACCCATCTAGGAGTATTAAATGTTCAGCAATAGTGTACAGGGCAGATATTCAGGTTTGGGTGATGTTTAGCATTTCAGTGATTATGGACCCCTTATGTTTCAATATCAACAGCATCCACAGTGTGCTGCTACTCTACCAACTTTTTTGATGGCTATAGGTCAGTAATCACGATTAATTATCCTCTGATGGTCTTGCAAGACCTGGGTCCTTATGTGTATTTTTTCTGTATTACTAGGTATAGGCATCCTTGCTTTTGAGTATTTGGTTCCAGTCTCCTACTGTTGGAATATTTACCGGTAGGTATCTTGTTAATGCAGGGGGAATGATGGGTACATATCAATATAACCCGGAAAACTCACAATTACTCTTGTAGGTTACTACAGATCGCCTGTACCACCTTATCCTACTACCTTGCAATTTGCTCATCAGGTACTTAATGTTTCTCTCGATAATTCTCCCATCCTCCTTACCCTTTTTCAGGTTCATAGTACAGATATATACTGGCATTTAAAATAAGGGCCTCTAGGTATGTTTTCTGGCCTTCTACACCTTACGTTAGTGGTCCCGCAAGGCCAACACCCATCCTCATTTTGGAGGTACGACATTCCCTCGGGCCAATTCATAGGTAGCCGCCTCGCACGATTGCATAAAGAGGGCCTCACTTGTCACTCCCATTCTGTCTTATGCTATTACAAGTCACAGAGAGGCCATCACCCTGCCATAATGTCAATGGACACGTACCCCACTCAAGCCAAATCATAGATAGTGCCTCTCAAAGCCGCTTGGCAACTAGCAGGGCCTCACCTGTCACGTTATTACTTAATAGTTGCGCTGCTTGGCATTAGTTGCATCAGCCAGTTGGGTAGTGCCCCAGGTAATATGTTATTTTGTTTTGTAGCATGTCACAAATACCTGAAGGCGGGGAAGAATTGTCTATCAGACACAATGGGACAATAGAAACACACCCATCATATTCCTCCCCTCTGCTTAGGAGATAATTGAGTCAATGACTGTATCTACTCAATTATCTCCAAGCTGAAAAGTTACACTTTTTATAGCTTTGTGAGCTTACATCACATACTAATAATAATTAAATTTCTGTGATCAGCATAACTTGGGGAGCAACATATGTAAAAATCACATGAATCCGTCCAGGGGTTAAAAAGTTAGGTTGAGGTCCCTTTATTATGAATTGCAAGCATGGCTTTTCCTTCCCAAACCAGTTCCCACTGGTCTGGCAGTGTCTGTGGGAGAACAATAGAGCTGGGGGAAGGGAAGAGCCTCACCTTCCCAGGGATTCAAAGAAAAAGTGTCCAAAAAGTTTCCATGTGTCCATACACTGTTTTTAAAAGGGCCAGCACTGTACAATAAAAGTCCATAAGCCCAAATCAGTTCTTAAAGGGCAATACATCCCAGGGCCATAGTCGCAGGGCAGGAGGCTAGCAATCAGTCGTCTCCAATGCCCAGTGGCGAAGTCGGTTTCGCCACAAGGAACATTCCTTTCCCAGCTACGGATAGGAAAGCCGAATTAGATAGACTGCAGAATACTCAGACGGCGGGGGAAGGGTCCAGTAGCAGCCAGTCGGCTGATCTACATACTGTTTTGTTTTCAGTCCTGACCTCTTTGGGTCGTATTACTGCCAAACTTGATAAGATAGATGCAGATAGCCAGCAACGGTCACCTTCAGCACTGGGGAATCCGGTCGCTACAGTTCGCCTAGACCCCCTACCGGGTAATATTCCAACCGGTCTGAAAGACCCACTGTGACAAGACCAATCTCGCCACATTGCATTGGAGAAGCCTGGTTGCTCGCCTGCTGCCTTTGGACTATGGCCCCCATGTTAAAAGACTTTGTTTCGCCTGCAGAAAAGCTGTATTCGTGCTTTTCTGCCGGTTGTTTTGGTAGATTCAATCTACCGAACAACCGCACGAATGAATAGACCACCTGGGAGCTGGAGTGTGTCAGGCAATTAACCTCCCTGAAGCTGCGGTTAACCGCAGCTTAATTGACAATTACTGGGTGGTCGCGGTTACACCTAGCCGCCACACGATGGCGGTGTTATGGAAGCTCCCCGGGTAGCCAGCGCTTGTTCTACCCAGCGGCAGGACACAAAAGCGGACACTTTTGTCTTACAAGCCCCGCTGAGGCTGGAAGTCTGCAAACCCGTTCGGGAACCGAACAATGGAGAATTCAGGACTTTTAGTGCTGCAATTGTATTCGGTGTGCAAGTACCCAGATAGCCTGCCATGGAGCCTGTTTGTGGAATTAAAGACTTTGGCTCCATGGCGATTAAACTGTATTTGTGTGGTCTGAACGCCATTCACTTAATAATGTGGGCTCAGACCTGAGCTATCTGGGGATATGTTAAATGTATAGTTTTAATGTAATGTGTCTTACAGGTGTATTTTAACAGTAATGCTTGTTTTAGTATTCCCACTAGTGATGCACCGAACGGTTCGCCGGCGAACATAGCATGTTCGCGTCCGCCGCGGACGGCGAACACATGCGCGGTTCGATCCGCCCCCTATTCGTCATCATTGAGTAAACTTTGACCCTGTACCTCACAGTCAGCAGACACATTCCAGCCAATTAGCAGCACACCCTCCCTAGCAGACCCTCCCACCTCCTGGAAGGCATCCATTTTAGATTCATTCTCAAGCTGCATGCTTAGTAAGAGGAGGGAAAGTGTAGCTGCTGTTCATAAGATAGGGAAAAGCATAGCTAGGTTAGGGATAAGGGTATGCTTTTTAAAAAAAATTTTTTTCTATGTAATGTAATTGCACTTAGTTGTCTGCCACTGCTGCCAGCTTCTGTGTCAGGCTCACAGTGCATACTGTGCCCATTTCCCCAGTCAGTGCCACCACTTATATCTGGTGTCACAATAGCTTGGATTTAAAAACAAAAAACTCTTTTCACTGTTATAGATTGAATAGCAGT
>OW240914.1:20465826-20502994 GCA_933207985.1 Pelobates cultripes
TGCTCTGCAGACCTCTGCCCGTGTACTTTGCCACTCATATCTGGTCTCACTATAGCGTGCTTTTACAAAGAAAAAAAGTTTTTCAGTGTAAGCTAATAGCAGTCAGTGTCCTTAAAGTGGGTGTCAGGCCTCCTTCAGCGTGTGCTCTGCAGACCTTTGCCCGTGTACTTTGCCACTCATATCTGGTGTCTCTATAGCGTGCCTTTACAAAGAAAAAAAGTTTTTCAGTGTAAGCTAATAGCAGTCAGTGTCCTTAAAGTGGGTGTCAGGCCTCCTTCAGCGTGTGCTCTGCAGACCTCTGCCCGTGTACTTTGCCACTCATATCTGGTGTCACAATAGCGTGCATTTAAAACCCAAAAACTTTTTTCACTGTTATAGATTGAATAGCAGTTAGTTGTCTCAAGGCGGGTGTGTCAGGCTCACAGTGGATACTGTGCTCAGTGCCACCACTCACTCACTGGTGTCACAAAAGCTTGCATTTAAAACCAAAAAACTTTTTTCACTGTTATAGATTGAATAGCAGTTAGTTGTCTCAAGGCGGGTGTGTCAGTCTCACAGTGGATACTGTGCCCAGTGCCACCACTCACTCACTGGTGTCACAATAGCTTGCATTTAAAACCAAAAAACTTTTTTCACTGTTATAGATTGAATAGCAGTTAGTAGTCTCAAGGCGGGTGTGTCAGACTCACAGTGGATACTGTGCCCAGTGCCACCACTCACTCACTGGTGTCACAAAAGCTTGCATTTAAAACCAAAAAACTTTTTTCACTGTTATAGATTGAATAGCAGTTAGTTGTCTCAAGGCGGGTGTGTCAGTCTCACAGTGGATACTGTGCCCTGTGCCACCACTCACTCACTGGTGTCACAATAGCTTGCATTTAAAACCAAAAAACTTTTTTCACTGTTATAGATTGAATAGCAGTTAGTTGTCTGCCAGCGGGTGTGTGACGAGACCAATCTCGCCACATTGCATTGGAGAAGCCTGGTTGCTCGCCTGCTGCCTTTGGACTATGGCCCCCTTTTAAAAGACATCTTTTTTACCTGCAGAAAAGCTTCATTAGGTAGATTTGTTTGAATGTGTTAACCCCAGATAGAATCCCATGGAGCCCATTCGTATGAAACTGACTGCAAAGACTTTGGCTCCATGGCGATTAAACTGTATTTGTGTGGTCCGAGCGCCATTCACTTAATAATGTGCGCCAGACCTGACTATCTGGGGATATGTGAAATGTCTGTGTGTTATGTGTAAAATGTGACTTTATGTATTTTAAAGTGTTTTGTGTCTTTTTGCAACTATGTGCTTAATGGAGTCTTGTGTCTGTCCTGGGAGATAATTGAATTACTCTCCAGGATAGAAGACTCTGAAACTGGTTTGGGCCAGAAAGCCATGCTTCATTTAGTCACAAAGGACTTTCCCTTAACTTTTGAACCCCTGGTCTGATACATGCCATTTTTGAATATGTAATTTTATGTGAATGTGATGTATGGTTTTGGAGTTATGAAAGTTGGGTAGAAAGTATGTTTTAACTGTTTGTATAATTGAGTTTCCTCTCAGGATAAGGGGAGGGAATATGTGGGATGTAACTGTGATATGATTGGTTGTTTTATCCCTCCCTGTGGGTGGTCCTGTATTTGAAACACTGTAATAAAAACCAGGCTGGGTGTGCCAGCACCTCAGACCACTGCTTGACCCTCAACACGGAGCCTTGTCTCGTTTTTGGGGGGATTTACTGTATGCTGCTAAGGACTGATTGCCAGGAGTGTAAGCCGCTTGGAAGCTTTTCCTGTTCGCCTGCTAGCAGCTATTCGTATGGTTCCTGTTCGTTTATTTGAAGTGCTACCTTATTCCCTTGTATGCCGTTTGGGAGTTTGGAGCATTCACTTATTGGCGGTTCGTGAGTTTTGGTGATTATACCGTAGCTGTGCCTGTCTCTGAAAAGGGGGATTATCGTCTAAGTGTTTTTTTCCCCTTTTATGCTAAACGGTCCGTTACAGGGTGTGTCAGGCTCACAGTGGATACTGTGCCCAGTGCCACCACTCACTCACTGGTACCCGGACGAAATTTATTTTCACAAAAGGCAATCCCCAACCTGTACTCGATTGTGCAAAAGGAAATAATGGCATGTCTGGCACACAGTGTTGGGGCAAGGGTCCATCTGACCACTGATACCTGGTCTGCAAAGCATGGTCAGGCAGGTATATCACCTACACTGCGCATTGGGCAAACCTGCTGACGGCTGCCAAGCATGGAATGCGTGGCTCTGCAGAGGAGTTGGTGACACCGCCATGACTTGCAGGCAGGCCTGCTGACCTCCTTTACTCCATCCTCTTCCATAACCTCCTCAGCTGAGTCCTCTTCTGCTACTGCGTCTTGCTCCACATCAACAGATAGGGGACGTAACAGGGATTAAACTGATAAGAATAGTACTACTTAACACACCACTCCTATCTGGTGGCACATTAGATTGCAGGCGCAGTGCCCCAAATTTGTTGTGATCTGTGAGTAAGGTAAACTGTTGTCCATACAAGTAAGGTTGCAGCTTTTTGAGGGCCCACACCACTGCCAGGCACTCCTTTTCAATGGCAGTGTTTCTACTTCCCTGGGCAAAAGTTTCCAGCTTAGATAAGCCCCGGGTTGCTCGCCGCCATTTGCTCCGACTTGGCTCAGTACTGCTCCCAATCCAAACATAGAAGTGTCTGTATGGATGAGAAAGCATTTAGTTGGATCAGGAGCAGAAAGTACAGGTGATTTAATGAGCACCATCTTGAGCTGTTGGAAGGCCTGTTCACACTCTGGGGCCCATACTACTATCTTGGGGAGGTTTTTACGCGTTCCTATATGGCACTTACTGGGCTTTAGGGTCAGTCTGGCCTCCCTAATCTGGACTAGTACGGCTCCTATGTGGGTCAGGTGTTAGGGCCAGGAGCAGCTAAAAATGGCTATATCATCCAAGTAGGCGCAGGCATACTCCTGAAACCCATCCAGTAGCCGATCTACCATCCTCTGAAAGTTAGCCGGGGCATTCTTCATCCCGAATGGCATGGCCTTAAACTGATACAGGCCAAACGAGGTGACAAATGCCGACTTGTGGATGGCGTCCTCGGCTAATGGAATTTGCCAGTACCCCTTGCACAGATCTATTTTGGTGAGGTATTGGCCTCTGGCCATTTTGTCTAGGAGCTCATCTATCCGGGGCATAGGGTAGGCGTCTGAGGTTGTTTTATCGTTTAGCCTGCAGTAGTCTACACAGAAACGGGTCGTGCCGTCCCGTTTCGGTACTAGTACTACCGGGGAGGCCCAGGGGCTGTCAGAGTGTTCTATCACCCCTAACTGCATCATTTCCTCAATTTCTTTCTAAATATTTTCTTTAACTGCTTCGGGTATTCGATAGGCGGTTTGGCGAAGGGGGTCTGGTCTAGGGTTTTGACTTTGTGAGTGGTTAATGGACTGTACCCAGGTAGGTTGGAAAACGTGGCCCCCTTGTCCTGGATTAGTCTTTGGACCTGGGTTCGCTCCTGGGGGTCTAACCTTTCTCCTAACTGTACTTCTCCCAGGTCTCCACTCTGGCCCTCTAGGTCTAGGAGATCTGGGAGTGGCAAATTATCATAATCTTCAGTGACAGGTGCACAGATCGCGGTTACCTCTTCCGTGCGCTCGTGGTATGGCTTGAGCATGTTCACATGGAGCATGCGCTTGCCAAGTGTAGGGGGAACAGTCCCTATTCTGCTCTGTGTGAGGAGGAGGAATGGGAAATGAGTAGCTCGGCATCCAACCTTGTGCAAATGGGGTCTTTCACGCTGTCGTGCCTGTTGAGGGACCCTCGTATAAAAAGGCTGAAGGAGAACGACCTGTGCTGGGTGTCCACGCTACTAGACCCCGGTATAAGCAGACAGTGGCGGAAATGTTACCGAATTACAAGTCGGAAAGGATGCAGCATTTGCAAAATAAATTAAAAAGTATGCTTTACACAGCGTATAAGGGTGATGTCACAGCACAACGGGAATCTAACAGGGAAGAGGTGAAAGTCATCCTCCTCCTCCCACGACCACGCCATATCTGCCAAGTGACCCTATGTAGGGGTAACAGTCCCTATTCTGCTCTGTGTCAGTGTGTATCAGGGGCTCTGAGGACAGGTGTCAATCCATATCTGCCAAGTGACCCTATGTAGGAGGAACAGTCCCTATTCTGCTCTGTGTCAGTGTGTATCAGGGAACCTTAGGACAGGTGTCAATCCATATCTGCCAAGTGACCCTATGTAGGAGGAACAGTCCCTATTCTGCTCTGTGTCAGTGTGTATCTGGGATCCTTAGGACAGGTGTCAATCCATATCTGCCAAGTGACCCTATGTAGGGGGAACAGTCTCTTTTCTGCTCTGTGTCAGTGTGTATCATGGTCCTGAGGACAGGTGTCAATCTATATCTGCCAAGTGACCCTATGTAGGGGGAACAGTCTCTATTCTGCTCTGTGTCAGTGTGTATCATGGTCTCTCAGGACAGGTGTCAATCCATATCTGCCAAGTGACCCTATGTAGGAGGAACAGTCCCTATTCTGCTCTGTGTCAGTGTGTATCAGGGGCTCTGAGGACAGGTGTCAATCCATATCTGCCAAGTTACCCTATGTAGGGAGAACAGTCTCTATTCTGCTCTGTGTCAGTGTGTATCATGGTCTCTGAGGACAGGTGTCAATCCATATCTGCCAAGTGACCCTATGTAGGGGGAACAGTCTCTATTCTGCTCTGTGTCAGTGTGTATCATGGTCTCTCAGGACATGTGTCAATCCATACCTGCCAAGTGACCCTATGTAGGGGGAACAGTCTCTATTCTGCTCTTTGTCAGTGTGTATCAGGGATCCTTAGGATAGGTGTCAATCCATATCTGCCAAGTGACCCCATGTAGGGGGAACAGTCCCTATTCTGCTCTGTGTCTGTGTGCATCAGGGGCTCTGAGGACAGGTGTCAATCCATATGTCAAGGTGTCAATATGTCATATGTCAGGTGTCTATCCATATTCATTGTGATTTAGGAATGTTAGGTGATTTCTGTCCTTTATGGATTAAAACCAGACTCTGCATCAACTGTGTAATTTTCCATGGGAGTTTTGCCATGGATCCCCCTCCGGCATGCCATAGTCCAGGTGTTAGTCCCCTTGAAACAACTTTTCCATCACTATTGTGGCCAGAAAGAGTCCCTGTGTGTTTTAAGTGCCCATTGAAGTCTATGGCGGTTTGCCCGGTTCGCGAACATTTGCGGAAGTTCGCGTTCGCCGTTCACGAACCGAAAATTTCGTGTTCGCGACATCACTAATCCCCACGTGCATAATGGAGATTTGCCTTTGTCTTGGGAGATAATTGAATTACTTCTCAATTATCTCCAAGGCAGAGGGGAGGAAGCCAGGATGCATTGTGGGAATATAATGTGACTGTGTGTCCTATTTGTCAACTTGTCTGTCTTTTGTCACAGTCTCCCATTTGCTCCCCTAGGGAAGTGTCCACCAGGTAGGAGACCTGCATAAATACTGGGCAGGTAGCCCTCATTAAACAGACCACTGCTTGACCCTCAACACGGAGCCTTGTCTCGTCTTTGGGGGGGATTTACTGAATGCTGATAGAGACTGATTGCTAGGAGTGTAAGCCGCTTGGATGCTTTTCCTATTCGTCTGCTAGCAGTGATTCGTATGGTTCCTGTTCGTGTGTTTGGAGTGCTATATTGGATGCCATTCGAGAGTTTGGAGCATTCACTTATTGGCGGTTCGTGTGTTTGGTGTTCTACAATAGCTGTGCCTGCATCTCTGGGAAAGGGGGACGATCGCCTAAACGGTTTTTACCCCTTGTGTGCAAAACAGTCCATTACACCCGCATATTATTAACCCAGCACATTTGGTGCCTGCAAACATCAAGAAGGATATCTTGGAAGGGAAGGATATCAATCTGGTATCACTTCTTATTGCCTTGCAAGATGTCCTTGAAAAGAAAACTTATGCATATGGGGACGTGTCGGTTGTTTTAAAATCTAGGGACCCTAGGTTGCATCGCAAGCTATCCATACCTGAATTTTTTTTTATCTTTCGAGATCTACAGAGATGTGATATTCTCTGTATATCCTGATAGGAGAGAAGAATTGGATCTTTATCTCCACAAGCTGGTGGATTTGAGGCACAACTATGGAGGTACATCATTTTACGTCTACCACCATGCTTTTTCCACAAAGGCGTCGGCTGCTCTATCCCAGTTTAATTATCTAGCCGATTGGGGTGTGCTTGATACAGACCTTTTTTGTCGATACTTTGTGGGCCTCAAAACTCCAGCTTGTGCCATTTGTTCATCCAACTCCCACACGGCAAATTTGTGCCCTAACTCTCCGCAGATGAATGCCTTATTCCCCCCTACTAATATGATGCCCACTGGGAGAACAGGCAGGGTGCTGACGGATAAGCTGGGATGCGATATAGTGTTTTTGGGAAAATCACAAGTTTGTAACAACTGGCACTTGCGGATACAGTGCCTGAAAACTACTGCATGTCTGCTCCCAATGTTTCCAGGCTCACTCTAAAGTAATGTGTCGAAATAAATTATATCCTAAGCAGTACCTTTTATCTCTTAATGTCTCACTACTGAAAGAGTTATTATGTGGTCACCCATCTCAACATCTCGTAGAATTTTTGGTGGCAGAGTTTACTTTGGGGTTTCACACGGGTATTATTCATATGCCTACTGGAATCTTAGAATGTAAAAACTTACAGACAGCCCAGGCAGCTCCCTACATGACTGACCTACTTCACCAGACAGAAATTGACCAAGGGTTCTTAATTGGCCTTTCGACTCCCCGCCTTTCGCGGTTTGGAGAACTAACCCCATAGGACTGGTCACAAGTAAATCCTCCAATAAGCAAAGGTTGATTCTCGACCTCTCTGCTCCCCATGCATCACCTACCCCAAGTCTTAACTCACTTATTCCATCAGAAGAATTTTCCCTCCAATATGCTACCATAGATAATGCCGTCACTGCCATCCTCTCTGCTGGGGTGGGGGCATGGCTTAGCAAAATGGATATAGTGAACACTTTTAAGTTACTCCCTATTTATCCATCCCTGTGGCATTTACATGGTGTTAAGTGGCATGGTTCATATTATTTTTTCACGCGTCTCACGTTTGGGTCTAAGAGCAGCCCCAGGATTTTTGATATATTTGCTGAGACGTTGTGCTGGATGCTGCTTAACATCTGTAAATACCCCACCATTATCCATTACCTGGATGATTTTCTGACCATAGAAAGTAACCTGTTACCTCCCAGTAGCCTCCTTTCTATAACATGACTGTTCACACAACTAGGAGTACCTATTTCCCCAACAAAAACTGAATGTCCCTGTAACGGCTACCCAGGTTGTAAGGGGGTATCAGCCGTTGGAGACATCCTTTTCCTGGCAGGCTGCTGTGTAGTAATGGAGTTTCTTATTCCCATCCACGAGATCCAAGAGTAAAGTCAGGCATAGCTGTAAAATGGAGCGAGGTAATTGTGCAGTAATCCCATTCCAAGAATGAGACGAGGCTACGTTTGGAAGGGTCAAGCAGAACTAACTTTTATTGACATGGATTCTCCTTTTATGCAATACTGCCCTTGGGAGGGCGACACCTACATAATTAGCACAATACCCAATCACAAACATGGTACATCCGACACGTCTCCTTCCCTCAGATAAACAGTTAACATAATTATTATACACACATTTTTACCCAAGTTTTGGATGTACCCCAAATACTTGGAGTACACCCTTAAATTCAGTATTCCCAGATAGCCCTCACCTCGGGGAACAACATAGTGAAAAATCATCCCATTCGGTGAAAGCGTTCGGGAGTTATAGGACTTTAAAGTTTTGACCGACCGCATAGGCACACTATGTGAAAATAGTTCCATAAGTTTTGGCCTTGCGGTCGGTCCTCGTTCGTGCAATGAAAAGGCACGAAAATCCTGCCATCCGTATGTATCTTGTTGATCGCTGGAATCCACGCACGT
Organism: Pelobates cultripes; assembly: GCA_933207985.1. Classification (NCBI taxonomy): domain Eukaryota; kingdom Metazoa; phylum Chordata; class Amphibia; order Anura; family Pelobatidae; genus Pelobates; species Pelobates cultripes. The sequence goes on from OW240914.1 coordinate 20,473,835, forward strand.
AATATATCCTTTCTACCGAACGGCCGAGTGTTCGGTAGTTTCAGCACGAATTTACGATGTTATGGAGGTCTCAGCGGTGTTCGCCTACTCGAGTGTCCGATTTTAGTTCCAGACACTCGACGGCAAATCACCGCTGTTCGTGCGTTAAGATGGCCGCGAATTCGTGCAAAGTCCCGAAATGGCGGCCACCTAGGATCTAAAACAAAGAATTTGTGCATTTCTCATACGAACTGTATATGCCGGTCTGGGAGGTAAAATATCACATAATTGAACAGCAGGGTGGTCTGGTGTTCGCCAGTTTGTATTCGTTTTTGTGCCTGCTGAGTCTCTACCGCATGGATTGCACAAATAGACGAATACTGACAACATAAGTCCCGAACTGTGCTATAATAATCCACATAACCAGGTAAGTATATTCCCTTGTATTATTAGGCTTAGTTATTGTCAAATATATCCAGGCAGAAAGTACAGTTCTGTTACAGTCCCAATATGATCATCAACTTCTTGGAGGTTGTGCTGGACTCTGTGCAGATGCAGGCTAGCCTCCCCGGGGAGAAGATCGAACGCGTCCTTTTAGCCATTGACCATTACCTAGCAGGGGGTTCTTGTAATAGGAAGGAGTGGCAATCCCTGTTGGGTTCACTTAATTTTGCTATGAAAATTATTCCACTGGGGAGAGCGTTCATATCCCGATTACTTAGCTTATTTGCCCTATTACAATCTGATTCCTCCCGCGTTACGTTAGATGTACATGCTACCGCTGACCTACGCATGTGGAGGGAATTCTTGCTGCACTGGAATGGGTAAATCATTTTTATTCCAGTGTGGACGGATAGGTCTGTATCTGTCTGGGCAGATGCCGCGGCCACTTCTGGATTTGCCACAATTTTTGGCAATGAATGGATGTGGGGCAAATGGCCTGGATAAATTACTGAGATCCCCGAGTTCAAGGACACCTTGGCGTTATTTGAGCTTTATCCAATTGTGGCAGCAGGAGTTAAATGGGGAGCTTGCTGGTCTGGGAATACAGTGCGTTGCTTCTCGGACAACATGGCAACGTGCCATATTGTAAACAAGGGATGTTCCTCTTCCCTGGCCATCATGTGATTTATGAGGACTCTCACGTGGCTAACTGCAAAACACAGTTTTCTCTTAACTTGCATACATGTGCCTGGGGTTCTAAATATCACTGCTGATCATTTATCACGATCTCGATTTCAGGAGTTCCGGGCGGCACTACCAACAGCTACCCTGATACCAACTCCGGTACCGCGGTGGCAGGAGTTGGTTTGGGACTAAAGGGACTATTCACTCAAGGGCATCAACTCTCTCAACTTGGTCTTTCTGATAACACCAGGAAGGCATATGGCAGGGCTTTTCATATTTTTAATAGATTCTTGCTGGACTTTCATATCACAGACCAATTTTCCATGGAAACAATGATTGCATTCATTTCCTTTTGCCACCTACACCTAACACTACCATTCAACACCATTTAATTATATATCACCGGTATTAAACATCACATCCTCACCACTTGGTCTAATAGACAACGCTTTCTGTCATCTTACCAGGTGAAAGCCATACTTAAAAGTATCAAGGACTCCATCCCTACACCCACACCATCCAGATTACCCATCCACGATCTATTGTTCCAGTCACTGTCAAACCTGTTAGACACCTCACCATTCAAAACTCATACTAATCAAGCCATTAAAACAGCCATCTATTTAGCTTTTTATGGTTTTTGTGACAGAACCATCTGTCTGCTTGGATTTTTACTACGTTCGTCTGTTTGTCCCCCGTTCGTATGAATGGCTGGTTTCTATAGCCCAGCCATTCGAATGACTCTTTTTCCCGAACAAACCTGCCGAACGAACAGCCACCCAAGTGAGGAGTGTGCTGCTGGTTAACGAAGTGATCCCAATTAGAACGTTGTGGTTAACCGCACTTCTCAATTAAACCGAATTCAGGGTGGTCGTTGTTCGTATGTCGACCACGAGGCAGCGGCCATTTTAAATGAAGCGAACGCCCAGCGGTGTTTGGCTCTATTTCTATGGAACTGAAAACGGACACTTTTTCTGCCGAACACCGCTGAAACAACGGAACGCCTGGCTACCTCCACGAAAGCATGCGAACACCGGCCGTTCGGGAGATTGAGAGCATACGAAAAGACTTAACCCAGATAGCCTTCCCATGGAGTCATTTGTATACTGAAAGACTGTAAGAACTTTGACTCCATGGCGATTGAACTATGTGTGTGGGATCTGAGCGCTATTCACTAATAATATGCACTCAGATCCAGGCTATCTGGGGACATGTAATACGAATGGGAAATGTTCAGTTTTTATGTAGTTATATATTTTTATGTCTTTTATTATTTTATGTCTAAGATGGCGACTGGCTTTGTCCTGGAGTTAATTGAGTTACTTGGTAATTAACTCCAGGGCAGAGGGGAGGGAATCATAATGCACTGTGGATAAAATCTGGGACTGTGTGTCTGGAATGTCCCCATATCTGTCTGTCATTTAAGTCTCCCATTTGGTCCCCTAGGGGAGTGTCCACCAGGTGGGAGACCTGCATAAATACGGGCAGGTAGCCCACAGTAAAACCAGATTCTGTTTGACCCTCAATGCGGAGCTTCTGTCTCGTTATTTGGGGGATTTCTTCTTCACGTTTAGAGACTGCTGGATGGAACGAAAGCCGCTTGGGGAATATTGCTGTTCGACGGTTACCAGCAGTTCGTGTATTGCCGTTCGGGAGTTTGGAGCCGTTCACGGATCTCGATCGGGAGATTGCCGCTTCCCCTGCATTTGGTCCGTGTGTTACAGATTAAGCGAACGGAGACTGTACTGCAGCCGGGGAAGGTCTACTAAACGGCGGTTTGGCTTAAAGACACTGGAGGTGTCTTAACAGTTTTCTTCGGCCCAAAGAATTTACCACCGCTAACTACAACTCCCCCAACTTCATCACAAGGTCAAACCTGGTAAAATCACTATTTACTGTCCCTACACCATACAAAAACTAGCACCAAAGGACAGATGGTCACTATTACCTATTACCCCACTAGTAATAAATGGTGCCCTGTGGAAGTTTTCGACCAATACTTCTCCTTCTTTGCAATGGCTCCAACACAACCACTGCTAACCTTACACGGTAATATGCTCACTATGAGTAAATTCATGCTCTATGTAAGAATGTTGTTGGTTCAGTCAGGCTTGAACCCAGCCAGTTAGGCTTGACTATCCCTGCGCACATCATTAAAATATTGGGCCGGTGGAAGTCCACGGCTTACACTAGATATATTCCTCAGCCAGTACAAGAGGTACGCCTAGCATTTAAGAATATGATTATGTGATATACTATGGTGTATTGTAGGCTGAATAAACTGGTTACATCTTTTTTGACCTCTTTTAATACAGGCCTACTACCTTGTCAGTTCCGGCACACCGCAAATGACCTTTCAATCCCTTGTTTGTCTTATGTTACTAATGCTACAGCTTTATGCCCTGAACACAAATGGAAGGTGGGGTCTGAAGTTGTGAAGGTCTGAAATTTTAATTAATCAAATCACATAATTATGTTAAAAGATTACTTAAATATACATGTAGAATTTTAATATATATGCATTTATAGGTATTTAAATTCTACGTGTAAACTAATGTAATCTTTTATGTAATTATATGTATATATATATATATATATATATATTTTTTTTTTTTTTTATTACATAGTTACATAGCTGAAAAGAGACTTGCGTCCATCAAGTTCAGCCTACCTCACATTTGTTTTTTGTTGTTGATCCAGTTTGAAGCACAATTTTGCAACAAGCTAGGAAAAAAATTCATTCTTGACCCCAGAATGGCAGTTAGATTTATCCTTATTACCCTACATTGAAAGATTATATCCTTGAATATTCTGTTTTTGCAAGTATGCATCTAGTAGCTGTTTGAATATCTGTATGGACTCTGATTAAACCACTTCTTCAGGCAGAGAATTCCACATCCTGATTGTTCTTACAGTAAAAAAACCTTTCCTTTGCCTTAGACGAAATCTTCTTTCTTCCAGTCTAAACGCATGGCCTCGTGTCCTATTTAAAGTCCAGTTTGTGAATAGATTTCCACACAATGGTTTGAATTGGCACCGAATATATTTGTATAATGTTATCATATCCCCTCTCAGGTGATGTTTTTCTAAACTAAATAGGTTTAAATTTGTTAACCTTTCTTCATAGCTGATATGTTCCATTCCTTTTATTAATTTTGTAGCCCTCCTCTGCACTTTTTCTAGTGCCATAATATCCTTCTTTAGAACAGGTGCCCAAAATTGCACAGAAAATTCAATATGGGGTTTTCCAGTGATTTATAAAGAGGCAAAATTATATTCTCGTCCCGAGAATGAATGCCCTTTTTCATGCATGACAATACCTTACTGGCCTTGGCCACTGCTGATTGACATTGCACATTGTTGCATAGTTTGTTGTCTATAACAATTCCCAAGTCCTTTTCGTGTGTTGTTATCCCTAATTCGCTTCCATTAAGGGTATTCGTTGCTTGTGTATTCTTTATGCAGAAGTGCATAACTTTGCATTTTTCAACATTAAATTTAGTCTGCCATTTGAGTGTCCAGTCCCCCAGTCTATCTAAATCCCTCTGCAGCAAAGTAATATCTTCCTCACATTGTGTCAGTGTGTATCAGTGTGCTTCCCCCAAGCATGAGCCAAGGCTTCAAGAAAGGTGCAAGTAGGTCTGGTTTATTGAGGGCTACCTGCCCGGTATTTATGCAAGTTTCCACCAGGTGGACACTCACCTAGGGGACCTGATGGAACAATTGGACACATATTGGATATTAGCCAATCACAGACAATACAAACAAAACACACCCACAGTGACATCATAATCCCTCCTCTCTATCCTGGAGATAATTGGGAAGTAATCTAATTATCTCCCAGGACAGAGGCAAGACTCCATTAACCACATGGTTACAAAAAGACATAAAATTACACAATGTTACAATTACTACATAAAACATATACCTGCAACATATCTCCAGATAGCTTAGATCTGAGCGCACATTATTACTAAATGGCGCTCAGATCACATACATACAGTTCAATCGCCATGGAGCCCAAGTCTTTTCCATAGACTTTTGTTACACGAATAGGCTCCATGGCATATGTAACGGACCGTTTTGCACACAAGGGGTAAAAACCGTTTAGGCGATCGGCCCCCTTTCCAGAGATCCAGGCACAGCTACTGCAGAACACCAAAACTCACGAACTGGATACAAAATAGCACTCCAACTCCCGAACTGGAACCTCCCAAATAGCTGCTAGCAGACGAACAGGAAAAGCTCGAACAGCTTACACTCCTGGCAATCAGTCCTTAGCAGCATACAGTAAATCCCCCCCAAGAACGAGACAAGGCTCCGTGTTGAGGGTCAAGCAGTGGTCTGTTTAATGAGGGCTACCTGCCCAGCTTTTATGCAGGTCTCCCACCTGGTGGACACTCCCCTAGGGGACCAAATGGGAGACTGTGACAAGGGACAGACAAGTATACAAAAAGGACACACAGTCACAGTATATTCCCACAATGCATCCTGGCTTCCTCCCCTCTGCCCTGGGAGATAATTGGGAAGCAACTCAATTATCTCCCAAGTCAAAGGCAAAACTCCATTACACACGTGGGAACACAAAACCAGCATTATACTTTAAAATGCACAAAGTAACATTTACTACAAAAAACACAGACATGTAACATATCCCCAGATAGCTCAGGTCTGAGTGCACATTATTAGGTGAATGGCACTCAGACCACACGAATACAGTTTTAATTGCCATGGAGCCAAAGTCTTTAATTCCACGAATAGGCTCCATGGCATAGCTATCTGGGCTAAAACATTCCTCCAACATAAAATACCGAATTTACATGCATTCGTTCAATCCGTGCGAATTAGAACCAGGGGTTGGAGGTTCAGCGGTGCCTGCACGTAAAAGTGTCCGGGTTTGGTGCATGAAAGCCGGGCAGACAAGCGCTGGCTGCCCGGGGAGCTCCAGAACACCGCCATCGTGTGGCGGCTAAGTGTAACCGCGACCACCCAGTAACAATCAATTAAGCTGCGGTTAACCGCAGCTACTGGGTGGTCAATTGCCGGCACACGCTCGTTAAGCCGCGGTTAACCGCGGCTTCAGGGAGGTAAATGGAGGGCGCACTCCAGCTTCTGGGTGGCCAATTAAGGTCGCCGGCCGGCTTCCCACGGCTCTGGGGAGGCTGAAAAGAGACTGTTTGTTTGGTAGATGGAATCTACCGAACGGCTGTGCAGAAAGGGAGAAATAAATCCTTCTGCACAGTAAAATTAACCCTTTAGCTGCCGGTCCATAATCCAAAGGCAGCAGGCGGGCAACCAGGCTCCTCCAATGCAATGTGGCGAGATTGGTTTCGTCACATCTCTCCCCTTTTCCAAACAGACTAACAGGGTATCTGACCTCCTGTCAGTGCCCTTGTTAGTCCAGCAGCCCACCCACAAAACATAATCAACAGCACAGCCCACCCACAATAAATGGTTACTACACCTGGGTAGAGAAGAAGCTTGTCCATGTCCAGGTGCCTCACCACGGCTGTGCTGGGTACGGGTACGCTGCCTTGGTGGGTTGCTGCGTGGGCCGAGACCAGCGGCACTCTGCCCTGTTGCCAGCGCTACTGGGAGGGTAGCCTGGTGGAAGCCTGGTTGTTGGAGGGGGAGACCGACTGTCTCCCCTTTAAATACACCGCTCTGCTGCTGCTGCTGGAGACTGACTGTCTCCCCTTTAAATACACCGCTCTGCTGCTGCTGCTGGAGACTGACTGTCTCCCCTTTAAATACACCGCTCTGCTGCTGCTGCTGGAGACTGACTGTCTCCCCTTTAGATGCACAGTCCTGCTGCTGGAGACCGACCGTCTCCCCTTTGGTTACCCATCTCTGCTGCTGGAGGGGGAGACCGATTGTCTCCCCTTTGGCTAAACAGCTCTGTCGCTGGGGGGCAGGACCGACCGTCCCTACCCCCTGTGCTGGCAGTGTAGAGACTACGGTCCCATCTGCACGGTTGTGGGGCTTACTGTCTCCCCTTTGTACATTAAGCTGCCGCTGGGGAGAGGGGGTAACAAGCTCCTCTCCCATACATACTTCCAGCTGTGGGGGAGGGAGACCGACTATCTCTGCTCCCAATACAGAGTCCTGCTGCTGGGGAAAGGAGACTGGGCTCTCTATTCCCGGTAGGACACTCTGCCGCTGGGGAATGGAGACGGGGCTCCCAATTCCCAATGATCTGTGCTGCCGCTGGGGGATGGAGACTGGGCTCCCAATTCCCAAAGCATCATACTGCCGCTGGGGAATGGAGACTGGGCTCCCAATTCCCAAAGCATCATTCTGCCGCTGGGGAATGGAGACTGGGCTCCCAATTCCCAAAAAATCACGCTGCCGCTGGGGAGGGAGGACACTGCTCTCCTCTCCCTGGACTTCCCACTGCCTTCCCGGCATATCACCTGGCTGCTGGGGGGCAGGAACAACTACCTCTGCCCCCTGTAACTCAGCCTGCCGCTGGGGAATGGAGCTCAGGCTCCCAATTCCCTGCAATATCTCCCGCTGGGGAATGGAGCTCGGGCTCCCAATTCCCTGCAATTTCTCCCGCTGGGGAATGGAGCCCGGGCTCCCAATTCCCTGCAATTCATTCTGCTGCTGGGGGACAGGAGCGACTATCTCTGTCCCCTGTAACTCAGCCTGCCGCTGGGGAATGGAGCTCAGGCTCCCAATTCCCTGCAATATCTCCCGCTGGGGAATGGAGACTGGGCTCCCAATTCCCAATAAATCACACGGCCACTGGGGAATGGAGACTGGGCTCCCAATTCCCTGCAGGACCGGTGGAGAGACCTTGGTCCCATCTCCACCGGCCACCTGGGGTTCTTCCCAGTAACACTCCACAATATCTTCCCAGCTGAATGGGTCTGGATCTGGGTCTCTGCTTCCCTGCTGAGCCTTCTCACTGGAGTGGAACAGATTTTGGTAACCCTGTTCCAGCTCCATCTCTCGGGTCACCAGGTGGACCAGGTCTTGCTCAATTTCGTGAGTGTCGTCCCAGTCATACCTGCTCTCCCTCCACTCAAAGAGATCACTGAACCGGGCTTGTGTAGGGCTCCCAAACTCAGGCTCTGCAAAAGTCTCCCATAACAAGCCAGGACCATCAAACTCCTCTCCCTCTGGCTTGTCATGCTCGGCTTTCCAGGGCAGGTATTGTGCCCCATACCACCAGAGCGCCTGGTAGGCATCTTCTAGCCACATCTCCTGCCATACTAGGTGTTCCAATTTCCTCACCCATTCTTCCAGGGGCTGCTCTCCCAGGAAGGGCATCCGCAGGGCTACTCGCTTCTGCAACCGCTGGTCTTCCTTGGGGAATCTCTCGCCCCGCTGGTACTCCGCAATACCCAGTGCCTGGTACCAGATGCCTTTACGGACTGCATCTCGGTCATCCATGGCACCCTCATCATACTCCACTGCTGGTTCCATCTCGGTGCTGTCAGGGTCGCTGTACTGGGACATGCGTTGCCCTCAAATTGTAAAAATCCACGGAATGGTGTCGCCTGTAGCTGTCCTGTAGTCTGTGGGAACGATCCCGCCGCTTGCCACCAATTGTAACGGACCGTTTTGCACACAAGGGGTAAAAACCGTTTAGGCGATCGGCCCCCTTTCCAGAGATCCAGGCACAGCTACTGCAGAACACCAAAACTCACGAACTGGATACAAAATAGCACTCCAACTCCCGAACTGGAACCTCCCAAATAGCTGCTAGCAGACGAACAGGAAAAGCAGACGAACAGCTTACACTCCTGGCAATCAGTCTCTAACAGCATACAGTGAATCCCCCCAAGAACGAGACAAGGCTCCGTGTTGAGGGTCAAGCAGTGGTCTGTTTAATGAGGGCTACCTGCCCAGCTTTTATGCAGGTCTCCCACCTGGTGGACACTCCCTTAGGGGACCAAATGGGAGACTGTGACAAGGGACAGACAAGTATACAAAAAGGACACACAGTCACAGTATATTCCCACAATGCATCCTGGCTTCCTCCCCTCTGCCCTGGGAGATAATTGGGAAGTAACTCAATTATCTCCCAAGACAAAGGCAAACTCCATTACACACGTGGGAACACAAAACCAGCATAACACTTTAAAATGCACAAAGTAACATTTACTACATAAAACACAGACATGTAACATATCCCCAGATAGCTCAGGTCTGAGTGCACATTATTAGGTGAATGGCACTCAGACCACACGAATACAGTTTTAATTGCCATGGAGCCAAAGTCTTTAATTCCACGAATAGGCTCCATGGCATAGCTATCTGGGTTAAAACATTCCTCCAACATAAAATACCGAATTTACATGCATTCGTTCAATCCGTGCGAATTAGAACCAGGGGTTGGAGGTTCAGCGGTGCCTGCACGTAAAAGTGTCCGGGTTTGGTGCATGAAAGCCGGGCAGACAAGCGCTGGCTGCCCGGGGAGCTCCAGAACACCGCCATCGTGTGGCGGCTAAGTGTAACCGCGACCACCCAGTAACAATCAATTAAGCTGCGGTTAACCGCAGCTACTGGGTGGTCAATTGCCGGCACACGCTCGTTAAGCCGCGGTTAACCGCGGCTTCAGGGAGGTAAATGGAGGGCGCACTCCAGCTTCTGGGTGGCCAATTAAGGTCGCCGGCCGGCTTCCCACGGCTCTGGGGAGGCTGAAAAGAGACTGTTTGTTTGGTAGATGGAATCTACCGAACGGCTGTGCAGAAAGGGAGAAATAAATCCTTCTGCACAGTAAAATTAACCCTTTAGCTGCCGGTCCATAATCCAAAGGCAGCAGGCGGGCAACCAGGCTCCTCCAATGCAATGTGGCGAGATTGGTTTCGTCACACAGTCCTCTGCCAAATATACTCTTGTGGTGAGGGTGGACTGGGATGCCTGTATACATAGGAAATGTTCCTTTAGCCCATTCACCTCCTGTTTCAGGTCCAGAATGTCTTCTTTGGAGGCCTGTTTTCGTGCGGTTCTGCCCCCCTAATCTTGAGGGACTAGTGTGTGGTCCAGCAAGGCCGCCATCTCGGGCACCATCGGTAACTGCAGCAGGTCACCTATGTCCTGTGTGTCTCTGCTGGTGATCTGTGGGGGCCTCTGGGACCTTCGGACCATATTGTTACGGTCCGGTTCGGTGGTGCTAGTAAGCAGGCGAGTGTCATGCCTCATTCCTTGTACCGTAGTTTCTGGCACAAGCCTCGTGGTTTGGTACGTAATGTAGGCCTTAGTGCCCTGTCGGGTCTTCTTACCCGTTTGCGGGAACAAAAAAGGCATCAGCTTGTGGCTTGTCCTCGAGGGGTGCCCAGGAGGGTAGTTAGTGCTTCCGATGGCATAGTGGGGCCTCAGATTGGCATAGATTATGCGTTGATTGCCCGGAGCTCATCAGTGTTGCGGCCGTTCAAGTCCAGTGCTATGCTCCGCCCCCCCCCCTTATTTTTTTTAAATATACTTTTTATTTTATTTGTTGCACTGTTGTGGTCTTCTTGTGTTTTGTTTTCGTGGATTACATGTTTTTGTATGTGTATTGAGATGAAATTGAGGATTATTTTAATAATCTTTGTAATTCAAAGGATACATTTTTACTTCTTTACCCACACTGGTGTACACTTTGGGTATTGTGTTTTTTGTGTTATCATTTAGAGATATTCAAATGTTATACTGATTTCTTCCAAAGTAGTTTCTTTTACATAAGATTAAATATTGTGTTTCTGGTTTAAAAGTAGTATTTATCTGGCAATAAAACATAGAAAAAATATACAGATACTTTTTATTAACCGATTAACACTTTTAGGACATTCTATGTAGAAAGCAGTCTTAAATGCCGTTAGGATGGGACAGAACACCTTAACAGATTTTAGCTCCCTGCGGTAATCCCGGTCTTCTGGCAGTCTGGCCTTCCTGGGCAATGTAATCGTGGGGACCTACTCCAATGGCCATTGGAAGCAATGCCCGCCTGCCAACTTCAAGGCAGACCCCCCCTAAGCGGGTACTACACTGACCCTTCACCTTGCTTCCTTGAGCTTCTGGCAAAGATATCTCTAAAGAGACAGAGAGGGGTATTTTTTATATACACCCCTATATACTTATTAACCCTTCATTGGGAACACATGGGATGGGCGGCTGCATTGTAACAAAGCTGTGTGATACAAAAAGTGAATACAAATAAAAAAAGAGAAGTCCTGAGCTCACTCCTATCACTCCTGGGTGGCAGCAAAGACAACGGTACACATCAGCCCCAATATATGGTATATAGTCATTAGACAAATGGAGGTCATATATATTTATTTATATAAAATTTCATTCTAAGTGTATTTTGATATAAATATATATACATTAATATCAAAATACACTTAGAATACAATTATATATATATATATATTATTTTTAAAAAATTGTATTTTTAATTAATTATTTCTTTTTTATTAGTTGTGTATATATATATATATATATATATATATATATATATATATATATATACACACACAATATAGATAGTTTTTACATATATTATATATATACACACATATATATATATATATATATATATATATATATATATATGCGTGTAATTTTACTCTAGGTGGGTTTTTATATTAATATATGTCTATATTAACAAAAAAAATACACTTAGTATGACGTTATATATAAGATATATTTTTACATATAAATATAAATATAAATATATATATATATATATATATATATATATATAGAAACTATACAATTTCTGGCACTCTTCCCAAATAATAATACATACCAGGTGCTTCTCTGTGCAAAATACTATAAACAAAGCAAAAAATGAGAGCACTCCATGGATTTGGTAAATCAAATTACTGTATTCAAATAGCACACAAAAAAAAATCGACGTTTCGACCGTCTAGCGGTCTTTATCAAGATGCTGTCATATACAAAAACCTCAAATATATACATAAACGCTTGTTAAACTTACCCAATCACCAAGTGCTCCCTGTGTGTCCAATCTGCCATGTGAGTGAAGCCGCAAATTGTGGATCGTTATGTTAATTGCCGTAAAGTGACGTGTGGTGAAATCACCATGTGTTGCCTAGAGACGGCACAGCTGTTTAAAAACCAAATGTCGGCAGAGATTTAAAATCAATACGGAGGATAAATAAAGTTATATGTTGCATATGTGTTTTCATAAATGTCTAAGCAACTGCCTAACTGATCGTAGGATACTAGAGTGAGCCAGTAATGGCTAGAAACGATTGCTCATATAGGGACTCAGTTAGAAAGACTGGTGTATTGGTAACTGTGGACCTGTGTAGCCTAATAGAGCTAACTCAAATACTACCTAACTCCTTATTCAATTGGGAACCCTAGCTGGGAAAGCCATGTGTGTTGCCAAATCACAAACCTAAACAATAAGAACAGGCATCAATTACAGAAAACAGGCTGGCTTAGCATAATGTGAGTTGTCAGTATATAACAGAGAGTGTGTGTGATGTTGACCCTTTATCTACTGGGGTCCATTTATAGTGTAGAGTGATCAGCATGTGTGTGATGAAATAAATAAACACAGGGAATATTAAATGGTGAGTGACAAATCAGTATGTGTGAATTCCAAACTAGTAAAGAATAAAGCAAGAATGGGAAAATCCTGTACTAAATCAATCTACGGTATGTATGTGAGACACTGTAGAAAAAAGTGTGTGTGTGCTACTAAGATCATTCTCCGGTGTGTGTGTGAAATGATGTAGTAAAAAATGTGAGTATACTGCCTGACCTCTAGAAATGAGACAATCAATGAAAAGAGAAAAAGACTGTGCAGCTGAAACATGCACTAAAAGTGTAATGAGCCCTCGTGAATAATGAGAATGCACTGTCAGAAAGGTAAGAATGCAATAAAAAAAAAAAAATAATAATAAATAAATAAAAATAAAAATACAAATAACAAAAAATAAAAAATAAAAATAGTAAAAATAAACAATAAAGAGAAAATAAACAATAAAAAATGTAACAGTGATCCTACTAACTATATGCCAGTGCAGCCTCCAAGATCGGCATGCTAGGAAATGGAAAAGAGAAAAATTAGGTAAAAGGAGAGAGGGTCCTACTATAAGAACCTAATGTCACTGGGTATTTATCAAAAAGCCAAAAGTGCCTAGATGTATGTACTATCCCCAATCACCAATTGGAAGTCCACAACCCTTTCTTGCAGCTCTGTATTGTAACTCCCACCGGCAGGAAATCAGATGGAAATAATTCACAATGTCCTCTTTATTATGGGATGGTCATTAAATCCTGAGTCAAAATCTCGCATCCAAGTCATTTACTGCTCAGCGATATCAACGGATATCCAAAAAACAACTAAATGAGTTGTATTCGTTTAATCCTTTCGGTTGGACCGTATCCAGATGTGTGATCCAAAAGGTTTCCCTTTGTAAAAGTAACTTTGATCTGTCGCCTCCTCTTGTGAGCGGTGGGATGTGGTCTATCATAATGAACTTAAGCGTGGGTAAATGGTGTTGGAAATCTAGGAAGTGTTTTGCCACAGGTTTATCAGTCTTCCCATCCCGGTACGCCGTCATGATTCCTGATCTGTGACCACGAATACGGTCCCTTACTGTAAGGTCTGTTTTACCCACATAATATTTCCCACATGGGCATGAAATGAGGTATACTACATGGTCACTCATGCAGGTTAGTCGATGTTTGATCTGGATTCTTTTGCCTGTGTGGGGATGTGCAAAGGAAGAGCCTGTCAGCATGTGTCCACAGGTGACGCAACCTGAACACTTGAAACAGCCTTTCTTGGTATGCAATGTTCGTGTATTATATTGGCTCGGTATATCTGTTTTTACTAAAATGTCCTTCAAGTTTCTGTTGCGTGAATATGCGACCCTTGGTTTCTGTAAAAAAAACGGATTAAGTGTTCTGTCGCTGGATAAGATGTCCCATCTCCCTTTAATCCTGTGGGAAAATCTCTGGCTCTCCGTGTGGTATGATAAAGGGATCGTAATTCTGGGCAGATTTTGAAGTTGTTTAGTAGATATGCCCCTGTATATATTTTCTGCTTTTATTTGACATTCTTGGAGCACTTTATATGTGTATCCTCGTTCCACAAAGGATCTGGTCATGTCCTCTAGTTGAGTTTTACATGTGCTTTCCTCCGAGTTATTCCTGTACACTCTTAAGTATTGCGAAATAGGTAAAGACTCCTTTAGGGCTTTGGGATGAGCGCTGTTGGCGTGTAACAGCGTGTTGCGGTCTGAGGGTTTTCTAAATAATCGATGTCCAATGTTTCGATCCTTCCGGAATATCTCCACATCCAAGAATTGGATTTTATCTGGGCTGTACGTCAAAGTAAATTTAATGGTGGAGTTTAAATTGTTCAGTTCTTCAATCATCTTCTCCAATTCTGTTGCCGTGCCTTGCCATAAAATAAAGATGTCGTCCACAAACCTGTGATACTGTATCAAATGTTCCTTATATGTGGACAGAATGTGTCTGCTCTCATATGCATACATAAAACTATTCGCATATGTTGGAGCTATTGCCGATCCCATCGCAGTTCCCATCTCTTGAATGTAGAAATTCTTTTCAAAACGAAAATAATTGTTTGTCAATGTAAGTAGTAATCCTTCTAACAAAAATTCAATGGGGGGACCTTCATAGACATCTGATTGTAATAGCAGTGTTCGCATCGCATCCATCCCCATATTGTGAGGAATCACCGTGTACAAATTTTTTACATCTGCCGTGGCGAAGATGTACTGTGTGTCGTTTAATTCACAGCTGGTGATTTTATTAAGGAAGTCTTGGGTATCCCTTAGGCATGTGGATAATCTGGAGACTGTGGACTTACAATAAAAATCCACGTATTTAGCTATGGGTTCCAGTAAACCTCCTCGAGCGGATACAATTGGTCTCCCAGGTGGTTTCTTTGCGTCCTTGTGTATCTTAGGGAGTGTGTAAAGGATCGGAATTTTCGGATGTGTATTGAGCAAATATTCCGCTGTGCTGTGATCCAGCCAATTTGCTGCTGTTCCCAATGTTATCCACTCCTGTATTTTGGTGCTGATCTTGCTCGTGGGGTCAGAAGTTAGCTTTCTGTATGTCTGGGTATCAGATAATTGGGTTAAAATTTCTTCCCTGTAGTCCGTATAGTCCTGTAGGACTATTGCTCCCCCTTTATCTGCTGCTCGAATCACAAGTTGATCATCCCTGCTCAAATCTCTGAGAGCAGTTCTTTCTGCCTGGGTTAAATTATCCGGTTTCTTCTGTTGTTGTGCAAGAATGATGTCCATGTCAGTTTTCAAAATAGTGGAGAAGGTTTTGATGGCATGATGTGTGTATTTAGGTTCCCAAACGCTTTTGAGTTTGAATGATGAGGATGGTCTTACTGTCATGGTATCACGAGTAGCTTGCATATTTAAAATTCTGTTCATTTTGAACAATTCAACCCCGGTTTTAAATGCGTCTGGTTTGGCCGTCGGAACGAATGTAAGTCCTTTGGATAGTACTTGATTGTGGGCATTGGTCAGCGTCTTGGAAGATAGGTTGAAGACTGGATTTATGTCCTTCTGGTTGGTGGTTTGGATCTGGTATTTATAGATCTTGTTCCTCTGTCCTCTTCTGATAAATCTGCGTCTTTTGAACCTCTCCTTGTGCGTTGATATTTGCCAGGGGGATCGTTTGTGTGTCGTTCCGCCCCTAAAAAAGTTGATGATTGGGTTTGTTGTGTATCTCTGATGAGCCCTCCTTGGCTTGAGGTAGCTCTGGTGTCTGTTTCCGAAGTGGAGTCTGCTGAGCTCGTGTCAATGGATAAGAATTGAGGCTTGCGTGTTCGTTGTCTGTTACGTTGGAATGGTAGTCTACGTCTTTCTCCACTAATCCAATGGTATACCTGATGGTGGGTATAGTCGAAATTCACTTTTTCCACTTTTTGTTTTTTGAATCTTATGAGATCATTTCTATATCGCATGATTTCGTCCTGTAATTTCACCATATATTGGGTGGATGTGGTTGCGTTTAACGTTGTAACATGCGATATTTCAAACTTGTTAATAGACTCCTTGGTAAAAACTAATTCGTTTTTTACCTCCTCTACCACTATAATCATCCAGTCAAGCGAGCATTTATTGGCTATGCCAATCCATTTTTTACAAAACTCCGGATTTTGTCTCCCAATAGTGGGAGAGTTTCTTACCCTGAAACCTCTTGGAATCCGTTTTGCTCGGTAATAATCTGAGATAAAAATTCCATGCAGATCTAAGTCTACTTCTCGTCTTTTTAACTTCATAAGATCATTGTACAGATCCTTAATGGAATCCGTGTGGGTAAGATCCGCGGTGGTGTTAGGCCAAAGTATGCTTTCAGCTTCTTGCGCTGTAATTTGAATGGTCTCAGCTGTGTCAGCTAGGGCTCCAGCCCTCAACAAAAAATCCTCCATATTAATACTTGATAGCCAGGTCACACTCCAAAGGTGTAAATTTAACAAAAGATATTTTTCAGCTGGAGGTGCTCAGAAAGTGTGGCACAACACACTCAATATCTAGAAACTATACAATTTCTGGCACTCTTCCCAAATAATAATACATACCAGGTGCTTCTCTGTGCAAAATACTATAAACAAAGCAAAAAATGAGAGCACTCCATGGATTTGGTAAATCAAATTACTGTATTCAAATAGCACAAAAAAAAACCGACGTTTCGACCGTCTAGCGGTCTTTATCAAGATGCTGTCATATACAAAAACCTCAAATATATACATAAACGCTTGTTAAACTTACCCAATCACCAAGTGCTCCCTGTGTGTCCAATCTGCCATGTGAGTGAAGCCGCAAATTGTGGATCGTTATGTTAATTGCCGTAAAGTGGCGTGTGGTGAAATCACCATGTGTTGCCTAGAGACGGCACAGCTGTTTAAAAACCAAATGTCGGCAGAGATTTAAAATCAATACGGAGGATAAATAAAGTTATATGTTGCATATGTGTTTTCATAAATGTCTAAGCAACTGCCTAACTGATCGTAGGATACTAGAGTGAGCCAGTAATGGCTAGAAACGATTGCTCATATAGGGACTCAGTTAGAAAGACTGGTGTATTGGTAACTGTGGACCTGTGTAGCCTAATAGAGCTAACTCAAATACTACCTAACTCCTTATTCAATTGGGAACCCTAGCTGGGAAAGCCATGTGTGTTGCCAAATCACAAACCTAAACAATAAGAACAGGCATCAATTACAGAAAACAGGCTGGCTTAGCATAATGTGAGTTGTCAGTATATAACAGAGAGTGTGTGTGATGTTGACCCTTTATCTACTCGGGTCCATTTATAGTGTAGAGTGATCAGCATGTGTGTGATGAAATAAATAAACACAGGGAATATTAAATGGTGAGTGACAAATCAGTATGTGTGAATTCCAAACTAGTAAAGAATAAAGCAAGAATGGGAAAATCCTGTACTAAATCAATCTACGGTATGTATGTGAGACACTGTAGAAAAAAGTGTGTGTGTGCTACTAAGATCATTCTCCGGTGTGTGTGTGAAATGATGTAGTAAAAAATGTGAGTATACTGCCTGACCTCTAGAAATGAGACAATCAATGAAAAGAGAAAAAGACTGTGCAGCTGAAACATGCACTAAAAGTGTAATGAGCCCTCGTGAATAATGAGAATGCACTGTCAGAAAGGTAAGAATGCAATAAAAAAAAAAAAATAATAATAAATAAATAAAAATAAAAATACAAATAACAAAAAATAAAAAATAAAAATAGTAAAAATAAACAATAAAGAGAAAATAAACAATAAAAAATGTAACAGTGATCCTACTAACTATATGCCAGTGCAGCCTCCAAGATCGGCATGCTAGGAAATGGAAAAGAGAAAAATTAGGTAAAAGGAGAGAGGGTCCTACTATAAGAACCTAATGTCACTGGGTATTTATCAAAAAGCCAAAAGTGCCTAGATGTATGTACTATCCCCAATCACCAATTGGAAGTCCACAACCCTTTCTTGCAGCTCTGTATTGTAACTCCCACCGGCAGGAAATCAGATGGAAATAATTCACAATGTCCTCTTTATTATGGGATGGTCATTAAATCCTGAGTCAAAATCTCGCATCCAAGTCATTTACTGCTCAGCGATATCAACGGATATCCAAAAAACAACTAAATGAGTTGTATTCGTTTAATCCTTTCGGTTGGACCGTATCCAGATGTGTGATCCAAAATGTTTCCCTTTGTAAAAGTAACTTTGATCTATCGCCTCCTCTTGTGAGCGGTGGGATGTGGTCTATCATAATGAACTTAAGCGTGGGTAAATGGTGTTGGAAATCTAGGAAGTGTTTTGCCACAGGTTTGATCTTAATCCGGTTTTTTTACAGAAACCAAGGGTCGCATATTCACGCAACAGAAACTTGAAGGACATTTTAGTAAAAACAGATATACCGAGCCAATATAATACACGAACATTGCATACCAAGAAAGGCTGTTTCAAGTGTTCAGGTTGCGTCACCTGTGGACACATGCTGACAGGCTCTTCCTTTGCACATCCCCACACAGGCAAAAGAATCCAGATCAAACATCGACTAACCTGCATGAGTGACCATGTAGTATACCTCATTTCATGCCCATGTGGGAAATATTATGTGGGTAAAACAGACCTTACAGTAAGGGACCGTATTCGTGGTCACAGATCAGGAATCATGACGGCGTACCGGGATGGGAAGACTGATAAACCTGTGGCAAAACACTTCCTAGATTTCCAACACCATTTACCCACGCTTAAGTTCATTATGATAGACCACATCCCACCGCTCACAAGAGGAGACGATAGATCAAAGTTACTTTTACAAAGGGAAACCTTTTGGATCACACATCTGGATACGGTCCAACCGAAAGGATTAAATGAATACAACTCATTTAGTTGTTTTTTGGATATCCGTTGATATCGCTGAGCAGTAAATGACTTGGATGCGAGATTTTGACTCAGGATTTAATGACCATCCCATAATAAAGAGGACATTGTGAATTATTTCCATCTGATTTCCTGCCGGTGGGAGTTACAATACAGAGCTGCAAGAAAGGGTTGTGGACTTCCAATTGGTGATTGGGGATAGTACATACATCTAGGCACTTTTGGCTTTTTGATAAATACCCAGTGACATAAGGTTCTTATAGTAGGACCCTCTCTCCTTTTACCTAATTTTTCTCTTTTCCATTTCCTAGCATGCCGATCTTGGAGGCTGCACTGGCATATAGTTAGTAGGATCACTGTTACATTTTTTATTGTTTATTTTCTCTTTATTGTTTATTTTTACTATTTTTATTTTTTATTTTTTGTTATTTGTATTTTTATTTTTATTTTTATTTATTTATTTTTTTATTGCATTCTTACCTTTCTGACAGTGCATTCTCATTATTCACGAGGGCTCATTACACTTTTAGTGCATGTTTCAGCTGCACAGTCTTTTTCTCTTTTCATTGATTGTCTCATTTCTAGAGGTCAGGCAGTATACTCACATTTTTTACTACATCATTTCACACACACACCGGAGAATGATCTTAGTAGCACACACACACTTTTTTCTACAGTGTCTCACATACATACCGTAGATTGATTTAGTACAGGATTTTCCCATTCTTGCTTTATTTTTTACTAGTTTGGAATTCACACATACTGATTTGTCACTCACCATTTAATATTCCCTGTGTTTATTTATTTCATCACACACATGCTGATCACTCTACACTATAAATGGACCCGAGTAGATAAAGGGTCAACATCACACACACTCTCTGTTATATACTGACAACTCACATTATGCTAAGCCAGCCTGTTTTCTGTAATTTATGCCTGTTCTTATTGTTTAGGTTTGTGATTTGGCAACACACATGGCTTTCCCAGCTAGGGTTCCCAATTGAATAAGGAGTTAGGTAGTATTTGAGTTAGCTCTATTAGGCTACACAGGTCCACAGTTACCAATACACCAGTCTTTCTAACTGAGTCCCTATATGAGCAATCGTTTCTAGCCATTACTGGCTCACTCTAGTATCCTACGATCAGTTAGGCAGTTGCTTAGACATTTATGAAAACACATATGCAACATATAACTTTATTTATCCTCCGTATTGATTTTAAATCTCTGCCGACATTTGGTTTTTAAACAGCTGTGCCGTCTCTAGGCAACACATGGTGATTTCACCACACGTCACTTTACGGCAATTAACATAACGATCCACAATTTGCGGCTTCACTCACATGGCAGATTGGACACACAGGGAGCACTTGGTGATTGGGTAAGTTTAACAAGCGTTTATGTATATATTTGAGGTTTTTGTATATGACAGCATCTTGATAAAGACCGCTAGACGGTCGAAACGTCGATTTTTTTGTGCTATTTGAATACAGTAATTTGATTTACCAAATCCATGGAGTGCTCTCATTTTTTGCTTTGTTTATAGTATTTTGCACAGAGAAGCACCTGGTATGTATTATTATTTGGGAAGAGTGCCAGAAATTGTATAGTTTCTAGATATTGAGTGTGTTGTGCCACACTTTCTGAGCACCTCCAGCTGAAAAATATCTTTTGTTAAATTTACACCTTTGGAGTGTGACCTGGCTATCAAGTATTAATATGGAGGATTTTTTGTTGAGGGCTGGAGCCCTAGCTGACACAGCTGAGACCATTCAAATTACAGCGCAAGAAGCTGAAAGCATACTTTGGCCTAACACCACCGCGGATCTTACCCACACGGATTCCATTAAGGATCTGTACAATGATCTTATGAAGTTAAAAAGACGAGAAGTAGACTTAGATCTGCATGGAATTTTTATCTCAGATTATTACCGAGCAAAACGGATTCCAAGAGGTTTCAGGGTAAGAAACTCTCCCACTATTGGGAGACAAAATCCGGAGTTTTGTAAAAAATGGATTGGCATAGCCAATAAATGCTCGCTTGACTGGATGATTATAGTGGTAGAGGAGGTAAAAAACGAATTAGTTTTTACCAAGGAGTCTATTAACAAGTTTGAAATATCGCATGTTACAACGTTAAACGCAACCACATCCACCCAATATATGGTGAAATTACAGGACGAAATCATGCGATATAGAAATGATCTCATAAGATTCAAAAAACAAAAAGTGGAAAAAGTGAATTTCGACTATACCCACCATCAGGTATACCATTGGATTAGTGGAGAAAGACGTAGACTACCATTCCAACGTAACAGACAACGAACACGCAAGCCTCAATTCTTATCCATTGACACGAGCTCAGCAGACTCCACTTCGGAAACAGACACCAGAGCTACCTCAAGCCAAGGAGGGCTCATCAGAGATACACAACAAACCCAATCATCAACTTTTTTAGGGCGGAACGACACACAAACGATCCCCCTGGCAAATATCAACGCACAAGGAGAGGTTCAAAAGACGCAGATTTATCAGAAGAGGACAGAGGAACAAGATCTATAAATACCAGATCCAAACCACCAACCAGAAGGACATAAATCCAGTCTTCAACCTATCTTCCAAGACGCTGACCAATGCCCACAATCAAGTACTATCCAAAGGACTTACATTCGTTCCGACGGCCAAACCAGACGCATTTAAAACCGGGGTTGAATTGTTCAAAATGAACAGAATTTTAAATATGCAAGCTACTCGTGATACCATGACAGTAAGACCATCCTCATCATTCAAACTCAAAAGCGTTTGGGAACCTAAATACACACATCATGCCATCAAAACCTTCTCCACTATTTTGAAAACTGACATGGACATCATTCTTGCACAACAACAGAAGAAACCGGATAATTTAACCCAGGCAGAAAGAACTGCTCTCAGAGATTTGAGCAGGGATGATCAACTTGTGATTCGAGCAGCAGATAAAGGGGGAGCAATAGTCCTACAGGACTATACGGACTACAGGGAAGAAATTTTAACCCAATTATCTGATACCCAGACATACAGAAAGCTAACTTCTGACCCCACGAGCAAGATCAGCACCAAAATACAGGAGTGGATAACATTGGGAACAGCAGCAAATTGGCTGGATCACAGCACAGCGGAATATTTGCTCAATACACATCCGAAAATTCCGATCCTTTACACACTCCCTAAGATACACAAGGACGCAAAGAAACCACCTGGGAGACCAATTGTATCCGCTCGAGGAGGTTTACTGGAACCCATAGCTAAATACGTGGATTTTTATTGTAAGTCCACAGTCTCCAGATTATCCACATGCCTAAGGGATACCCAAGACTTCCTTAATAAAATCACCAGCTGTGAATTAAACGACACACAGTACATCTTCGCCACGGCAGATGTAAAAAATTTGTACACGGTGATTCCTCACAATATGGGGATGGATGCGATGCGAACACTGCTATTACAATCAGATGTCTATGAAGGTCCCCCCATTGAATTTTTGTTAGAAGGATTACTACTTACATTGACAAACAATTATTTTCGTTTTGAAAAGAATTTCTACATTCAAGAGATGGGAACTGCGATGGGATCGGCAATAGCTCCAACATATGCGAATAGTTTTATGTATGCATATGAGAGCAGACACATTCTGTCCACATATAAGGAACATTTGATACAGTATCACAGGTTTGTGGACGACATCTTTATTTTATGCCAAGGCACGGCAACAGAATTGGAGAAGATGATTGAAGAACTGAACAATTTAAACTCCACCATTAAATTTACTTTGACGTACAGCCCAGATAAAATCCAATTCTTGGATGTGGAGATATTCCGGAAGGATCGAAACATTGGACATCGATTATTTAGAAAACCCTCAGACCGCAACACGCTGTTACACGCCAACAGCGCTCATCCCAAAGCCCTAAAGGAGTCTTTACCTATTTCGCAATACTTAAGAGTGTACAGGAATAACTCGGAGGAAAGCACATGTAAAACTCAACTAAGGACATGACCAGATCCTTTGTGGAACGAGGATACACATATAAAGTGCTCCAAGAATGTCAAATAAAAGCAGAAAATATATACAGGGGCATATCTACTAAACAACTTCAAAATCTGCCCAGAATTACGATCCCTTTATCATACCACACGGAGAGCCAGAGATTTTCCCACAGGATTAAAGGGAGATGGGACATCTTATCCAGCGACAGAACACTTAATCCGTTTTTTTTACAGAAACCAAGGGTCGCATATTCACGCAACAGAAACTTGAAGGACATTTTAGTAAAAACAGATACACCGAGCCAATATAATACACGAACATTGCATACCAAGAAAGGCTGTTTCAAGTGTTCAGGTTGCGTCACCTGTGGACACATGCTGACAGGCTCTTCCTTTGCACATCCCCACACAGGCAAAAGAATCCAGATCAAACATCGACTAACCTGCATGAGTGACCATGTAGTATACCTCATTTCATGCCCATGTGGGAAATATTATGTGGGTAAAACAGACCTTACAGTAAGGGACCGTATTCGTGGTCACAGATCAGGAATCATGACGGCGTACCGGGATGGGAAGACTGATAAACCTGTGGCAAAACACTTCCTAGATTTCCAACACCATTTACCCACGCTTAAGTTCATTATGATAGACCACATCCCACCGCTCACAAGAGGAGGCGATAGATCAAAGTTACTTTTACAAAGGGAAACCTTTTGGATCACACATCTGGATACGGTCCAACCGAAAGGATTAAACGAATACAACTCATTTAGTTGTTTTTTGGATATCCGTTGATATCGCTGAGCAGTAAATGACTTGGATGCGAGATTTTGACTCAGGATTTAATGACCATCCCATAATAAAGAGGACATTGTGAATTATTTCCATCTGATTTCCTGCCGGTGGGAGTTACAATACAGAGCTGCAAGAAAGGGTTGTGGACTTCCAATTGGTGATTGGGGATAGTACATACATCTAGGCACTTTTGGCTTTTTGATAAATACCCAGTGACATTAGGTTCTTATAGTAGGACCCTCTCTCCTTTTACCTAATTTTTCTCTTTTCCATTTCCTAGCATGCCGATCTTGGAGGCTGCACTGGCATATAGTTAGTAGGATCACTGTTACATTTTTTATTGTTTATTTTCTCTTTATTGTTTATTTTTACTATTTTTATTTTTTATTTTTTGTTATTTGTATTTTTATTTTTATTTATTTATTATTATTTTTTTTTTTTTATTGCATTCTTACCTTTCTGACAGTGCATTCTCATTATTCACGAGGGCTCATTACACTTTTAGTGCATGTTTCAGCTGCACAGTCTTTTTCTCTTTTCATTGATTGTCTCATTTCTAGAGGTCAGGCAGTATACTCACATTTTTTACTACATCATTTCACACACACACCGGAGAATGATCTTAGTAGCACACACACACTTTTTTCTACAGTGTCTCACATACATACCGTAGATTGATTTAGTACAGGATTTTCCCATTCTTGCTTTATTCTTTACTAGTTTGGAATTCACACATACTGATTTGTCACTCACCATTTAATATTCCCTGTGTTTATTTATTTCATCACACACATGCTGATCACTCTACACTATAAATGGACCCCAGTAGATAAAGGGTCAACATCACACACACTCTCTGTTATATACTGACAACTCACATTATGCTAAGCCAGCCTGTTTTCTGTAATTGATGCCTGTTCTTATTGTTTAGGTTTGTGATTTGGCAACACACATGGCTTTCCCAGCTAGGGTTCCCAATTGAATAAGGAGTTAGGTAGTATTTGAGTTAGCTCTATTAGGCTACACAGGTCCACAGTTACCAATACACCAGTCTTTCTAACTGAGTCCCTATATGAGCAATCGTTTCTAGCCATTACTGGCTCACTCTAGTATCATACGATCAGTTAGGCAGTTGCTTAGACATTTATGAAAACATATAACTTTATTTATCCTCCGTATTGATTTTAAATCTCTGCCGACATTTGGTTTTTAAACAGCTGTGCCGTCTCTAGGCAACACATGGTGATTTCACCACACGCCACTTTACGGCAATTAACATAACGATCCACAATTTGCGGCTTCACTCACATGGCAGATTGGACACACAGGGAGCACTTGGTGATTGGGTAAGTTTAACAAGCGTTTATGTATATATTTGAGGTTTTTGTATATGACAGCATCTTGATAAAGACCGCTAGACGGTCGAAACGTCGATTTTTTTGTGCTATTTGAATACAGTAATTTGATTTACCAAATCCATGGAGTGCTCTCATTTTTTGCTTTGTGTGTATATATATATATATATATATATATATATATATATATATATATATATATATATATATATATATATATATATATATATATATATATATATATATATATATATATATATGGCAAGTATATATGTGTGTATATATATATATATATGTATATATATATATATATGTATATATATATATATATATATGTGTATGTGTGTGTGTGTGTGTATATATATATATATGTCAAAATACACTTAGAATGAATTTGTATATATCTATGTACATATAAATAAATAGAAATAATACGAAATATACATATGACCATATACCTAATTACATAAATAATTATATAAATATACACGTAGACTTCAAATATATAAATATGCATATATATTTAAATTCTACGTGCGTATTTATGTAATTTTTTTTTTACATAATTAAGTAATTTTATTGATTGCAATTTGAGGGACCTGTCTGCCAACCCAGGTCAAAAGTCCAGAGAATATTAATTTGCTAGCACTATATTTTACCTATTTTTAACTTATTTGCATTCAATATAGTTTTTTACTTTTTTCACACACAAACAAATATGAACGCTAACTTTGGCCAGTGTTTGTGACTAAGTGGCTACTAAAAAAGACTGGACATACCCCATATTGAATACCCTGGGTTGTCTACATTAAAAAAAAAAGTACATGTGGGGTGTCATTCAGAGATTTGACAGCTAATAGTCTTACAATGTCACTATTGATAAATTTTAAAAATGTATGTTTTGAAACAGCAAAACATACATTTAAAAAAATTATCAACAGCCCTATAACTTGGGGGGTAGAAGGGAAGCATGTAAACACTGGGTATTTTTAAACTCAGGCCAAAATTTGGAATCTATTTAGCAGTTTTTTTTCATTCGCTTTTGTAGATGAGTACAAGTCAAAAAACATGTATTTTTTCACTTTTTCATCATATTTTTTTTATTTTAAATTAAATTACATGAGATTATATAAAAAATGGTATGTAATATATATAATTTTATTTTTTTTTGTATGGGAACAGTAAATGAGAGAGCGAAAAATTACAGCTAAAAACAAACACCACAAAAGTGTAAAAAGAGGCCTGATCGCAAATGTACCGTATATACTCGAGTATAAGCAGAGTTTTTCGGCACATTTTTTGTGCTGAAAAACCCCCACTCGGCTTATACTCGAGTCAATGTCTGTATTATGGCAACTTACATTGCCATAATACAGACCAGGACCGTCGGGCTTGTAATGAGCCCGGCGGTCCTGTTGGGGGCTGACAGTGAGTTACTTACCTTCCTGCAGCTCCTGTCAGCTCCCTCCTCCTTCGTGCAGCTTCCCGGTCAGCTCCGTTCTGCTCACAGTGTAAGTCTAGCGAGACTTGCACTGTAAACAGAACAGAGCTGACGAGGAGCTGCACGGAGGAGGAGGGAGCTGCAGGAAGGTAAGTAAGAGCTCCCTGTCAGCCCCCCCCACTGAACTGCCAATGCCACTGGACCACCAGGGATTCAGTATTTTATTTTAATAATAATATTAAAATAATATTATATTATTATTTTAATATTTGCATTATTTTTTTTTAAATGTTTTTTTGTCCCCCCTCCCTGCTTGTTGCGTGGCCAGAGAGGGGGGACAAAAAACATGTTAAAAAAAAAAAATGCAAATATTAAAATAATAATATAATAAAATAATATAATATTAAAATAATATTCTATTATTATTATTATTATTATTATTATTAATAGAATATTATTTTAATATTATATTATTTTATTATTTTAATATTTGCATTTTTTTTTAAATGTTTTTTGTCCCCCCTCCCTGCTTGTTGCCTGGCCAGGGAGGGGGGACAAAAAATATTTTTTAAAAAGTAATGCAAATATTAAAATAATATAATAAAATATTATTATTTTAATATTATATTATTTTAATATTTAATTCTTTTTAAAAAAAAGTTTTTTTGTCTCCCCTCCCTGACCAGGCAACAAGCAGGGAGAGGGGACAATAATGCAAATATTAAAATAATAATAATAATATAATATAATATAATATTTAAAATAATATAATAAAATAAAATAAAAAATGCCCTCCCCTCATCCAGTTTACACACACTGCATTATATACACACACTCTGCATTCATTATATACACAAACACACACTCTGCATTCATTATATACACACACAAACACACTCTGCATTCATTCTATACACACACTGTAAATAAATATTCAATTAATATAATTTTATTGGGATCTAATTTAATTTAGAAATTTACCAGTAGCTGCTGCTGCATTTCCCACCCTAGGCTTATACTCGAGTCAATAAGTTTTCCCAGCTTTTTGTAGTAAAATTAGGGGCTTCAGCTTACATTCGGGTTGGCTTATACTCGAGTATATACGGTACAACATCTCAAAAACAGTCCGGTCTTTAAGAGGTTAAATGTGCATATGGATATAGTGCGCAAGTATCTTTTCTTTGGTTTTTCTTGTATGGATTGGGGCTGATGTGTATTATAGTCTTTTCTGCTGAAAAGAGTAGTGGGAGTTTCAACACAATGCTTAGTCCTGTTTGTTTCTATCTGTTCATTCTGACTTGTTTTGTGAATGGGACAACTGTTACACAACAATGCATGTTTATTGTAGACTTGGTTTACTCTAAACTTGTACATTAACAAAAAATGGAATTTAGTATTAGACCTCTGACACTCATTCAGTAGACTGATCAGGTCCTCTAATTATCGCCGAGGAAAACGATTTGGACAAATAAAAAGTGTGTGAAAATGGGCCAATCTGTGTACTGCTAAATATTTATATTGTTTTGCAGCACAGTAATAGGTGAATTTTCCTGCCATTTAGTTCACAGATTTAGTAAGAACAAGTAACCAATAGATGGGGGAAAAATAGAATGAACTTTAAAGTAACAGATCACAAACTAACAAAATAATTATGTACTGTTATTATTATTTTACAGCTCCCCCTGAGTATATTTACAGAGCCAGTGATTATTAAACAATAAACAGTTACTGGTTGTCTCCTTAACCATCAACTAATTTATTGGTTGGGAGAAAGTAAACTTACATTTACAAATCGGGTTTGTATAGTGTTATGTCAACAAGAAATAAACTAAACAAAGCCACATGCAAATGCCTGGTAAACCCCGATAACTTATAAAATGATAATCCTATTACATGATGTACTCAGTCTGCATTATTCAGAGCACTTCGTGAAATTCTGCTGTCTGTAGGGGTTGGCATGTCTCTGGTAGTGAGAAAATGAGACACACAATTTAAAAATTAAAAAAAAAATGCACTACAGATAACATGTCTGTGGCAGGACTGATGTAATTAGGCCATAGAACCAGAGAAATATTATGTTAATGCACCTAAAACATAGCAACCATATCTGAACTAATTTTAAGGGCAGTTATGTTTTAGGTGCATTAACATAATATTTCTCTGATTTGCTAAGAACAGTTTCTTTCCTTTTTTACAACCAAATGTCTCTTAACTTTATTTTTATTTAAGAATATATCTAGGAGTTAAAATACTATTTTTGTGCTGATTTCTCCTTGGCAGTGAGAAGAACTATGAGATCATTGTCCACAAAGACTCCACAAATCTGTCCAACAGTCGTTATCTTATAAGGTCCACTTTATTTTTATTTTGCACTGATAACCTCAAATCTTTTCAAATCTACTCGTGTATGGGCTTGTACCCTCAATTTTTAAGGGCTTCTATAAGCACATCATCGGCATTGCTATCAGGACTCCTGTCATACTCACTGACCATTGAATTGAAGGCAGATGGACTTTCTCAGGTTGGACACTATATCCTTTTTATGCATGTCCAAAATGTTACAAAAAT
>OW240914.1:20503094-20766184 GCA_933207985.1 Pelobates cultripes
AGGATAAATGTAGTGAATTCATACGTCATTCCAAAATGGAACTATTTGTTCCAAATGTTGCCATTAAGTATTTCTGATCAGTGGTTGCAATTAATACAGAGAAGTTTTACTCAGTATATATGGAAAGGCAAAAAACCAAGACTGAGTCAGTCAATACTAACACAAAAACTGAATAAAGGAGGACTGGCTTATCCCTTAATATTAAATAATTATAGGGCAGCGATAATTTTACATATATATAGGATGCAAATAGAAGAAAAATAAAAACGAAAGTTGGTATAAAACAGAACTTACTGCAGGAGAAATCCCCAGCTTGGACTGTTTAATTTGGAATACTACCAAATTTTTTCAAAAAAAAAATTACCCTAGTATAACATTTACACACTTAATGAATAGTTGGCTTAAAATTAAAAAAATCCTAAAAATAGAAAACAAAATTCCAACTTATTTAGGCTTAGATTTTGTAGAACATCAAGTTGCAGATATAAATTTAAAAAACTGGAATCAAGCAGGAATTTTGCGACTGTCTCAACTACTTGTAAAAGATAAAATTAAAACCTTTGCTCAATTAACACAGGAATACAACTTACCATCAAAAGAGTTGTTTAACTATCTAAGACTTAAAAGTTTCTTGATAACACATTTAATTATATCAAACACTAATCTGAATAATGGGTTAAATATACTCTTTAATACAGACAAGATAAATAAACCACTTTCAAAAGCTTTGGTATTAAGCAAAATGTGTAATAAAGTAAAAACTCCAACAGCCATAACCGCTTGGAAAGAAGAATTAAATATGGATATAAATATTAGGCATTGGGGTTTCTCATTGACAGATGCTTCGAAGTATACACACTCGTTAAATCTATTAGAGACTCATTTTAAAGTTCTAAATAGATGGTACTTAGTACCAGACAAATTGAACAAAATGTATTCTTCAGCAAACCATCTATGTTGGAGATGTGGTACAAACACAGGTACTTTTAAGCATATTTGGTGGGAGTGTAGTAAACTGAACAATTTGTGGTTTAACATACAAAAGTTTGTATCCATAGACTTGAACCTTGAGCTGAGGCTTTCTCCGGAGACTGTTTTGCTTCATCTAAACTGGCCGGTAATGACAAAAGATTTGAAAATTATTCTTATCCATCTTTTTTTAGCAACAAAAATTGTGATTGCAAGAAGATGGAAAGACGATAGTGAAGTTCCTTGGGATCAAGTCAAAGCCCAGCTTAAGTTTCAAGTAAAAATGGAAGTGTTATTGAGCAAACAAAAATTAAGTAGGAAAACAACAATGTGGTTGAAATGTTGGGAGAAGATTGATAAATAGAGGGGTCTTTATTTATATATATAAATTCAAGGTGAATAATCGGTTGACTGTTAATGCTTTGGACAATATAACACAATATATATTATGAGATAAATATATATACTTTCTCGATGAGTTTCTTCCCTTCTCTCTTGCTGCATTGTTTTGTCTTGTTTATGTAGATGTGTAAGTCTAAAGTATTGTTTGTTTTAAGTTAATTGAAATGTATAAAGAAACATCTCATGGATGAACATCTTATATAGGAACTGTTTCTCTATCATTTGTTTGTAATTGTTGTAATGTATTGTATTGTGAAAAAAAAAAGAAAGGGGGGAAACCCTTAAAATAAAGATTATATAATAAAAAAAAAATATTGCCCGCAGCTTTGAATGTAATAAGCTACATTTCCACACTGGCCGTGGCAGTATCAGTTTTGAAGATTAACTTTGTCCCAGTGGCACAAGATTGGAACTTGAATGATTGATTAATGATAGAGGATAACTATAGCTCTAAAAGATCCCCCTCCTTTCATACTCCACTCTATTCTCCTTTCCTCACTCAATTCCCTCAGTCATAGAACACAGGAGATCATTTTACCAAAGTGAACTATCTTTTCTGACCACTATCCATGTCTAGCATGGGTATACAAAGAATGCTGAATGCTGCCTCTGCAGGACACATTGTACTATAGAAAACCACCTTCTCCGCCTTGATTTGTGCAGCTAATTCACCAGACTCTGCGTTCTGTGTTTGGGTCTGGGTTTTGGTTACTTTTATGGATGGCCATTGCCTTCCTTCCCCATGCCTCCGTCTTGTCCACAGCTGCCATCACAGGTCCCAGGATATTGAGAGAGAATATTCAGGACTTTCAAATTATGGATTGAGAATGTGCAAGGAAATATTTAGAAAGGTTTTAAAAGAGAACTGTTTCTTAATAGCCAAAAAGAATTCAGATTTGCAGCTGCATAATTCTTGGAATCTATGCTGGATATTAAAAAGATGCTTGCCAAAGGGATGGCTTTCTCACTTGCTTCACGGAGAGCCTTACAGTTGTAATCCAGGGGCACAGATTATGCTTCCAAAGCACGTCTCTGTACTATATGTCTCATGGGAGAAGTCTTCTTTGGAAAACCCTTTGAGAAAGTTGATGGGAAAAAGGCCTTGCTTTCACACGCAAAAAAGAAGGTTTTATCAAACATTCTAGGTGATCAAAGAAACTGAGAATGACCCTGTGAAGAAAATAAGATAAACACATATAGTATCTCCTTTTGGAGCTGCCAGAGAAGCAAACTCAAATTTTAGGTTGATGAATTTTCAGTCAACATACAGTGGTTGTTCTTGTGTGATTTATGTGCCATAACGCAAGAGACGTGATGTAGATTCTGTGCAATAATGATGAGGGACATAAGATAGTTTTCCAAGTCTAGAACTAAAATAGGCACTGCTGAGATTCGAACTCAGGATCTCCTGTTTACTAGACAGGCGCTTTAACCAACTAAGCCACAGCACCAAAACATACTGGCTCATGCCTTGTTTTACGTTTTCCAAACGGTGGCAGATTGGACATTTCTCTATCCAAGAGATACATCATTGGAGGATTAATTGACATCAATCCATCCTCATAGCAAATAAATCTCAGTTGTCAACAAACATTCAAATATTGCCCGCAGCTTTGAAGGTAATAAGCTACATTTCCACACTGGCCGTGGCAGTATCAGTTTTGAAGATTAACTTTGTCCCAGTGGCACAAGATTGGAACTTGAATGACTGATTAATGATAGAGGATAACTATAGCTCTAAAAGATCACCCTCCTTTCATACTCCACTCTATTCTCCTTTCCTCACTCAATTCCCTCAGTCTTAGAACACAGGAGATCATTTTACCAAAGTGAACTTCCTTTTCTGACCACTATCCATGTCTAGCATGGGTATACAAAGAATGCTGAATGCTGCCTCTGCAGGACACATTGTACTATAGAAAACCACCTTCTCCGCCTTGATTTGTGCAGCTAATTCACCAGACTCTGCGTTCTGTGTTTGGGTCTGGGTTATGGTTACTTTTATGGATGGCCATTGCCTTTCTTCCCCATGCCTCCGTCTTGTCCACAGCTGCCATCACAGGTCCCAGGATATTGAGAGAAAATATTCAGGACTTTCAAATTATGGATTTAGAATGTGCAAGGAAATATTTAGAAAGGTTTTAAAAGAGAACTGTTTCTTAATAGCCAAAAAGAATTCAGATTTGAAGCTGCATAATTCTTGGAATCTATGCTGGATATTAAAAAGATGCTTGCCAAAGGGATGGCTTTCTCACTTGCTTCACGTAGAGCCTTATAGTTGTAATCCAGGGGCACAGATTATGCTTCCAAAGCACGTCTCTGTACTATATGTCTCATGGAAGAAGTCTTCTTTGGAAAACCCTTTGAGAAAGTTGATGGGAAAAAGGCCTTGCTTTCACACGCAAAAAAGAAGGTTTTATCAAACATTCTAGGTGATCAAAGAAACTGAGAATGACCCTGTGAAGAAAATAAGATAAACACATATAGTATCTCCTTTTTGAGCTGCCAGAGAAACAAACTCAAATTTTAGGTTGATGAATTTTCAGTCAACATACAGTGGTTGTTCTTGTGTGATTTATGTGCCATAACGCAAGAGACGTGATGTAGATTCTGTGCAATAATGATGAGGGACATAAGATAGTTTTCCAAGTCTAGAGCTAAAATAGGCACTGCTGAGATTCGAACTCAGGATCTCCTGTTTACTAGACAGGCGCTTTAACCAACTAAGTCACAGTGCCAAAACATACTGGTTCATGCCTTGTTTTACGTTTTCCAAACGGTGGCAGATTGGACATTTCTCTATCCAAGAGATACATCATTGGAGGATTAATTGACATCAATCCATCCTTATAGCAAATAAATCTCAGTTGTCAACAAACATTCAAATATTGCCCGCAGCTTTGAAGGTAATAAGCTACATTTCCACGCTGGCCGTGGCAGTATCAGTTTTGAAGATTAACTTTGTCCCAGTGGCACAAGATTGGAACTTGAATGACTGATTAATGATAGAGGATAACTATAGCTCTAAAAGATCCCCCTCCTTTCATACTCCACTCTATTCTCCTTTCCTCACTCAATTCCCTCAGTCATAGAACACAGGAAATCATTTTACCAAAGTGAACTTCCTTTTCTGACCACTATCCATGTCTAGCATGGGTATACAAAGAATGCTGAATGCTGCCTCTGCAGGACACATTGTACTATAGAAAACCACCTTCTCCGCCTTGATTTGTGCAGCTAATTCACCAGACTCTGCGTTCTGTGTTTGGGTCTGGGTTTTGGTTACTTTATGGATGGCCATTGCCTTTCTTCCCCATGCCTCCGTCTTGTCCACAGCTGCCATCACAGGTCCCAGGATATTGAGAGAAAATATTCAGGACTTTCAAATTATGGATTGAGAATGTGCAAGGAAATATTAAGAAAGGTTTTAAAAGAGAACTGTTTCTTAATAGCCAAAAAGAATTCAGATTTGCAGCTGCATAATTCTTGGAATCTATGCTGGATATTAAAAAGATGCTTGCCAAAGGGATGGCTTTCTCACTTGCTTCACGTAGAGCCTTATAGTTGTAATCCAGGGGCACAGATTATGCTTCCAAAGCACGTCTCTGTACTTTATGTCTCATGGGAGAAGTCTTCTTTGGAAAACCCTTTGAGAAAGTTGATGGGAAAAAGGCCTTGCTTTCACACGCAAAAAAGAAGGTTTTATCAAACATTCTAGGTGATCAAAGAAACTGAGAATGACCCTGTGAAGAAAATAAGATAAACACATATAGTATCTCCTTTTTGAGCTGCCAGAGAAGCAAACTCAAATTTTAAGTTGATGAATTTTCAGTCAACATACAGTGGTTGTTCTTGTGTGATTTATGTGCCATAACGCAAGAGACGTGATGTAGATTCTGTGCAATAATGATGAGGGACATAAGATAGTTTTCCAAGTCTAGAGCTAAAATAGGCACTGCTGAGATTCGAACTCAGGATCTCCTGTTTACTAGACAGGCACTTAAACCAACTAAGCCACAGCGCCAAAACATACTGGTTCATGCCTTGTTTTACGTTTTCCAAACGGTGGCAGATTGGACATTTCTCTATCCAAGAGATACATCATTGGAGGATTAATTGACATCAATCCATCCTTATAGCAAATAAATCTCAGTTGTCAACAAACATTCAAATATTGACCGCAGCTTTGAAGGTAATAAGCTACATTTCCACACTGGCCGTGGCAGTATCAGTTTTGAAGATTAACTTTGTCCCAGTGGCACAAGATTGGAACTTGAATGACTGATTAATGATAGAGGATAACTATAGCTCTAAAAGATCCCCCTCCTTTCATACTCCACTCTATTCTCCTTTCCTCACTCAATTCCCTCAGTCACAGAACACAGGAGATCATTTTACCAAAGTGAACTTCCTTTTCTGACCACTATCCATGTCTAGCATGGGTATACAAAGAATGCTGAATGCTGCCTCTGCAGGACACATTGTACTATAGAAAACCACCTTCTCCGCCTTGATTTGTGCAGCTAATTCACCAGACCCTGCGTTCTGTGTTTGGTTCTGGGTTTTGGTTACTTTTATGGATGGCCATTGCCTTTCTTCCCCATGCCTCCGTCTTGTCCACAGCTGCCA
This sequence comes from Pelobates cultripes, assembly GCA_933207985.1. Classification (NCBI taxonomy): domain Eukaryota; kingdom Metazoa; phylum Chordata; class Amphibia; order Anura; family Pelobatidae; genus Pelobates; species Pelobates cultripes. The sequence continues at coordinate 20,509,095 of OW240914.1, forward strand.
TCACAGGTCCCAGGATATTGAGAGAAAATATTCAGGACTTTCAAATTATGGATTGAGAATGTGCAAGGAAATATTTAGAAAGGTTTTAAAAGAGAACTGTTTCTTAATAGCCAAAAAGAATTCAGATTTGAAGCTGCATAATACTTGGAATCTATGCTGGATATTAAAAAGATGCTTGCCAAAGGGATGGCTTTCTCACTTGCTTCACGTAGAGCCTTATAGTTGTAATCCAGGGGCACAGATTATGCTTCCAAAGCACGTCTCTGTACTATATGTCTCATGGGAGAGGTCTTCTTTGGAAAACCCTTTGAGAAAGTTGATGGGAAAAAGGCCTTGCTTTCACACGCAAAAAAGAAGGTTTTATCAAACATTCTAGGTGATCAAAGAAACTGAGAATGACCCTGTGAATAAAATAAGATAAACACATATAGTATCTCCTTTTTGAGCTGCCAGAGAAGCAAACTCAAATTTTAGGTTGATGAATTTTCAGTCAACATACAGTGGTTGTTCTTGTGTGATTTATGTGCCATAACGCAAAAGACGTGATGTAGATTCTGTGCAATAATGATGAGGGACATAAGATAGTTTTCCAAGTCTAGAGCTAAAATAAGCACTGCTGAGATTCGAACTCAGGATCTCCTGTTTACTAGACAGGCGCTTTAACCAACTAAGCCACAGCGCCAAAACATACTGGCTCATGCCTTGTTTTACGTTTTCCAAACGGTGGCAGATTGGACATTTCTCAATCCAAGAGATACATCATTGGAGGATTAATTGACATCAATCCATCCTTATAGCAAATAAATCTCAGTTGTCAACAAACATTCAAATATTGCCCGCAGCTTTGAAGGTAATAAGCTACATTTCCACACTGGCCGTGGCAGTATCAGTTTTGAAGATTAACTTTGTTCCAGTGGCACAAGATTGGAACTTGAATGACTGATTAATGATAGAGGATAACTATAGCTCTAAAAGATCCCCCTCCTTTCATACTCCACTCTATTCTCCTTTCCTCACTCAATTCCCTCAGTCATAGAACACAGGAGATCATTTTACCAAAGTGAACTTCCTTTTTTGAACACTATCCATGTCTAGCATGGGTATACAAAGAATGCTGAATGCTGCCTCTGCAGGACACATTGTACTATAGAAAACCACCTTCTCCGCCTTGATTTGTGCAGCTAATTCACCAGACTCTGCGTTCTGTGTTTGGGTCTGGGTCTTGGTTACTTTATGGATGGCCATTGCCTTTCTTCCCCATGCCTCCGTCTTGTCCACAGCTGCCATCACAGGTCCCAGGATATTGAGAGAAAATATTCAGGACTTTCAAATTATGGATTGAGAATGTGCAAGGAAATATTTAGAAAGGTTTTAAAAGAGAACTGTTTCTTAATAGCCAAAAAAAATTCAGATTTGCAGCTGCATAATTCTTGGAATCTATGCTGGATATTAAAAAGATGCTTGCCAAAGGGATGGCTTTCTCACTTGCTTCACGTAGAGCCTTATAGTTGTAATCCAGGGGCACAGATTATGCTTCCAAAGCACGTCTCTGTACTTTATGTCTCATGGGAGAAGTCTTCTTTGGAAAACCCTTTGAGAAAGTTGATGGGAAAAAGGCCTTGCTTTCACACGCAAAAAAGAAGGTTTTATCAAACATTCTAGGTGATCAAAGAAACTGAGAATGACCCTGTGAAGAAAATAAGATAAACACATATAGTATCTCCTTTTTGAGGTGCCAGAGAAGCAAACTCAAATTTTAGGTTGATGAATTTTCAGTCAACATACAGTGGTTGTTCTTGTGTGATTTATGTGCCATAACGCAAGAGACGTGATGTAGATTCTGTGCAATAATGATGAGGGACATAAGATAGTTTTCCAAGTCTAGAGCTAAAATAGGCACTGCTGAGATTCGAACTTAGGATCTCCTGTTTACTAGACAGGCGCTTTAACCAACTAAGCCACAGAGCCAAAACATACTGGCTCATGCCTTGTTTTACGTTTTCCAAACGGTGGCAGATTGGACATTTCTCTATCCAAGAGATACATCATTGGAGGATTAATTGACATCAATCCATCCTTATAGCAAATAAATCTCAGTTGTCAACAAACATTCAAATATTGCCCGCAGCTTTGAAGGTAATAAGCTACATTTCCACACTGGCCGTGGCAGTATCAGGTTTGAAGATTAACTTTGTCCCAGTGGCACAAGATTGGAACTTGAATGACTGATTAATGATAGAGGATAACTATAGCTCTAAAAGATCCCCCTCCTTTCATACTCCACTCTATTCTCCTTTCCTCACTCAATTCCCTCAGTCATAGAACACGGGAGATCATTTTACCAAAGTGAACTTCCTTTTCTGACCACTATCCATGTCTAGCATGGGTATACAAAGAATGCTGAATGCTGCCTCTGCAGGACACATTGTACTATAGAAGACCACCTTCTCCGCCTTGATTTGTGCAGCTAATTCACCAGACTCTGCGTTCTGTGTTTGGGTCTGGGTTTTGGTTACTTTTATGGATGGCCATTGCCTTTCTTCCCCATGCCTCCGTCTTGTCCACAGCTGCCATCACAGGTCCCAGGATATTGAGAGAAAATTTTCAGGACTTTCAAATTATGGATTGAGAATGTGCAAGGAAATATTTAGAAAGGTTTTAAAAGAGAACTGTTTCTTAATAGCCAAAAAGAATTCAGATTTGCAGCTGCATAATTCTTGGAATCTATGCTGGATATTAAAAAGATGCTTGCCAAAGGGATGGCTTTCTCACTTGCTTCACGTAGAGCCTTATAGTTGTAATCCAGGGGCACAGATTATGCTTCCAAAGCACGTCTCTGTACTTTATGTCTCATGGGAGAAGTCTTCTTTGGAAAACCCTTTGAGAAAGTTGATGGGAAAAAGGCCTTGCTTTCACACGCAAAAAAGAAGGTTTTATCAAACATTCTAGGTGATCAAAGAAACTGAGAATGACCCTGTGAAGAAAATAAGATAAACACATATAGTATCTCCTTTTTGAGCTGCCAGAGAAACAAACTCAAATTTTAGGTTGATGAATTTTCAGTCAACATACAGTGGTTGTTCTTGTGTGATTTATGTGCCATAACGCAAGAGACGTGATGTAGATTCTGTGCAATAATGATGAGGGACATAAGATAGTTTTCCAAGTCTAGAGCTAAAATAGGCACTGCTGAGATTCGAACTCAGGATCTCCTGTTTACTAGACAGGCGCTTTAACCAACTAAGCCACAGCACCAAAACATACTGGCTCATGCCTTGTTTTACGTTTTCCAAACGGTGACAGATTGGACATTTCTCTATCCAAGAGATACATCATTGGAGGATTAATTGACATCAATCCATCCTTATAGCAAATAAATCTCAGTTGTCAACAAACATTCAAATATTGCCCGCAGCTTTGAATGTAATAAGCTACATTTCCACACTGGCCGTGGCAGTATCAGTTTTGAAGATTAACTTTGTCCCAGTGGCACAAGATTGGAACTTGAATGACTGATTAATGATAGAGGATAACTATAGCTCTAAAAGATCCCCCTCCTTTCATACTCCACTCTATTCTCCTTTCCTCACTCAATTTCCTCAGTCATAGAACACAGGAGATCATTTTACCAAAGTGAACTTCCTTTTCTGACCACTATCCATGTCTAGCATGGGTATACAAAGAATGCTGAATGCTGCCTCTGCAGGACACATTGTACTATAGAAAACCACCTTCTCCGCCTTGATTTGTGCAGCTAATTCACCAGACTCTGCGTTCTGTGTTTGGGTTTGGGTTTTGGTTACTTTTATGGATGGCCATTGCCTTTCTTCCCCATGCCTCCGTCTTGTCCACAGCTGCCATCACAGGTCCCAGGATATTGAGAGAAAATATTCTGGACTTTCAAATTATGGATTGAGAATGTGCAAGGAAATATTTAGAAAGGTTTTAAAAGAGAACTGTTTCTTAATAGCCAAAAAGAATTCAGATTTGCAGCTGCATAATTCTTGGAATCTATGCTGGATATTAAAAAGATGCTTGCCAAAGGGATGGCTTTCTCACTTGCTTCACGTAGAGCCTTATAGTTGTAATCCAGAGGCACAGATTATGCTTCCAAAGCACGTCTCTGTACTATATGTCTCATGGGAGAAGTCTTCTTTGGAAAACCCTTTGAGAAAGTTGATGGGAAAAAGGCCTTGCTTTCACATGCAAAAAAGAAGGTGTTATCAAACATTCTAGGTGATCAAAGAAACTGAGAATGACCCTGTGAAGAAAATAAGATAAACACATATAGTATCTCCTTTTTGAGCTGCCAGAGAAGCAAACTCAAATTTTAGGTTGATGAATTTTCAGTCAACATACAGTGGTTGTTCTTGTGTGATTTATGTGCCATAACGCAAAAGACGTGATGTAGATTCTGTGCAATAATGATGAGGGACATAAGATAGTTTTCCAAGTCTAGAGCTAAAATAGACACTGCTGAGATTCGAACTCAGGATCTCCTGTTTACTAGACAGGCGCTTTAACCAACTAAGCCACAGCACCAAAACATACTGGCTCATGCCTTGTTTTACGTTTTCCAAACGGTGACAGATTGGACATTTCTCTATCCAAGAGATACATCATTGGAGGATTAATTGACATCAATCCATCCTTATAGCAAATAAATCTCAGTTGTCAACAAACATTCAAATATTGCCCGCAGCTTTGAATGTAATAAGCTACATTTCCACACTGGCCGTGGCAGTATCAGTTTTGAAGATTAACTTTGTCCCAGTGGCACAAGATTGGAACTTGAATGATTGATTAATGATAGAGGATAACTATAGCTCTAAAAGATCCCCCTCCTTTCATACTCCACTCTATTCTCCTTTCCTCACTCAATTCCCTCGGTCATAGAACACAGGAGATCATTTTACCAAAGTGAACTTCCTTTTCTGACCACTATCCATGTCTAGCATGGGTATACAAAGAATGCTGCCTCTGCAGGACACATTGTACTATAGAAAACCACCTTCTCCGCCTTGATTTGTGCAGCTAATTCACCAGACTCTGCGTTCTGTGTTTGGGTCTGGGTTTTGGTTACTTTTATGGATGGCCATTGCCTATCTTCCCCATGCCTCCGTCTTGTCCACAGCTGCCATCACAGGTCCCAGGATATTGAGAGAAAATATTCAGGACTTTCAAATTATGGATTGAGAATGTGCAAGGAAATATTTAGAAAGGTTTTAAAAGAGAACTGTTTCTTAATAGCCAAAAAGAATTCAGATTTGCAGCTGCATAATTCTTGGAATCTATGCTGGATATTAAAAGGATGCTTGCCAAAGGGATGGCTTTCTCACTTGCTTCACGTAGAGCCTTATAGTTGTAATCCAGGGGCACAGATTATGCTTCCAAAGCACGTCTCTGTACTATATGTCTCATGGGAGAAGTCTTCTTTGGAAAACCCTTTGAGAAAGTTGATGGGAAAAAGGCCTTGCTTTCACACGCAAAAAAGAAGGTTTTATCAAACATTCTAGGTGATCAAAGAAACTGAGAATGACCCTGTGAAGAAAATAAGATAAACACATATAGTATCTCCTTTTTGAGCTGCCAGAGAAGTAAACTCAAATTTTAGGTTAATGAATTTTCAGTCAACATACAGTGGTTGTTCTTGTGTGATTTATGTGCCATAACGCAAGAGACGTGATGTAGATTCTGTGCAATAATGATGAGGGACATAAGATAGTTTTCCAAGTCTAGAGCTAAAATAGGCACTGCTGAGATTCAAACTCAGGATCTCCTGTTTACTAGACAGGCGCTTTAACCAACTAAGCCACAGCGCCAAAACATACTGGCTCATGCCTTGTTTTACGTTTTCCAAACGGTGGCAGATTGGACATTTCTCTATCCAAGAGATACATCATTGGAGGATTAATTGACATCAATCCATCCTTATAGCAAATAAATCTCAGTTGTCAACAAACATTCAAATATTGCCCGCAGCTTTGAATGTAATAAGCTACATTTCCACACTGGCCGTGGCAGTATCAGTTTTGAAGATTAACTTTGTCCCAGTGGCACAAGATTGGAACTTGAATGATTGATTAATGATAGAGGATAACTATAGCTCTAAAAGATCCCCCTCCTTTCATACTCCACTCTATTCTCCTTTCCTCACTCAATTCCCTCAGTCATAGAACACAGGAGATCATTTTACCAAAGTGAAGTTCCTTTTCTGACCACTATCCATGTCTAGCATGGGTATACAAAGAATGCTGAATGCTGCCTCTGCAGGACACATTGTACTATAGAAAACCACTTTCTCCGCCTTGATTTGTGCAGCTTATTCACCAGACTCTGCGTTCTGTGTTTGGGTCTGGGTTTTGGTTACTTTTATGGATGGCCATTGCCTTCCTTCCCCATGCCTCCGTCTTGTCCACAGCTGCCATCACAGGTCCCAGGATATTGAGAGAGAATATTCAGGACTTTCAAATTATGGATTGAGAATGTGCAAGGAAATATTTAGAAAGGTTTTAAAAGAGAACTGTTTCTTAATAGCCAAAAAGAATTCAGATTTGCAGCTGAATAATTCTTGGAATCTATGCTGGATATTAAAAAGATGGTTGCCAAAGGGTTGGCTTTCTCACTTGCTTCACGTAGAGCCTTATAGTTGTAATCCAGGGGCACAGATTATGCTTCAAAAGCAAGTCTCTGTACTATATGTCTCATGGGAGAAGTCTTCTTTGGAAAACCCTTTGAGAAAGTTGATGGGAAAAAGGCCTTGCTTTCACACGCAAAAAAGAAGGTTTAATCAAACATTCTAGGTTATCAAAGAAACTGAGAATGACCCTGTGAAGAAAATAGGATAAACACATATAGTATCTCCTTTTTAAGCTGCCAGAGAAGCAAACTCAAATTTTAGATTGATGAATTTTCAGTCAACATACAATGGTTGTTCTTGTGTGATTTATGTGCCATAACGCAAAAGACGTGATGTAGATTCTGTGCAATAATGATGAGGGACATAAGATAGTTTTCCAAGTCTAGAGCTAAAATAGGCACTGTTGAGATTCGAACTCAAGATCTCCTGTTTACTAAACAGGCGCTTTAACCAACTAAGCCACAGCGCCGCAACATACTAGTTCATGCCTTGTTTTACGTTTTCCAAATGGTGGCAGATTGGACCTTTCTCTATCCAAGAGATACATCATTGGAGGATTAATTGACATCAATCCATCCTTATAGCTAATAAATCTCAGTTGTCAACAAACATTCAAATATTGCCCGCAGCTTTGAAGGTAATAAATTACATTTCCACACTGGCCGCGGCAGTATCAGTTTTGAAGATTAACTTTGTCCCAGTGGCACAAGATTGGAACTTGAATGATTGATTAATGATAGAGGATAACTATAGCTCTAAAAGATCCCCCTCCTTTCATACTCCACTCTATTCTCCTTTCCTCACTCAATTCCCTCAGTCATAGAACACAGGAGATCATTTTACCAAAGTGAAGTTCCTTTTCTGACCACTATCCATGTCTAGCATGGGTATACAAAGAATGCTGAATGCTGCCTCTGCAGGACACATTGCACTTTCTCGCCTTGATTTGTGCAGCTAATTCGCAGACTCTGCGTTCTGTGTTTTGGGTCACCCAGGTTTGGATTTACTTTTATGGATGGCCATTGCCTTTCTTCCCCATGCCTCCGTCTTGTCCACAGCTGCCATCACAGGTCCCAGGATATTGAGATAGAATATTCAGGACTTTCAAATTATGGATTGAGAATGTGCAAGGAAATATTTAGAAAGGTTTTAAAAGAGAACTGTTTCTTAATAGCCAAAAAGAATTCAGATTTGCAGCTGAATAATTCTTGGAATCTATGCTGGATATTAAAAAGATGGTTGCCAAAGGGTTGGCTTTCTCACTTGCTTCACGTAGAGCCTTATAGTTGTAATCCAGGGGCACAGATTGTGCTTCCAAAGCACGTCTCTGTACTATATGTCTCATGGGAGAAGTCTTCTTTGGAAAACCCTTTGAGAAAGTTGATGGGAAAAAGGCCTTGCTTTCACACGCAAAAAAGAAGGTTTAATCAAACATTCTAGGTTATCAAAGAAACTGAGAATGACCCTGTGAAGAAAATAAAATAAACACATATAGTATCTCCTTTTTAAGCTGCCAGAGAAGCAAACTCAAATTTTAGGTTGATGAATTTTCAGTCAACATACAGTGGTTGTTCTTGTGTGATTTATGTGCCATAACGCAAAAGACGTGATGTAGATTCTGTGCAATAATGATGAGGGACATAAGATAGTTTTCCAAGTCTAGAGCTAAAATAGGCACTGTTGAGATTCGAACTCAAGATCTCCTGTTTACTAGACAGGCGCTTTAACCAACTAAGCCACAGCGCCGCAACATACTAGTTCATGCCATGTTTTACGTTTTCAAAATGGTGGCAGATTGGACCTTTCTCTATCCAAGAGATACATCATTGGAGGATTAATTGACATCAATCCATCCTTATAGCTAATAAATCTCAGTTGTCAACAAACATTCAAATATTGCCCGCAGCTTTGAAGGTAATAAGCTACATTTCCACACTGGCCGTGGCAGTATCAGTTTTGAAGATTAACTTTGTCCCAGTGGCACAAGATTGGAACTTGAATGATTGATTAATGATAGAGGATAACTATAGCTCTAAAAGATCCCCCTCCTTTCATACTCCACTCTATTCTCCTTTCCTCACTCAATTCCCTCAGTCATAGAACACAGGAGATCATTTTACAAAAGTGAACTTCCTTTTCTGACCACTATCCATGTCTAGCATGGGTATACAAAGAATGCTGAATGCTGCCTCTGCAGGACACATTGTACTATAGAAAACCACTTTCTCCGCCTTGATTTGTGCAGCTAATTCACCAGACTCTGCGTTCTGTGTTTGGGTCTGGGTTTTGGTTACTTTCATGGATGGCCATTGCCTTTCTTCCCCATGCCTCCGTCTTGTCCACAGCTGCCATCACAGGTCCCAGGATATTGAGAGAGAATATTCAGGACTTTCAAATTATGGATTGAGAATGTGCAAGGAAATATTTAGAAAGGTTTTAAAAAAAGAACTGTTTCTTAATAGCCAAAAAGAATTCAGATTTGCAGCTGAATAATTCTTGGAATCTATGCTGGATATTAAAAGATGGTTGCCAAAGGGTTGGCTTTCTCACTTGCTTCACGTAGAGCCTTATAGTTGTAATCCAGGGGCACAGATTATGCTTCCAAAGCACGTCTCTGTACTATATGTCTCATGGGAGAAGTCTTCTTTGGAAAACCCTTTGAGAAAGTTGATGGGAAAAAGGCCTTGCTTTCACACGCAAAAAAGAAGGTTTAATCAAACATTCTAGGTGATCAAAGAAACTGAGAATGACCCTGTGAAGAAAATAAGATAAACACATATTGTATCTCCTTTTTGAGCTGCCAGAGAAGCAAACTCAAATTTTAGGTTGATGAATTTTCAGTCAACATACAGTGGTTGTTCTTGTGTGATTTATGTGCCATAACGCAAGAGACGTGATGTAGATTCTGTGCAATAATGATGAGGGACATAGAATAGTTTTCCAAGTCTAGAGCTAAAATAGGCACTGCTGAGATTCGAACTCAGGATCTCCTGTTTACTAGACAGGCGCTTTAACCAACTAAGCCACAGCGCCAAAACATACTGGCTCATGCCTTGTTTTACGTTTTCCAAACGGTGGCAGATTGGACATTTCTCTATCCAATAGATACATCATTGGAGGATTAATTGACATCAATCCATCCTTATAGCAAATAAATCTCAGTTGTCAACAAACATTCAAATATTGCCCGCGAAGCTTCTAGTTGTACAAGCTACATTTCCACACCGGCCGGGTAGTATCAGTTTTGAAGATTAACTTGTCCCAGTGGCACAAGATTGGAACTCTGAATGACTGACAATGATAGAGGATAACCATAGCTCTAAAAGATCCCCCTCCTCATACTCCACTCTATTCTCCTTTCCTCACTCACTCCCTCAGTCATAGAACACAGGAGATCATTTTACCAAAGTGAACTCTTTTCTTGACCACTATCCATGTCTAGTGCATGGGTATACAAGAATGCTGAATGCTGCCTCTTGCAGGACACATTGTACTAAGTAGAAACCACCTTCTCTCCTCTTTGATTTGTGCAGCTAATCTACCAGACTCTATGCTCTGTGTTTGGGTCTGGCTTTGCTACTTCTATGTACGGCCATTGCCCTTCCCATGCCTCCGCCTTCTAGTCCACAGCTGCCATCACAGGTCCCAGGATATTGAGAGAAAATATTCAGGACTTTCAAATTATGGATTGAGAATGTGCAAGGAAATATTTAGAAAGGTTTTAAAAGAGAACTGTTTATTAATAGCCAAAAAGAATTCAGATTTGCAGCTGCATAATTCTTGGAATCTATGCTGGATATTAAAAAGATGCTTGCCAAAGGGATGGCTTTCTCACTTGCTTCACGTAGAGCCTTATAGTTGTAATCCAGGGGCACAGATTATGCTTCAAAAGCACGTCTCTGTACTATATGTCTCATGGGAGAAGTCTTCTTTGGAAAACCCTTTGAGAAAGTTGATGGGAAAAAGGCCTTGCTTTCACACGCAAAAAAGAAGGTTTTATCAAACATTCTAGGTGATCAAAGAAACTGAGAATGACCCTGTGAAGAAAATAAGATAAACACATATAATATCTCATTTTTGAGCTGCCAGAGAAGCAAGCTCAAATTTTAGGTTGATGAATTTTCAGTCAACATACAGTGGTTGTTCTTGTGTGATTTATGTGCCATAACGCAAGAGACGTGATGTAGATTCTGTGCAATAATGATGAGGGACATAAGATAGTTTTCCAAGTCTAGAGCTAAAATAGCACTGCTGAGATTCGAACTCAGGATCTCCTGTTTACTAGACAGGCGCTTTAACCAACTAAGCCACAGCGCCAAAACATACTGGCTCATGCCTTGTTTTACGTTTTCCAAACGGTGGCAGATTGGACATTTCTCTATCCAAGAGATACATCATTGGAGGATTAATTGACATCAATCCATCCTTATAGCAAATAAATCTCAGTTGTCAACAAACATTCAAATATTGCCCGCAGCTTTGAAGGTAATAAGCTACATTTCCACACTGGCCGTGGCAGTATCAGTTTTGAAGATTAACTTTGTCCCAGTGGCACAAGATTGGAACTTGAATGATTGATTAATGATAGAGGATAACTATAGCTCTAAAAGATCCCCCTCCTTTCATACTCCACTCTATTCTCCTTTCCTCAGTCATAGAACACAGGAGATCATTTTACCAAAGTGAAGTTCCTTTTCTGACCACTATCCATGTCTAGCATGGGTATACAAAGAATGCTGAATGCTGCCTCTGCAGGACACATTGTACTATAGAAAACCACTTTCTCCGCTAACAGTAGCTAATTCACCAGATTCCCAGTGCCTGTGTTTGGGGTCTGGGTTTTGTTACTTTTATGGAGCATATTACTGCCTTTCTTCCCCATGCCTCCGTCTTGTCCACAGCTGCCAATACAGGTCCCAGTAGAGTATGAGAAAATATTCCAGACCTCAAATTATGGATTGAGAATGGAAATATTCCCTGTACAAACCCGTTAAATTCAGACTTGGTAGCTGCATAATTCTTTTGGAATCTATGCTGATATTAAAAAGATGCTTCAAGCAAAGGGATGGCTTTCTCTCACTTGCTTCCACGAGAGCCTTATAGTTGTAATCCAGGGGCACAGATTATGCTTCCAAAGCACGTCTCTGTACTATATGTCTCATGGGAGAAGTCTTCTTTGGAAAACCCTTTGAGAAAGTTGATGGGAAAAAGGCCTTGCTTTCACACGCAAAAAAGAAGGTTTTATCAAACATTCTAGGTGATCAAAGAAACTGAGAATGACCCTGTGAAGAAAATAAAATAAACACATATAGTATCTCCTTTTTGAGCTGCCAGAGAAGCAAACTCAAATTTTAGGTTGATGAATTTTCAGTCAACATACAGTGGTTGTTCTTGTGTGATTTATGTGCCATAACGCAAGAGACGTGATGTAGATTCTGTGCAATAATGATGAGGGACATAAGATAGTTTTCCAAGTCTAGAGCTAAAATAGGCACTGCTGAGATTCGAACTCAGGATCTCCTGTTTACTAGACAGGCGCTTTAACCAACTAAGCCACAGCGCCAAAACATACTGGCTCATGCCTTGTTTTACGTTTTCCAAACGGTGGCAGATTGGACATTTCTCTATCCAAGAGATACATCATTGGAGGATTAATTGACATCAATCCATCCTTATAGCAAATAAATCTCAGTTGTCAACAAACATTCAAATATTGCCCGCAGCTTTTAATGTAATAAGCTACATTTCCACACTGGCCGTGGCAGTATCAGTTTTGAAGATTAACTTTGTCCCAGTGGCACAAGATTGGAACTTGAATGACTGATTAATGATAGAGGATAACTATAGCTCTAAAAGATCCCCCTCCTTTCATACTCCACTCTATTCTCCTTTCCTCACTCAATTCCCTCAGTCATAGAACACAGGAGATCATTTTACCAAAGTGAACTTCCTTTTTTGAACACTATCCATGTCTAGCATGGGTATACAAAGAATGCTGAATGCTGCCTCTGCAGGACACATTGTACTATAGAAAACCACCTTCTCCGCCTTGATTTGTGCAGCTAATTCACCAGACTCTGCGTTCTGTGTTTGGGTCTGGGTTTTGGTTACTTTTATGGATGGCCATTGCCTTTCTTCCCCATGCCTCCGTCTTGTTCACAGCTGCCATCACAGGTCCCAGGATATTGAGAGAAAATATTCAGGACTTTCAAATTATGGATTGAGAATGTGCAAGGAAATATTTAGAAAGGTTTTAAAAGAGAACTGTTTCTTAATAGCCAAAAAGAATTCAGATTTGCAGCTGCATAATTCTTGGAATCTATGCTGGATATTAAAAAGATGCTTGCCAAAGGGATGGCTTTCTCACTTGCTTCACGTAGAGCCTTATAGTTGTAATCCAGGGGCACAGATTATGCTTCCAAATCACGTCTCTGTACTATATGTCTCATGGGAGAAGTCTTCTTTGGAAAACCCTTTGAGAAAGTTGATGGGAAAAAGGCCTTGCTTTCACACGCAAAAAAGAAGGTTTAATCAAACATTCTAGGTGATCAAAGAAACTGAGAATGACCCTGTGAAGAAAATAAAATAAACACATATAGTATCTCCTTTTTGAGCTGCCAGAGAAGCAAACTCAAATTTTAGGTTGATGAATTTTCAGTCAACATACAGTGGTTGTTCTTGTGTGATTTATGTGCCATAACGCAAGAGACGTGATGTAGATTCTGTGCAATAATGATGAGGGACATAAGATAGTTTTCCAAGACTAGAGCTAAAATAGTCACTGCTGAGATTCGAACTCAGGATCTCCTGTTTACTAGACAGGCGCTTTAACCAACTAAGCCACAGCGCCAAAACATACTGGCTCATGCCTTGTTTTACGTTTTCCAAACGGTGGCAGATTGGACATTTCTCTATCCAAGAGATACATCATTGGAGGATTAATTGACATCAATCCATCCTTATAGCAAATAAATCTCAATTATCAACAAACATTCAAATATTGCCCGCAGCTTTGAAGGTAATAAGCTACATTTCCACACTGGCCGTGGCAGTATCAGTTTTGAAGATTAACTTTGTCCCAGTGGCACAAGCTTGGAACTTGAATGATTGATTAATGATAGAGGATAACTATAGCTCTAAAAGATCCCCCTCCTTTCATACTCCACTCTATTCTCCTTTCCTCACTCAATTCCCTCAGTCATAGAACACAGGAGATCATTTTACCAAAGTGAACTTCCTTTTTTGACCACTATCCATGTCTAGCATGGGTATACAAAGAATGCTGAATGCTGCCTCTGCAGGACACATTGTACTATAGAAAACCACCTTCTCCGCCTTGATTTGTGCAGCTAATTCACCAGACTCTGCGTTCTGTGTTTGGGTCTGGGTTTTGGTTACCTTTATGGATGGCCATTGCCTTTCTTCCCCATGCCTCCGTCTTGTCCACGGCTGCCATCCACGGAGTCCCAGGATATTAGAGAGAAAATATTTCGGAACTTTCAAATTATGGATTGAGAATGTGCAAAGGAAGTATTTAGAAGGTTTTAAAGGGAACTGTTTCTTAATAGCCAAAAGATTCGGATTTGCGGCTGCGATTCTTACGGAATCTATACTGGATATTAAAAGATGCTTAAAGGGATGGCTTTCTCACTTTGCTTCCGCGTAGGGGCCCAACATAGTTTGTAATCCAAGGGAAGGGGCGCAGATTATGCTTCCCAAAGCGCGTCTCTGTACTATATGTCTCATGGGAGAGTCTTCTTTGGGAAAACCCTTTGAAAGTTGATGGGAAAAAGGCCCCTTTGCTTTCACATGCAAAGAAGGTTTTATCAAACATTCTAGGTTATCAAAGAAACTGAGAATGACCCTGTGAAGAAAATAAGATAAACACATATAGTATCTCCTTTTTGAGCTGCCAGAGAAGCAAACTCAAATTTTAGGTTGATGAATTTTCAGTCAACATACAGTGGTTGTTCTTGTGTGATTTATGTGCCATAACGCAAGAGACGTGATGTAGATTCTGAGCAATAATGATGAGGGACATAAGATAGTTTTCCAAGTCTAGAGCTAAAATAGGCACTGCTGAGATTCGAACTCAGGATCTCCTGTTTACTAGACAGGTGCTTTAACCAACTAAGCCACAGCGCCAAAACATACTGGCTCATGCCTTGTTTTACGTTTTCCAAACGGTGGCAGATTGGACATTTCTCTATCCAAGAGATACATCATTGGAGGATTAATTGACATCAATCCATCCTTATAGCAAATAAATCTCAGTTGTCAACAAACATTCAAATATTGCCCGCAGCTTTGAAGGTAATAAGCTACATTTCCACACTGGCCGTGGCAGTATCAGTTTTGAAGATTAACTTTGTCCCAGTGGCACAAGATTGGAACTTGAATGACTGATTAATGATAGAGGATAACTATAGCTCTAAAAGATCCCCCTCCTTTCATACTCCACTCTATTCTCCTTTCCTCACTCAATTCCCTCAGTCATAGAACACAGGAGATCATTTTACCAAAGTGAACTTCCTTTTCTGACCACTATCCATGTCTAGCATGGGTATACAAAGAATGCTGAATGCTGCCTCTGCAGGACACATTGTACTATAGAAAACCACCTTCTCCGCCTTGATTTGTGCAGCTAATTCACCAGACTCTGCGTTCTGTGTTTGGGTCTGGGTTTTGGTTACTTTTATGGATGGCCATTGCCTTTCTTCCCCATGCCTCCGTCTTGTCCACAGCTGCCATCACAGGTCCCAGGATATTGAGAGAAAATATTCAGGACTTTCAAATTATGGATTGAGAATGTGCAAGGAAATATTTAGAAAGGTTTTAAAAGAGAACTGTTTCTTAATAGCCAAAAAGAATTCAGATTTGCAGCTGCATAATTCTTGGAATCTATGCTGGATATTAAAAAGATGCTTGCCAAAGGGATGGCTTTCTCACTTGCTTCACGTAGAGCCTTATAGTTGTAATCCAGGGGCACAGATTATGCTTCAAAAGCACGTCTCTGTACTATATGTCTCATGGGAGAAGTCTTCTTTGGAAAACCCTTTGAGAAAGTTGATGGGAAAAAGGCCTTGCTTTCACACGCAAAAAAGAAGGTTTTATCAAACATTCTAGGTGATCAAAGAAACTGAGAATGACCCTGTGAAGAAAATAAGATAAACACATATAGTATCTCCTTTTTGAGCTGCCAGAGAAGCAAACTCAAATTTTAGGTTGATGAATTTTCAGTCAAGATACAGCGGTTGTTCTTGTGTGATTTATGTGCCATAACGCAAGAGGCGTGATGTAGATTCTGTGCAATAATGATGAGGGACATAAGATAGTTTTCCAAGTCTAGAGCTAAAATAGGCACTGCTGAGATTCGAACTCAGGATCTCCTGTTTACTAGACAGGCGCTTTAACCAACTAAGCCACAGCGCCAAAACATACTGGCTCATGCCTTGTTTTACGTTTTCCAAACGGTGGCAGATTGGACATTTCTCTATCCAAGAGATACATCATTGGAGGATTAATTGACATCAATCCATCCTTATAGCAAATAAATCTCAGTTGTCAACAAACATTCAAATATTGCCCGCAGCTTTGAAGGTAATAAGCTACATTTCCACACTGGCCGTGGCAGTATCAGTTTTGAAGATTAACTTTGTCCCAGTGGCACAAGATTGGAACTTGAATGACTGATTAATGATAGAGGATAACTATAGCTCTAAAAGATCCCCCTCCTTTCATACTCCACTCTATTCTCCTTTCCTCACTCAATTCCCTCAGTCATAGAACACAGGAGATCATTTTACCAAAGTGAACTTCCTTTTCTGACCACTATCCATGTCTAGCATGGGTATACAAAGAATGCTGAATGCTGCCTCTGCAGGACACATTGTACTATAGAAAACCACCTTCTCCGCCTTGATTTGTGCAGCTAATTCACCAGACTCTGCGTTCTGTGTTTGGGTCTGGGTTTTGGTTACTTTATGGATGGCCATTGCCTTTCTTCCCCATGCCTCCGTCTTGTCCACAGCTGCCATCACAGGTCCCAGGATATTGAGAGAAAATATTCAGGACTTTCAAATTATGGATTGAGAATGTGCAAGGAAATATTTAGAAAGGTTTTAAAAGAGAACTGTTTCTTAATAGCCAAAAAGAATTCAGATTTGCAGCTGCATAATTCTTGGAATCTATGCTGGATATTAAAAAGATGCTTGCCAAAGGGATGGCTTTCTCACTTGCTTCACGTAGAGCCTTATAGTTGTAATCCAGGGGCACAGATTATGCTTCCAAAGCACGTCTCTGTACTATATGTCTCATGGGAGAAGTCTTCTTTGGAAAACCCTTTGAGAAAGTTGATGGGAAAAAGGCCTTGCTTTCACACGCAAAAAAGAAGGTTTTATCAAACATTCTAGGTGATCAAAGAAACTGAGAATGACCCTGTGAAGAAAATAAGATAAACACATATAGTATCTCCCTTTTGAGCTGCCAGAGAAGCAAACTCAAATTTTAGGTTGATGAATTTTCAGTCAACATACAGTGGTTGTTCTTGTGTGATTTATGTGCCATAACGCGAGAGACGTGATGTAGATTCTGTGCAATAATGATGAGGGACATAAGATAGTTTTCCAAGTCTAGAGCTAAAATAGGCACTGCTGAGATTCGAACTCAGGATCTCCTGCTTACTAGACATGCGCTTTAACCAACTAAGCCACAGCGCCAAAACATGCCTTGTTTTACGTTTTCCAAACGGTGGCAGATAGGACATTTCTCTATCCAAGAGATACATCATTGGAGGATTAATTGACATCAATCCATCCTTATAGCAAATAAATCTCAGTTGTCAACAAACATTCAAATATTGACCGCAGCTTTGAAGGTAATAAGCTACATTTCCACACTGGCCGTGGCAGTATCAGTTTTGAAGATTAACTTTGTCCCAGTGGCACAAGATTGGAACTTGAATGACTGATTAATGATAGAGGATAACTATAGCTCTAAAAGATCCCTCCCCATACCCACCCTCAGCCCCCAACACACATCCACCCACCAAAGGGAACTCCTACCTGTCCACCACACACTGCCCTCCTGTGCATGCCACAAACAAGGGAAACACCCCCTCTAGCTCCCAAAAGTGTGCCAACCCCTGCCCCAACTGCCCAAGTCACATTTTGCCATTGCCTTTCTTCCCCATGCTCCTCCTCGGCTCAACCACAGCCGCTATCACAGGTCCCAGGATATTGAGAGAAAGTTATCAGGACTTTCTAAATTATGGATTGAGAATGTGCAAGGAAATATTTAGAAAGGTTTTAAAAGAGAACTGTTTCTAATAGCCAAAAGAATTAGATTTGCAGCCGTATAATTTTTGAATCTTATGCTGGATATTAAAAAAGATGCTGCCAAAGGATGGCTTTCTCACTTGCTTCACGTAGAGCCTTATAGTTGTAATCCAGGGGCACAGATTATGCTTCCAAAGCACGTCTCTGTACTATATGTCTCATGGAAGAAGTCTTCTTTGGAAAACCCTTTGAGAAAGTTGATGGGAAAAAGGCCTTGCTTTCACACGCAAAAAAGAAGGTTTTATCAAACATTCTAGGTGATCAAAGAAACTGAGAATGACCCTGTGAAGAAAATAAGATAAACACATATTGTATCTCCTTTTTGAGCTGCCAGAGAAGCAAACTCAAATTTTAGGTTGATGAATTTTCAGTCAACATACAGTGGTTGTTCTTGTTTGATTTATGTGCCATAACGCAAGAGACGTGATGTAGATTCTGTGCAATAATGATGAGGGACATAAGATAGTTTTCCAAGTCTAGAGCTAAAATAGTCACTGCTGAGATTCGAACTCAGGATCTCCTGTTTACTAGACAGGCACTTTAAACAACTAAGCCACAGCGCCAAAACTTACTGGCTCATGCCTTGTTTTACGTTTTCCAAACGGTGGCAGATTGGACATTTCTCTATCCAAGAGATACATCATTGGAGGATTAATTGACATCAATCCATCCTTATAGCAAATAAATCTCAGTTGTCAACAAACATTCAAATATTGCCCGCAGCTTTGAAGGTAATAAGCTACATTTCCACACTGGCCGTGGCAGTATCAGTTTTGAAGATTAACTTTGTCCCAGTGGCACAAGATTGGAACTTGAATGACTGATTAATGATAGAGGATAACTATAGCTCTAAAAGATCCCCCTACTTTCATACTCCACTCTATTCTCCTTTCCTCAGTCACCTCAGTCATAGAACACAGGAGATCATTTTACCAAAGTGAACTTCCTCCTCTTTCTGACCACTCATCCATGTCTAGCATGGGTATACAAAGAATGCTGAAATGCTGCCCCGCAGGACACATTGTACTATAGAAAACTACCTTCTCCGCTTTGACGGTGGTGGTGTAGCTAATTACCAGTGACTCTGGGCGCTCTCGTGTGTTTGGGTCTGCTTTGGTTACTTTTATGGATGCCATTGCTCTTCTTCCCCATGCCTCCGCTCTTGTCCACACAGCTGCCATCACAGGTCCTATGGTGGATATTGAGAGAAAATATTCAGGACTTTCAAATTATGGATTGAGAATGTGCAAGGGAAATATTTAGAAAGGTTTTTTAAGAGAACTGTTTTAATAGCCAAAAAGAATTCAGGATTTTGCAGCTGCATACTTGGAATCTATGCTGGATATTAAAAAGATGCTTGCCAAAGGGATGGCTTTCTCACTTGCTTCACGTAGAGCCTTATAGTTGTAATCCAGGGGCACAGATTATGCTTCCAAAGCACGTCTCTGTACTATATGTCTCATGGGAGAAGTCTTCTTTGGAAAACCCTTTGAGAAAGTTGATGGGAAAAAGTCCTTGCTTTCACACGCAAAAAAGAAGGTTTTATCAAACATTCTAGGTGATCAAAGAAACTGAGAATGACCCTGTGAAGAAAATAAGATAAACACATATAGTATCTCCTTTTTGAGCTGCCAGAGAAGCAAACTCAAATTTTAGGTTGATGAATTTTCAGTCAACATACAGTGGTTGTTCTTGTTTGATTTATGTTCCATAACGCAAGAGACGTGATGTAGATTCTGTGCAATAATGATGAGGGACATAAGATAGTTTTCCAAGTCTAGAGCTAAAATAGGCACTGCTGAGATTCGAACTCAGGATCTCCTGTTTACTAGACAGGCACTTTAACCAACTAAGCCACAGCGCCAAAACATACTGGCTCATGCCTTGTTTTACGTTTTCCAAACGGTGGCAGATTGGACATTTCTCTATCCAAGAGATACATCATTGGAGGATTAATTGACATCAATCCATCCTTATAGCAAATAAATCTCAGTTGTCAACAAACATTCAAATATTGCCCGCAGCTTTGAAGGTAATAAACTACATTTCCACACTGGCCGCGGCAGTATCAGTTTTGAAGATTAACTTTGTCCCAGTGGCACAAGATTGGAACTTGAATGACTGATTAATGATAGAGGATAACTATAGCTCTAAAAGATCCCCCTCCTTTCATACTCCACTCTATTCTCCTTTCCTCACTCAATTCCCTCAGTCATAGAACACGGGAGATCATTTTACCAAAGTGAACTTCCTTTTCTGACCACTATCCATGTCTAGCATGGGTATACAAAGAATGCTGAATGCTGCCTACAGCCATTGTACTCATAGAAACCCACCTTGATTTGTGGAAGCTAATTCACCAGACCTGCGTCTCTGTGTTTTAAATCTGGCTTTGCTACTTAAGGGACAAATTTCTCTCATGCCTCCGCTCTCTGTCCACAGCTGCCATCACAGGTCCCAGGATATTGAGAGAAAATATTCAGGACTAGACATAGCATAGAACTAGACTGATTTGATGAATCTATGCTGGATATTAAAAAGATGCCAAAGGGATGGCTTTCTCGTTCTGTTTCCACGTAGAGCCTTATAGTTGTAATCCAGGGGCACAGATTATGCTTCCAAAGTGTCGTCTCTGTACCTATATGTCTCATGGGAGAAGTCCCTTTGGAAAACCCTTTGAGAAAGTTGATGGGAAAAAGGCCTTGCTTTCACATGCAAAAAAGAAGGTTTTATCAAACATTCTAGGTGATCAAAGAAACTGAGAATGACCCTGTGAAGAAAATAAGATAAACACATATAATATCTCATTTTTGAGCTGCCAGAGAAGCAAACTCAAATTTTAGGTTGATGAATTTTCAGTCAACATACAGTGGTTGTTCTTGTGTGATTTATGTGCCATAACGCAAGAGACGTGATGTAGATTCTGTGCAATAATGAGGAGGGACATAAGATAGTTTTCCAAGTCTAGAGCTAAAATAGGCACTGCTGAGATTCGAACTCAGGATCTCCTGTTTACTAGATAGGCGCTTTAACCAACTAAGCCACAGCACCAAAACATACTGGCTCATGCCTTGTT
Source organism: Pelobates cultripes (assembly GCA_933207985.1). Lineage (NCBI taxonomy): Eukaryota > Metazoa > Chordata > Amphibia > Anura > Pelobatidae > Pelobates > Pelobates cultripes. The sequence continues at coordinate 20,530,147 of OW240914.1, forward strand.
TTACGTTTTCCAAACGGTGGCAGATTGGACATTTCTCTATCCAAGAGATACATCATTGGAGGATTAATTGACATCAATCCATCCTTATAGCAAATAAATCTCAGTTGTCAACAAACATTCAAATATTGCCCGCAGCTTTGAAGGTAATAAGCTACATTTCCACACTGGCCGTGGCAGTATCAGTTTTGAAGATTAACTTTGTCCCAGTGGCACAAGATTGGAACTTGAATGACTGATTAATGATAGAGGATAACTATAGCTCTAAAAGATCCCCCTCCTTTCATACTCCACTCTATTCTCCTTTCCTCACTCAATTCCCTCAGTCATAGAACACAGGAGATCATTTTACCAAAGTGAACTTCCTTTTCTGACCACTATCCATGTCTAGCATGGGTATACAAAGAATGCTGAATGCTGCCTCTGCAGGACACATTGTACTATAGAAAACCACCTTCTCCGCCTTGATTTGTGCAGCTAATTCACCAGACTCTGCGTTCTGTGTTTGGGTCTGGGTTTTGGTTACTTTTATGGATGGCCATTGCCTTTCTTCCCCATGCCTCCGTCTTGTCCACAGCTGCCATCACAGGTCCCAGGATATTGAGAGAAAATATTCAGGACTTTCAAATTATGGATTGAGAATGTGCAAGGAAATATTTAGAAAGGTTTTAAAAGAGAACTGTTTCTTAATAGCCAAAAAGAATTCAGATTTGCAGCTGCATAATTCTTGGAATCTATGCTGGATATTAAAAAGATGCTTGCCAAAGGGATGGCTTTCTCACTTGCTTCACGTAGAGCCTTATAGTTGTAATCCAGGGGCACAGATTATGCTTCCAAAGCACGTCTCTGTACTATATGTCTCATGGGAGAAGTCTTCTTTGGAAAACCCTTTGAGAAAGTTGATGGGAAAAAGGCCTTGCTTTCACACGCAAAAAAGAAGGTTTTATCAAACATTCTAGGTGATCAAAGAAACTGAGAATGACCCTGTGAAGAAAATAAGATAAACACATATAGTATCTCCTTTTTGAGCTGCCAGAGAAGCAAACTCAAATTTTAGGTTTAAGAAAAGAACTTCTCATATGGTCTAGCGGTTAGGATTCCTCGTTTTCTCTCAGGCACACCGGGTTTGACTCCTGGTATGGGGATTGTCCTTAGCTTTTCTTCTTTAGCCACCTTTTAATCTCACCCATATAGGTAGATGTCTCCTGTTTACTATTTTATTCGCACCTGATTGAAGATTGATCCTAGTCAGATTATCGAAATAAACCTCGTATTCAAATACCTCCTGGATCAGAGAATTTACTACCCGTTATCTTTTAGGTGCACAGAACAGGACTTTTATAAAGAACACATGAAAATTCCAGAAACAAAATGTCAACATTTGGCAGTGAAAAAAATGACTTTTGCTTGAAATGGAAATTGACGCTTCTGCACAGAACAGGACTTTTCTAAAGAACACATCAAAATACCAGAAACATTGATGTGCCTAAAGCAGAAGAAAGCGGCCCTTAAAGGATTATATGCAGATAGATTTGTTTTTTACCAATCCAGGACCTTCCAATGAAGTCATGTCTTGCAAACAGGTCACAAAATTTGATTCAAGGCACCTTGCATTAACATCAAGACACAGACGCTCTAATAGTTTTACTCGCCAATACCCTTTTAAGGCATATTGCTGATATCAAAAAAGGCCACGCCACCTTTGCAAAAACTTACTTCCTCCAAGAGCACATTAGAACGGGTGCTTTTAGCTTCCGCAAGGTTGCCAAAACCTTTCTTTTCAGTGATAGATTTTACTCCCAAGTATCTTTTGGACACAAGGAACATGACGGCAAACGTGCCAAAAGGTCTCCAAAAATGTCAGAATTTCATTATATGGGAAAATCAGTCAATCAAAAGATTCTCCAGAGAAGCTAAATGATTTACCATTTAACCAGGCATGGCAAGGTTTTGCATATGTCGTATTGCTCAAGGTTCGTCTTAGCCACCTTTTAATCTCACCCATATAAGTAGATGTCTCCGGTTTACTATTCTATTCGCACCTGATTGAAGATTGATCCTAGTCAGATTATCGAAATAAACCTCGTATTCCATATAAGTAGATGTCTCTGGTTTACTATTCTATTCGCACCTGATTGAAGATTGATCCTAGTCAGATTATCGAAATAAACCTTGTATTCCAATACCTTCTGGATCAGAGAGTTTACTACCGTTATATTTTATGTGCACAGAACAGGACTTTTCTAAAGAACACATCAAAATTCCAGAAACAAAATGTCAACATTTGGCAGTGAAAAAAATGACTTTTGCTTGAAATGGAAATTGACGCTTCTGCACAGAACAGGACTTTTCTAAAGAACACATCAAAATTCCAGAAACAAAATGTCAACATTTGGCAGTGAAAAAAATGAATCAGTCAATCAAAAGATTCTCCAGAGAAGCTAAATGATTTAACATTTAACCAGGCATGGCAAGAAAGCGGCCCTTGAGGATTATATGCAGATAGATTTGTTTTTTACCAATCCAGGACCTTCCAATGAAGTCATGTCTTGCAAACAGGTCACAAAATTTGATTCAAGGCACCTTGCATTAACATCAAGACACAGACGCTCTAATAGTTTTACTCGCCTATACCCTTTTAAGGCATATTGCTGATATCAAAAAAGGCCACTCCACCTTTGCAAAAACTTACTTCCTCCAAGAGCACATTAGAACGGGTGCTTTTAGCTTCCGCAAGGTTGCCAAAACCTTTCTTTTCGGTGATAGATTTTACTCCCAAGTATCTTTTGGACACAAGGAACATGACGGCAAAGGTGCCAAAAGGTCTCCAAAAATGTCAGCATTTCATTATATGGGAAAATCAGTCAATCAAAAGATTCTCCTGAGAAGCTAAATGATTTACCATTTAACCAGGCATGGCAAGGTTTTGCATATGTCGTATTGCTCAAGGTTCGTCTTAGCCACCTTTTAATCTCACCCATATAAGTAGATGTCTCCGGTTTACTATTCTATTCGCACCTGATTGAAGATTGATCCTAGTCAGATTATCGAAATAAACCTCGTATTCCATATAAGTAGATGTCTCTGGTTTACTATTCTATTCGCACCTGATTGAAGATTGATCCTAGTCAGATTATCGAAATAAACCTTGTATTCCAATACCTCCTGGATCAGAGAGTTTACTACCGTTATATTTTATGTGCACAGAACAGGACTTTTCTAAAGAACACATCAAAATTCCAGAAACAAAATGTCAACATTTGGCAGTGAAAAAAATGACTTTTGCTTGAAATGGAAATTGACGCTTCTGCACAGAACAGGACTTTTCTAAAGAACACATCAAAATTCCAGAAACAAAATGTCAACATTTGGCAGTGAAAAAAATGAATCAGTCAATCAAAAGATTCTCCAGAGAAGCTAAATGATTTAACATTTAACCAGGCATGGCAAGAAAGCGGCCCTTGAGGATTATATGCAGATAGATTTGTTTTTTACCAATCCAGGACCTTCCAATGAAGTCATGTCTTGCAAACAGGTCACAAAATTTGATTCAAGGCACCTTGCATTAACATCAAGACACAGACGCTCTAATAGTTTTACTCGCCTATACCCTTTTAAGGCATATTGCTGATATCAAAAAAGGCCACGCCACCTTTGCAAAAACTTACTTCCTCCAAGAGCACATTAGAACGGGTGCTTTTAGCTTCCGCAAGGTTGCCAAAACCTTTCTTTTCGGTGATAGATTTTACTCCCAAGTATCTTTTGGACACAAGGAACATGACGGCAAAGGTGCCAAAAGGTCTCCAAAAATGTCAGCATTTCATTATATGGGAAAATCAGTCAATCAAAAGATTCTCCAGAGAAGCTAAATGATTTACCATTTAACCAGGCATGGCAAGGTTTTGCATATGTCGTATTGCTCAAGGTTCGTCTTAGCCACCTTTTAATCTCACCCATATAAGTAGATGTCTCCGGTTTACTATTCTATTCGCACCTGATTGAAGATTGATCCTAGTCAGATTATCGAAATAAACCTCGTATTCCATATAAGTAGATGTCTCTGGTTTACTATTCTATTCGCACCTGATTGAAGATTGATCCTAGTCAGATTATCGAAATAAACCTTGTATTCCAATACCTCCTGGATCAGAGAGTTTACTACCGTTATATTTTATGTGCACAGAACAGGACTTTTCTAAAGAACACATCAAAATTCCAGAAACAAAATGTCAACATTTGGCAGTGAAAAAAATGACTTTTGCTTGAAATGGAAATTGACGCTTCTGCACAGAACAGGACTTTTCTAAAGAACACATCAAAATTCCAGAAACAAAATGTCAACATTTGGCAGTGAAAAAAATGAATCAGTCAATCAAAAGATTCTCCAGAGAAGCTAAATGATTTAACATTTAACCAGGCATGGCAAGAAAGCGGCCCTTGAGGATTATATGCAGATAGATTTGTTTTTTACCAATCCAGGACCTTCCAATGAAGTCATGTCTTGCAAACAGGTCACAAAATTTGATTTTGATTCAAGGCACCTTGCATTAACATCAAGACACAGACGCTCTAATAGTTTTACTCGCGTATACCCTTTTAAGGCATATTGCTGATATCAAAAAAGGCCACGCCACCTTTGCAAAAACTTACTTCCTCCAAGTGGTGCTTTTAGCTTCCGCAAGGTTGCCAAAACCTTTCTTTTCGGTGATAGATTTTACTCCCAAGTATCTTTTGGACACAAGGAACATGACGGCAAAGGTGCCAAAAGGTCTCCAAAAATGTCAGCATTTCATTATATGGGAAAATCAGTCAATCAAAAGATTCTCCAGAGAAGCTAAATGATTTACCATTTAACCAGGCATGGCAAGGTTTTGCATATGGCGTATTGCTCAAGGTTCGTCTTGATTTTTCACTCAGGTGGTAGAACATCATGCTTGGCGGCTTTCTTTTCTTGACCTAAAGCAGCCCATCAATGCAGTGCAGTGATATATTTATTCAAGAAGATGTATGAAGAATCTTGCCAAGTGTGGAGTTTGTGAGCTCCCAAACATAGCTCAATGTTTAACCCCGCTCCAAAGAGGATAATGCCTTTTTGCAAAGTGCTTCCTTTTCTTGCATAATCTTCAGGCAAACTTCTCCTTATGTCAACCGATCCGTGTCAAAATAAGTTAAAGGACCACTCTAGGCACCCAGACCACTTCAGCTTAATGAAGTGGTCACCAGGTCTCAATTCCAACTAGGAATTAACCCATTTTTCATAATTATAGCAGTTTCAGAGAAACTGCTATAATTATAAATAGATTAAGCCTTCTAATCCCTCTAGTAAGCTGTCTCATTTGACAGCCACTAGAGCGCTCGTCTTCTCACTGTAATTTTCACGGTGAGAGCGCATAGCGTCTAAGCTTTGTGTAAATGCTTTCTATAAACAGGCTGAATGTGGCGATAGCATTCAGCCCGGCCCGGCAGATCCCGGCGGAAGGGAGGAGAGAGCTCTCCAGCCCAGCGCTGGAAAAAGGTAAGTTTTTACCCTTTCCCACTTTCCAGAGCCGAAGCGGGGAGAGTCCCTGAGGGGTAGGAGCACCCCTCAGGGCACTACCGATGCCAGGAAAACGAAGTATGTTTTCCTACTGGCACTATCAAAATCAGTCCTTTAAGCTTTTCACTTGGTCTCGCATTTAGGATTCCTGGTTTTTCAGACATAGAGGTGAAAACTAATCTTTTTCGGAAACCTTTCAAAATGCCAAGAACTTTTGGTTGTCTTGTGTTATCCACTCTAGAGCGAGGGTGACAGAGCATTCCATATGGCTGTCTTGTGTTACCCACTCTAGAGTAATGGTGACAGAGCTTCCCATATGGTCTAGCGGTTAGGATTCCTGGTTTTCACCCAGGCGGCCCGGGTTCGACTCCCGGTATGGGAATTGTCCTTAGCTTTTCTTCTTTAGCCACCTTTTAATCTCACCCATATAAGTAGATGTCTCCGGTTTACTATTCTATTCGCACCTGATTGAAGATTGATCCTAGTCAGATTATCAAAATTAACCTCGTATTCCAATACCTCCTGGATCAGAGAATTTACTACCCGTTATCTTTTATGTGCACAGAACAGGACTTTTCTAAAGAACACATCAAAATTCCAGAAACAAAATGTCAACATTTGGCAGTGAAAAAAATGACTTTTGCTTGAAATGGAAATTGACGCTTCTGCACAGAACAGGACTTTTCTAAAGAACACATCAAAATTCCAGAAACAAAATGTCAACATTTGGCAGTGAAAAAAATGAATTTTGCTTGAAATGGAAATTGACGCTTCTGCCTAAAGCACAAGAAAGCGGCCCTTGAGGATTATATGCAGATAGATTTGTTTTTTACCAATCCAGGACCTTCCAATGAAGTCATGTCTTGCAAACAGGTCACAAAATTTGATTCAAGGCACCTTGCATTAACATCAAGACACAGACGCTCTAATAGTTTTACTCGCCTATACCCTTTTAAGGCATATTGCTGATATCAAAAAAGGCCACGCCACCTTTGCAAAAACTTACTTCCTCCAAGAGCACATTAGAACGGGTGCTTTTAGCTTCCGCAAGGTTGCCAAAACCTTTCTTTTCGGTGATAGATTTTACTCCCAAGTATCTTTTGGACACAAGGAACATGACTGCAAAGGTGCCAAAAGGTCTCCAAAAATGTCAGCATTTCATTATATGGGAAAATCAGTCAATCAAAAGATTCTCCAGAGAAGCTAAATGATTTACCATTTAACCAGGCATGGCAAGGTTTTGCATATGGCGTATTGCTCAAGGTTCGTCTTGATTTTTCACTCAGGTGGTAGAACATCATGCTTGGCGGCTTTCTTTTCTTGACCTAAAGCAGCCCATCAATGCAGTGCTGTGATATATTTATTCAAGAAGATGTATGAAGAATCTTGCCAAGTGTGGAGTTTGTGAGCTCCCAAACATAGCTCAATGTTTAACCCCGCTCCATTGAGGATAATGCCTTTTTGCAAGTGCTTCCTTTTCTTGCATAATCTTCAGGCAAACTTCTCCTTATGTCAACCGATCCGTGTCAAAATAAGTTAAGCTTTTCACTTGGTCTCGCATTTAGGATTCCTGGTTTTTCAGACATAGAGGTGAAAACTAATCTTTTTAGGAAACCTTTCAAAATGCCAAGAACTTTTGGTTGTCTTGTGTTATCCACTCTAGAGCGAGGGTGACAGAGCATTCCATATGGCTGTCTTGTGTTACCCACTCTAGAGTAATGGTGACAGAGCTTCCCATATGGTCTAGCGGTTAGGATTCCTGGTTTTCACCCAGGCGGCCCGGGTTCGACTCCCGGTATGGGAATTGTCCTAAGCTTTTCTTCTTTAGCCACCTTTTAATCTCACCCATATAAGTAGATGTCTCCGGTTTACTATTCTATTCGCACCTGATTGAAGATTGATCCTAGTCAGATTATCGAAATAAACCTCGTATTCGATTTAAGTAGATGTATTTGGTTTACTATTCTATTCGCACCTGATTGACGATTGATCCTAGTCAGGTTATCGAAATAAACATCGTATTCCAATACCTCCTGGATCAGAGAGTTTACTACCGTTATATTTTATGTGCACAGAACAGGACTTTTCTAAAGAACACATCAAAATTCCAGAAACAAAATGTCAACATTTGGCAGTGAAAAAAATGACTTTTGCTTGAAATGGAAATTGACGCTTCTGCACAGAACAGGACTTTTCTAAAGAACACATCAAAATTCCAGAAACAAAATGTCAACATTTGGCAGTGAAAAAAATGAATTTTGCTTGAAATGGAAATTGTCGCTTCTGCCTAAAGCACAAGAAAGCGTCCCTTGAGGATTATAAGCAGATAGATTTGTTTTTTACCAATCCAGAACCTTCCAATGAAGTATGAAGAATCTTGCCAAGTCTGGAGTTTGTGAGCTTCCAAACATAGCTCAATGTTTAACCCCGCTCCAAAGAGGATAATGCCTTTTTGCAAGTGCTTCCTTTTCTTGCATAATCTTCAGGCAAACTTCTCCTTATGTCAACCGATCCGTGTCAAAATAAGTTAAGCTTTTCACTTGGTCTCGCATTTAGGATTCCTGGTTTTTCAGACATAGAGGTGAAAACTAATCTTTTTCGGAAACCTTTCAAAATGCCAAGAACTTTTGGTTGTCTTGTGTTATCCACTCTAGAGCGAGGGTGACAGAGCATTCCATATGGCTGTCTTGTGTTACCCACTCTAGAGTAATGGTGACAGAGCTTCCCATATGGTCTAGCGGTTAGGATTCCTGGTTTTCACCCAGGCGGCCCGGGTTTGACTCCCGGTATGGGAATTGTCCTTAGCTTTTCTTCTTTAGCCACCTTTTAATCTCACCCATATAAGTAGATGTCTCCGGTTTACTATTCTATTCGCACCTGATTGAAGATTGATCCTAGTCAGATTATCAAAATTAACCTCGTATTCCAATACCTCCTGGATCAGAGAATTTACTACCCGTTATCTTTTATGTGCACAGAACAGGACTTTTCTAAAGAACACATCAAAATTCCAGAAACAAAATGTCAACATTTGGCAGTGAAAAAAATGACTTTTGCTTGAAATGGAAATTGACGCTTCTGCACAGAACAGGACTTTTCTAAAGAACACATCAAAATTCCAGAAACAAAATGTCAACATTTGGCAGTGAAAAAAATGAATTTTGCTTGAAATGGAAATTGACGCTTCTGCCTAAAGCACAAGAAAGCGGCCCTTGAGGATTATATGCAGATAGATTTGTTTTTTACCAATCCAGGACCTTCCAATGAAGTCATGTCTTGCAAACAGGTCACAAAATTTGATTCAAGGCACCTTGCATTAACATCAAGACACAGACGCTCTAATAGTTTTATTCGCCTATACCCTTTTAAGGCATATTGCTGATATCAAAAAAGGCCACGCCACCTTTGCAAAAACTTACTTCCTCCAAGAGATGTCTCTGGTTTACTATTCTATTCGCACCTGATTGAAGATTGATCCTAGTCAGATTATCGAAATAAACCTTGTATTCAAATACCTCCTGGATCAGAGAGTTTACTACCGTTATATTTTATGTGCACAGAACAGGACTTTTCTAAAGAACACATCAAAATTCCAGAAACAAAATGTCAACATTTGGCAGTGAAAAAAATGACTTTTGCTTGAAATGGAAATTGACGCTTCTGCACAGAACAGGACTTTTCTAAAGAACACATCAAAATCCAGAAACAAAATGTCAACATTTGGCAGTGAAAAAAATGAATCAGTCAATCAAAAGATTCTCCAGAGAAGCTAAATGATTTACCATTTAACCAGGCATGGCAAGAAAGCGGCCCTTGAGGATTATATGCAGATAGATTTGTTTTTTACCAATCCAGGACCTTCCAATGAAGTCATGTCTTGCAAACAGGTCACAAAATTTGATTCAAGGCACCTTGCATTAACATCAAGACACAGACGCTCTAATAGTTTTACTCGCCAATACCCTTTTAAGGCATATTGCTGATATCAAAAAAGGCCACGCCACCTTTGCAAAAACTTACTTCCTCCAAGAGCACATTAGAACGGGTGCTTTTAGCTTCCGCAAGGTTGCCAAAACCTTTCTTTTCAGTGATAGATTTTACTCCCAAGTATCTTTTGGACACAAGGAACATGACGGCAAAGGTGCCAAAAGGTCTCCAAAAATGTCAGCATTTCATTAGATGGGAAAATCAGTCAATCAAAAGATTCTCCAGAGAAGCTAAATGATTTACCATTTAACCAGGCATGGCAAGGTTTTGCATATGGCGTATTGCTCAAGGTTCGTCTTGATTTTTCACTCAGGTGGTAGAACATCATGCTTGGCGGCTTTCTTTTCTTGACCTAAAGCAGCCCATCAATGCAGTGCTGTGATATATTTATTCAAGAAGATGTATGAAGAATCTTGCCAAGTGTGGAGTTTGTGAGCTCCCAAACATAGCTCAATGTTTAACCCCGCTCCATTGAGGATAATGCCTTTTTGCAAGTGCTTCCTTTTCTTGCATAATATTCAGGCAAACTTCTCCTTATGTCAACCGATCCGTGTCAAAATAAGTTAAAGGACCACTCTAGGCACCCAGACCACTTCAGCTTAATGAAGTGGTCTGGGTGCCAGGTCCAGCTAGGGTTAACCCATTTTTTCATAATTATAGCAGTTTCAGAGAAACTGCTATAAGTATGAATGGATTAAGCAACTTCTAATCCTCTGAGTGGCTGTCTCATTGGCAGCCACTAGAAGCAACTAGATGCTTCTCACTGTGATTTTTCACGGTGAAACGCATAGCATCCATAAAGCGACATGAAATTCTTTCCTATCACGGCTGTGAGCTGAATGCAGCTGGCGCAGCCTGTACTCTTGGCGTGTGCGTCAACTTGGCGAAGGCCGGAGAGGGAGGAGGCTGGCGGCTGGAAAAAGGTTAAGTTTTACCCCTTTCACTTTCCAGAGCCGGAAGCGGGAGGGTCCCTGAGGGTGGGGGGCACCCTTGGGAGGGCGCACTATAGTGCCAGGAAAGCGGTATATTTCCTGGCACTATATGAAAATAAGTCTTTAAACACCTCACTTGGTCTCGCATTTAGGATTCCTGGTTTTTCAGACATAGAGGTGAAAACTAATCTTTTTCGGAAACCTTTCAAAATGCCAAGAACTTTTGGTTGTCTTGTGTTATCCACTCTAGAGCGAGGGTGACAGAGCATTCCATATGGCTGTCTTGTGTTACCCACTCTAGAGTAATGGTGACAGAGCTTCCCATATTTTTTAGCGGTTAGGATTCCTGGTTTTCAACCAGGCGGCCCGGGTTCGACTCCCGGTATGGGAATTGTCCTTAGCTTTTCTTCTTTAGCCACCTTTTAATCTCACCCATATAAGTAGATGTCTCCGGTTTACTATTCTATTCGCACCTGATTGAAGATTGATCCTAGTCAGATTATCGAAATAAACCCCGTATTCCAATACCTCCTGGATCAGAGAGTTTACTACCCGTTATCTTTTAGGTGCACAGAACAGGACTTTTCTAAAGAACACATGAAAATTCCATAAACAAAATGTCAACATTTGGCAGTGAAAAAAATGACTTTTGCTTGAAATGGAAATTGACGCTTCTGCACAGAACAGGACTTTTCTAAAGAACACATCAAAATTCCAGAAACAAAATGTCAACATTTGGCAGTGAAAAAAATGAATTTTGCTTGAAATGGAAATTGACGCTTCTGCCTAAAGCACAAGAAAGCGGCCCTTGAGGATTATATGCAGATAGATTTGTTTTTTACCAATCCAGGACCTTCCAATGAAGTCATGTCTTGCAAACAGGTCACAAAATTTGATTCAAGGCACCTTGCATTAACATCAAGACACAGACGCTCTAATAGTTTTACTCGCCTATACCCTTTTAAGGCATATTGCTGATATCAAAAAAGGCCACGCCACCTTTGCAAAAACTTACTTCCTCCAAGAGCACATTAGAACGGGTGCTTTTAGCTTCCGCAAGGTTGCCAAAACCTTTCTTTTCGGTGATAGATTTTACTCCCAAGTATCTTTTGGACACAAGGAACATGACGGCAAAGGTGCCAAAAGGTCTCCAAAAATGTCAGCATTTCATTATATGGGAAAATCAGTCAATCAAAAGATTCTCCAGAGAAGCTAAATGATTTACCATTTAACCAGGCATGGCAAGGTTTTGCATATGGCGTATTGCTCAAGGTTCGTCTTGATTTTTCACTCAGGTGGTAGAACATCATGCTTGGCGGCTTTCTTTTCTTGACCTAAAGAAGCCCATCAATGCAGTGCTGTGATATATTTATTCAAGAAGATGTATGAAGAATCTTGCCAAGTGTGGAGTTTGTGAGCTCCCAAACATAGTTCAATGTTTAACCCCGCTCCATTGAGGATAATGCCTTTTTGCAAGTGCTTCCTTTTCTTGCATAATCTTCAGGCAAACTTCTCCTTATGTCAACCGATCCGTGTCAAAATAAGTTAAGCTTTTCACTTGGTCTCGCATTTAGGATTCCTGGTTTTTCAGACATAGAGGTGAAAACTAATCTTTTTCGGAAACCTTTCAAAATGCCAAGAACTTTTGGTTGTCTTGTGTTATCCACTCTAGAGCGAGGGTGACGGAGCATTCCATATGGCTGTCTTGTGTTACCCACTCTAGAGTAATTGTGACATAGCTTCCCATATGGTCTAGCGGTTAGGATTCCTGGTTTTCACCCAGGCAGCTCGGGTTCGACTCCTGGTATGGGAATTGTCCTTAGCTTTTCTTCTTTAGCCACCTTTTAATCTCACCCATATAAGTAGATGTCTCCGGTTTACTATTCTATTCACACCTGATTGAAGATTGATCCTAGTCAGATTATCGAAATTAACCTCGTATTCCAATACCTCCTGGATCAGAGAATTTACTACCCGTTATCTTTTATGTGCACAGAACAGGACTTTTCTAAAGAACACATGAAAATTCCAGAAACAAAATGTCAACATTTGGCAGTGAAAAAAATGACTTTTGCTTGAAATGGAAATTGACGCTTCTGCACAGAACAGGACTTTTCTAAAGAACACATCAAAATTCCAGAAACAAAATTAACCAGGCATGGCAAGGTTTTGCATATGGCGTATTGCTCAAGGTTCGTCTTGATTTTTCACTCAGGTGGTAGAACATCATGCTTGGCGGCTTTCTTTTCTTGACCTAAAGCAGCCCATCAATGCAGTGCTGTGATATATTTATTCAAGAAGATGTATGAAGAATCTTGCCAAGTGTGGAGTTTGTGAGCTCCCAAACATAGCTCAATGTTTAACCCCGCTCCAAAGAGGATAATGCCTTTTTGCAAGTGCTTCCTTTTCTTGCATAATCTTCAGGCAAACTTCTCCTTATGTCAACCGATCCGTGTCAAAATAAGTTAAAGGACCACTCTAGGCACCCAGACCACTTCAGCTTAATGAAGTGGTCTGGGTGCCAGGTCCAGGTAAGGGTTAACCCATTTTTTCATAATTATAGCAGTTTCAGAGAAACTGCTATAATTATGAATGGGTTAAGCCTTCCCCCTAATCCTCTAGTGGCTGTCTCATTGACAGCCACTAGAGGCGCTTGCGTGCTTCTCACCGTGATCTAGAGTAATGGTCTAGCGGTTAGGATTCCTGATTTTCACCCAGGTGGCCTGGGTTCGACTCCCGGTATGGGAATTGTCCTTAGCTTTTCTTCTTTAGCCACCTTTTAATCTCACCCATATAAGTAGATGTCTCCGGTTTACTATTCTATTCGCACCTGATTGAAGATTGATCCTAGTCAGATTATCGAAATTAACCTCGTATTCCAATACCTCCTGGATCAGAGAATTTACTACCCGTTATCTTTTATGTGCACAGAACAGGACTTTTCTAAAGAACACATGAAAATTCCAGAAACAAAATGTCAACATTTGGCAGTGAAAAAAATGACTTTTGCTTGAAATGGAAATTGACGCTTCTGCACAGAACAGGACTTTTCTAAAGAACACATCAAAATTCCAGAAACAAAATGTCAACATTTGGCAGTGAAAAAAATGAATTTTGCTTGAAATGGAAATTGACGCTTCTGCCTAAAGCACAAGAAAGCGGCCCTTGAGGATTATATGCAGATAGATTTGTTTTTTACCAATCCAGGACCTTCCAATGAAGTCATGTCTTGCAAACAGGTCACAAAATTTGATTCAAGGCACCTTGCATTAACATCAAGACACAGACGCTCTAATAGTTTTACTCGCGTATACCCTTTTAAGGCATATTGCTGATATCAAAAAAGGCCACGCCACCTTTGCAAAAACTTACTTCCTCCAAGAGCACATTAGAACGGGTGCTTTTAGCTTCCACAAGGTTGCCAAAACCTTTCTTTTCGGTGATAGATTTTACTCCCAAGTATCTTTTGGACACAAGGAACATGACGGCAAAGGTGCCAAAAGGTCTCCAAAAATGTCAGCATTTCATTATATGGGAAAATCAGTCAATCAAAAGATTCTCCAGAGAAGCTAAATGATTTACCATTTAACCAGGCATGGCAAGGTTTTGCATATGGCGTATTGCTCAAGGTTCGTCTTGATTTTTCACTCAGGTGGTAGAACATCATGCTTGGCGGCTTTCTTTTCTTGACCTAAAGCAGCCCATCAATGCAGTGCTGTGATATATTTATTCAAGAAGATGTATGAAGAATCTTGCCAAGTGTGGAGTTTGTGAGCTCCCAAACATAGTTCAATGTTTAACCCCGCTCCATTGAGGATAATGCCTTTTTGCAAGTGCTTCCTTTTCTTGCATAATCTTCAGGCAAACTTCTCCTTATGTCAACCGATCCGTGTCAAAATAAGTTAAGCTTTTCACTTGGTCTCGCATTTAGGATTCCTGGTTTTTCAGACATAGAGTTGAAAACTAATCTTTTTCGGAAACCTTTCAAAATGCCAAGAACTTTTGGTTGTCTTGTGTTATCCACTCTAGAGCGAGGGTGACAGAGCATTCCATATGGCTGTCTTGTGTTACCCACTCTAGAGTAATGGTGACAGAGCTTCCCATATGGTCTAGCGGTTAGGATTCCTGGTTTTCACCCAGGCGGCCCGGGTTCGACTCCCGGTATGGGAATTGTCCTTAGCTTTTCTTCTTTAGCCACCTTTTAATCTCACCCATATAAGTAGATGTCTCCGGTTTACTATTCTATTCGCACCTGATTGAAGATTGATCCTAGTCAGATTATCGAAATAAACCCCGTATTCCAATACCTCCTGGATCAGAGAGTTTACTACCCGTTATCTTTTAGGTGCACAGAACAGGACTTTTCTAAAGAACACATGAAAATTCCATAAACAAAATGTCAACATTTGGCAGTGAAAAAAATGACTTTTGCTTGAAATGGAAATTGACGCTTCTGCACAGAACAGGACTTTTCTAAAGAACACATCAAAATTCCAGAAACAAAATGTCAACATTTGGCAGTGAAAAAAATGAATTTTGCTTGAAATGGAAATTGACGCTTCTGCCTAAAGCACAAGAAAGCGGCCCTTGAGGATTATATGCAGATAGATTTGTTTTTTACCAATCCAGGACCTTCCAATGAAGTCATGTCTTGCAAACAGGTCACAAAATTTGATTCAAGGCACCTTGCATTAACATCAAGACACAGACGCTCTAATAGTTTTACTCGCCTATACCCTTTTAAGGCATATTGCTGATATCAAAAAAGGCCACGCCACCTTTGCAAAAACTTACTTCCTCCAAGAGCACATTAGAACGGGTGCTTTTAGCTTCCGCAAGGTTGCCAAAACCTTTCTTTTCGGTGATAGATTTTACTCCCAAGTATCTTTTGGACACAAGGAACATGACGGCAAAGGTGCCAAAAGGTCTCCAAAAATGTCAGCATTTCATTATATGGGAAAATCAGTCAATCAAAAGATTCTCCAGAGAAGCTAAATGATTTACCATTTAACCAGGCATGGCAAGGTTTTGCATATGGCGTATTGCTCAAGGTTCGTCTTGATTTTTCACTCAGGTGATAGAACATCATGCTTGGCGGCTTTCTTTTCTTGACCTAAAGAAGCCCATCAATGCAGTGCTGTGATATATTTATTCAAGAAGATGTATGAAGAATCTTGCCAAGTGTGGAGTTTGTGAGCTCCCAAACATAGCTCAATGTTTAACCCCGCTCCAAAGAGGATAATGCCTTTTTGCAAGTGCTTCCTTTTCTTGCATAAACTTCAGGCAAACTTCTCCTTATGTCAACCGATCCGTGTCAAAATAAATTAAGCTTTTCACTTGGTCTCGCATTTAGGATTCCTGGTTTTTCAGACATAGAGGTGAAAACTAATCTTTTTCGGAAACCTTTCAAAATGCCAAGAACTTTTGGTTGTCTTGTGTTATCCACTCTAGAGCGAGGGTGACAGAGCATTCCATATGGCTGTCTTGTGTTACCCACTCTAGAGTAATGGTGTGTGGGGATATTTATGGGATGATAATAGTAAACAGTGAGAATTGCCCACTAATTCAATTCTCAGATCCCAAAGGTCGTTATCGTGTTAAGTGAAAAGTATTTCATATAAATAAAATCACAATTTTTTAATAAAAATAGATTTATTTTATAATAACAATTAATTAATAATAATATGTAACATGCGTGACAATAATCAATGAATATCCAGTATAAAATGGTATGCAATACAAAGGAATGGCTATACACGTTTCAATGGCTAAACAGCATTTTCTGTCAAGACTTACACGATTTATGACTATCTTTCACAGAGAGAAAGCGAAGCTTTTCACAGTGAAGGACCATAAAACCCTGGCTAACAGTTAGATCAACTGAATAACCCTTTCAATGCTGGCTAGACCTCCTAGGTAATTAAGATCTATTCTTATGTAATTTTAAACAAAATAACATTTAAACCAGTTCATTAGTCATTTCCTGGAACCATCCAATAAGAGAATCTACCATGTTATATAAGCAGAGTTTAATTTTAATTTGCCTAAACAGATCTTTTATCTTATATTAGAGCAAATCAAATGAAACCAGTATAATTACCAGTTGAGTAGATATTTCATCCGATTGGTAGATAGTCTCAGGAACTTATTTGGATGTCTGTAGGTGCATGAGTTATGGTGAAAGGTGGTGTTGGTTAGAAAGTCAGTAAAATTCTAAGTGTTAGAGTTTTAAGAGTAGAGTGTTAGTCTCAGATGTTGTCCTGGGTTTCTCTGCATGTCCGAGTTGGAGTCCCCAAACTTCCAATTCCTCCTCTCCTCTTTTTCCTTCTCTCAACCCCCTCTCTCTTCCCTTTGTCCTAACTTTTAAAGGGAAAATTCACTAGTTGGTAAACCAATAGAAATACTGGGGGTGTGGTTATATAGGGATCGCCATTTAGGTATTTGGTCTATAGAGGGCAGTCTTGTCCCACTAAACATACCTATCCAGGAAAGAGTTCACTTTTCCTGGTGGCTATTTTGACGTCATTTTGGCTTTATCTATATGGTTGCCATAATTTAAGTTTGCTTTCACTTCAAAGCATTTGTGCCAGTCTTTCTGGCATCTACTTGATCGTAACTTGTAAAATTGACAGTACGACACTCTATTTCAACCCTTTACTACAATGGGATCTTGCACATATAGAAAGTAAAATTTTATTATTTAATCTCCTCTGTCACAAATGTCTGGGTTTAGAATTGATCTATTCCATTAGCATTTAGACAGTCTATCCAACCCCCGTTCTCCTTATCACTTGGTTTGTATATACTATGCATTCCTTTAGCTCTGGGAAAGTGGTTAATTTTACAGATAGGATAGAAATTTCGTGTCTCTTTGTTAACTTGAAAATAACAAAATGGAGTCTGGTCTGTTCAGAGTGACTCAGAATATACACTTTTAATTTCTATCATAGCACAAGATGTCTGCCAATATAAATACAGGTGACAGAGCTTCCCATATGGTCTAGCGGTTAGGATTCCTGGTTTTCATCCATGCGTCCCGGATTCGACTCCCGGTATGGCAGTTGTACTTAGCTATTCTTCTTTAGCCACATTTTAATCTCACCCATATAAGTAGATGTCTACGGTTTACTATTCTATCCGCAAAAAACTTCTTTTGTATCTCAATTTAGTTTTATAATGTATATCTTTTTCTGTTGAGGCTGATCCTATTGAATGAGGCTTGGGCCATTGACTCCAAACATGGGCCAGTGGCGCAATGGATAACGCGTCTGACTTCAGATCAAAAGATTGTATGTTTGACTCCTACCTGGCTCGGACGTTGTTCCGAGATTGTATAGTGGTTAGTACTCTGCGTTGTGGCCGCAGCATTTCGGGTCACGGCATCTCCGTTTTCCTTCTCTTCAGCGCTACGTAAATTTTGACCCCATTCACAACAGATGACAGGACGCAATTACCCGGGATACCGGAGAGACCTGGCGCTGGCATCCTTAGCTTGCCTGGCATTCCCACCCATTTAAAAATCATGGCCGCATCAATCTCCTTCCATCCCTCACTCTCGTTCAGCGTGAACATAAATGAGAGGGAGTCCTGGTGGTAGTATCTGTTAAAAGCTGTTATTATTTGTCCAACTAGTTTAAAAAGGACAACATTCTTTGCAATGCATTGTAGGTATTCAAATTAGGCTCACACCCACCTGACATGTTGTGAAATGCATGCCTTGTCCAACTGCAGAACCCTGCAACTGTTAACTATGTGAGTGTCGGAGTTAAACAATATTTAAAATGCAAACAGTGTAAATAGTGCCAAATATCTAACATTGCACTAAATCGCAACAAAGTGTTAAATCTTGCTACCTCTTTAAAAGTTTAAAGAAATTGTAAACGCCACTGCAATATAACAACCATGATTTAATACAAAGAACAATGTGATTATCCCAGAAAAAAAAACACAATAACAAACTTTTGAAATAATAGTGGTTGAATTCTTCCAAATTGATACGGTTTAGATTTTCGAGAGCCATTCATATCTTATCTATATAGAGCATGATTCAGCACAACATGTTGTTGATTCAGCAACAAGAGCAGTAACAGTCGTTGTAACACTTGATGTGTTATAGCTTTACCGGCAACACGAGCCATACTAAAAGAATAAGTGAAATAAAAAAAACGACCAATCTTTATCTTTTATAGGACCAATCTTATTTTATTGTATATACACTTTTCTTCATTTATTTATTTTTCCTGGCAATCTACAGTATCCTGCTCAAGCAATCCATAGGTGGGGATCATTCCACCAGTGCTGTACCTATAGAGCAGTACTTTCTGCTCTATCATTGTGAGTATATTTTATTTTATTTTCCTTTTATCTTTTCCAACTGAGAGCACTATTACTGTTTTTTATATATCCTGCGAAAACTACGGAAACCAAGTTGGACGGACAGATCCATTGCCACAGTATATCCTTTAGCGGGGATTATACCGCTAAATGCCCTTCATCCAAGAGCTGGTCCAAAGCTCCATCAAATGTGAGTGTTTTATCCTCCATTTTTTATTTCACTTATTCTTTTAGTTACAATACTATACCATTGGAAGCTTGTCATGCTTTTATCTTCACATATACGGACCACCTACAACCCGGACGGATCAACTCCTGAGGATTGTACACAAGCCATGTCCATATATCAGTGAGACGATTTTATGCATTTTATTGGACATTTTATTATTTATTTGATCTCTACTGCTGGATGGACTTTGTTTTATTCATTTTATCCTAACAAGAGACTATTTAATCTAGTTCTTTCCTTGTTGTTCATATACTGTGATCAACCTATTATTTCTTGCACAAATAGTGTGCTTGCAAAGTTTGAAACAGTGAAATGTGTACTGAGACTAGGCGAGCATTGTTGAGAGATCAGGAAGCTTGTCTGAAAATGTGTATTGCCTGGTCTCCTTTACTGCTGAGGATTGCTACCAACTAGGTGGATTTGGCTATGGAGCTTGTGTAGTGCCCTTTGTTGGTAGCAACAGTAATATGCACTACCTGAATAGCAAGACTGGTAATTTGCATATTCGGGTAGATTTGCTTTTTGCTAATTCTGCATGCAGGAGAGACATTTTGTGTTAATTATGGTCTTCCCCACCCATTTATAAATATGTAATTATGTTATAATAAGTCACTGTATGTTGCCTGCTATGATTTGACTATTTGTAATTTTATTGAGTTTTTACAGCAATGTTAATGTAATGACCATATGGGCTAGTCTCAAGTAAAATAAAGTTTTAGACAGTTTTACTTCACCCTCAGTTTGCAGTCCTGTCTTTTATTGGGGGGAATCTGTTACAAGGGATTGCTATGCTTTGCATATTCTCTTGCTATAATCATTCCTAAGCTCTTTTAAGTGCTCGTTCCTGCTTTGCTCTGAAGGTAGAGAGGTTTGGCCTGTGATGGTTGTGGTGTCGGACAGAGTGCTTGGAATTCTCAAAAAGCATTAGGAGCATCCATCAATGGAGGTACCCAGTCGGGGTGCCATGTGATCAGTTACATTGGTGGTAGCGGTGAGAGGGCTTCTTAGCCTTGGGAAAACCAGCACTACTTCAGAGATGGAAGGCTGTGCAGTATCTCACTTTGACGCCAGGCTGCAGCAGCGACTACAGAATGTGATGCGCAGTATGGAGTATCCAATCCCAGAGGAAAGAGAGACACATTGGAGGGTGGCGCTTCATACTGATCTCTGGAAAGAGGACATTGACGAATTTTGACTCTTCCGGTGCATTGAGGGGGAAGACTACGATGGCCCTGGTTTGTTGTGGGATACTATTGAAACTAGTCTCTGGTTCGGAGATACCGACATTGCTCGCTTCTGGTCCATCCGAGCTGAGCGGGCAGACAACTGGGACCCTACAGAGATCGATGCCATTCAGCCAGATCTATCTTTTCTTGCCAACCGGGAGTTGGAATTAGAAGAGGATTATGTTTGCCTATTCCAACGTATAACGCATCTCTGACATGATGGGGCTTATTGACTGTATTCCTCCGGAAGCATTGAGTTTAGTTCCTCCTCACCAGCAACCAAGCCAGTTATCAGGGGACCTTGGTACTGTACCACATATGTCCCAACCAGCCCCAGAGATGGAAGACCTTATTGACTTGTCCTGGGAAGACACCCAGTTGGCAGGTGGAGATGGAACCGAGGTCTCTCTACCGGCCCTACAGGGATGCTGGGCAGTCGACCCAGATCCCCAGCAGCAGCAGTATGTATCCCAGGGAGCTGAAGGTGCCGTCCTTCCTCCCCAGCAGCAGTGTGTGTCCTTAGGAGAGGAGACAGTTGGTCCCTCTACCCAGCAGTCCAGTGAGTTATAGGGAGACAAAGGTGCCGTCCTTCCTCCCCAGCGGCAGTATGAGTTCTTGGGAGAGGAGACAGTCGGTTCCTCTCCCCAGCAGTCAAGCGAGTCCCAAGGAGACGAAGGTGCCATCCTTCCTCCTCAGCAGCAGTGTGTCCGGCAGGGAGCAGAGAAAGTCTGTCTCGCTCCCCAGCAGCAAGACAATATATTGAAAGGGGAGACAGTCGGTCCCCATCTCCAACAGCAGAGTGTCAGGGAGAGGAGCTTGTTATCCCCTCTCTTCAGTGGCTGAAAGTATGTATGGGAGAGGAGCTTGTTACCGCCTCTCCCCAGCGGCTGAAAGTATGTATGGGAGAGGAGCTTGTTACCCCCTCTCCCCAGCGGCAGCTTAGCCCTCTCCCCAGAGGCAGCTTAGCCCACCAACAGTGCAGATGGGACCGTGTTCTCTGCACATGCTCCACCGGGGGTAGGGACAGTCGGCCCTGTCCCCCAGAAGCATGGCTGTTTAGCCAAAGGGGAGACAGTCAGTCTCCCCCTCCAGCAGCAGGGCTGTGTGTCTAAAGGGGAGACAATCAGTCTTCCCCTCCAGCAGCAGGACTATGTAACCAAAGTGGAGATTGTCGGTCTCCACCTCCAGCAGCAGCCCCAGATCCCGAGAGAAGAGCCTACCAACTCTTCTTTTCAGCATGGCTCCAACCAGGCTACTCCCGTGATAGCGCTGGCACAAGGGAAGAGTACCGCGGGTCTCTGCCCACTCAGCAACCCACCAAGGCAGCCTATCAGTACTCACACAGCCGTGGTGAGGGTTCTTCCAAATTGATACGGTTCAGATTTTCGAGAGCAGTGCTTAAAATGACCTTTATTGCACAAGAAAAAACAAACAAAAGTGATTGAGAATTTCCGTGAGTCATTCATATGTGATTTATGTAGAGTATGATCCATCACAAAATGTTGTTGATTCAGCAACAAGAGCAGTAACCGTCATTGAGAATGTTAAAGAGGAACATAAAGTTTTCTGACTACAGTGTCGTAAAATAAAGTTCTCTTGCATTGGACGGGAATCAAACCCGGGTCAACTGCTTGGAAAGCAGCTATGCTTGCCACTATACCACCAACGCTTGATGTGTTATAGTTTTACCGACACCACAAACCATATGGTCACATTTTCAGTCAAGCTTCCTGATCTCTCAAGAACGCTCGCCTAGTCTCAGTACACATTTCGCTGTTTCAAACTTTGCAAGCACACTGTTTATTGGAATAAGATGGAAAAAATCTATTGCAGAAATTTTAACTTGACTTGGGCACTTCCCAAAAATTGGGTTCTTCCAAATTGATACGGTTCAGATTTTCGAGAGCCGTGCTTAAAATGATCGTTATTGTACAAGAAAAATATTCAAAAAGAAAAAACCCCAAAGTGATTAAAAATTTCTGCGAGTTATTCATATCTGATCTATTTAGAGCATGATTCAGCACAAAATGTTGTTGATTCAACAACAAGAGCAGTAACATTTGTTAAAAAGGAACGTAAAATTTGCTGACTACAGTGTCGTAAAATCAGATTCTCTTGTGTTGGCCAGGAATGAAAGCTGGGTCAACTGTTTGAAAGACAGCTATGTGCACCTCTATACCACCAACGCTTGATGTGTTGTAGTTTTATCGACACCACGAACCATATGGTTACATTTTCAGACAAGCTTCTTGATCTCTCAAAAACGCTCGCCTAGTCTCAGTACACATTTCGCTGTTTCAAACTTTGCAAACACAATGTTTATTGGAATAAGATGGAAAAAATCTATAGCAGAAATTTTAACTGGACTTGGGCACTTCCCAAAAAATGGGTTCTTCCAAATTGATATGGTTCAGATTTTTGAGAGCCTTGCTTAAAATGACCGTTATTGTACAAGAAAAATAATCAAAAAGAAAAAACCCAAAGTGATTGAAAATTTCTGCGAGTCAATCATATCTGATCTATGTAGAGCATGATCCAGCACAAAACGTTGTTGATTCAGCAACAAG
This sequence comes from Pelobates cultripes, assembly GCA_933207985.1. Lineage (NCBI taxonomy): Eukaryota > Metazoa > Chordata > Amphibia > Anura > Pelobatidae > Pelobates > Pelobates cultripes. The sequence continues at coordinate 20,552,955 of OW240914.1, forward strand.
AGCAGTAACATTTATTGAGAATGTTAAAGAGGAACGTAAAATTTGCTGACTGAAGTGTAGTAAAACAAGGTTTTTTTGCTTTGGCCAAGAATCAAACCCAGGTCAACCGCTTGGAAAGCAGCTATGCTCACCTCTACACCACCAACGCTTGATGTGTTTTAGTTTTACCAACACCATGAACCATATGGTCACTGTGACGAAGTGCCCTTCGCCACTTGTGCCTGGAGGGGACTACTGGCTAGCCTCCTGCCTTCTGACTATGGCCCATGTGCTGATAGCGGTATTTTCCCCTGCAGAAAGGTTTATTTGTGTATTTCTGCTGGGGCGTTCTGGACTTTCAGTATGGTAGTAGTGCTATCCCAGATAGCTATGCCATGGAGCCTATTTGTGTAACAAAACACTATGGAAAAGACTTTGGCTCCATGACGATTGAATTGTATGTATGTGATCTGAGCGTCATTCAATAATAACGTGCACTCAGATCTAAAATATCTGGGGATATGTTGCATGTATATGTTTTATGTAGTAATTGTAACATTGTGTAATTTTATGTATTTTTCTAACAATGTGGTTAATGGAGTCTTGCCTCTGTCCCTGGATATAATTGGATTATGTTCCCCATTGTCTCCAGGATAGAGGGCTCTGTAAAATCGTTTTGGGCCAGATAGCCTTGCTGCCAGCCAGGCCCCAAAAGATACTTTTCTAACTTCTGAACCCCTGGTCTGATTCATGCCATTTTATGACATGTTGTTTCCCTGAATGGGTTGATTGTGAATATATAATTTTTATGTGAATGTGATGTATATTTTAGAAGTTATGAATATGCTGTAAAAACTGTATTTTTTCCTACCAGTGATAATTGCATCTTCTATTGTATAAGATAATTGAATCACAGGCAGAGGGGAGGATTTTGTGTGGGCTGTAACCTCTGTTTTATTGACTACTGTAGATAACGTGTGTGTCCCTCCCCTGCATGGGAGCAGGGCATAAAAGAAACTGTAGCTTGAATACCTGTTGTTGTTACTTCCAGTAAAGTCTTGTTCCAGCATTAAGCCTTGGCTCATGTTTAGGGGATTGGAGAAATACACTCCGGGGATTGCTATAATCACTATACTCCCCAGGGTATGATTACTAAGTTCTGCTAAGAGCTTGTTCCTGTTCCTGCTCTCTGGGGAAAGAGAGGTTCACCCACTGGAAGCTGGATCCTGGCCTTGGGTCCAGGGTGGGTGGAGACAGCAGAGACCCTGCGCAGTTGCATCGCTGGAAGTGGGGTCTGCAGCGCTGATGGTGTCGGTTGGAGTGCTTGGAGTCCTCAGCGAGCACTAGGAGCATCGATTGGAAGAGGTACTCAGTCGGAGTGCCAGCGGTCCGTCACAGTCACATTTTCAGACAAGCTTCCTGATCTCTCAAGAACCCTCGCCTAGTCTCAGTACACATTTCGCTGTTTCAAACTTTGCAAGCACACTGTTTATTGAAATAAGATGGAAAAAATCTATTGGAGAAATTTTAACTTGACTTGGGCACTTCCCAAAAGTTGGGTTCTTACAAATTGATACGGTTCAGATTTTCGAGAGCCGTGCTTAAAATGACCGTTATTGTACATAAAAAAATTCAAAAAAGAAAAAATCTAAAGTAATTGAAAATGTCTGCGAGTCATTCATATCTGATCTATGTAGAGCATGATCCAGCACAAAATGTTGTTGATTCAGCAACAAGAGCAGTAATAGCCGTTGAGAATGTTAAAGAGGAACGTAAAATTTGCTGACTACAGTGTCGTAAAACCAGGCTTTCGTGCATTGGCTGGGAATCAAACCAGATCAACTGCTTGGAAGGCAGCTATGCTCACCACTATACCACCAACGATTTACGCATTATAGTTTCACCAACACCACAAGCCAAAGGTAACATTTTCAGACAAAAATCTATTGTGGAAATTTTAACTTGACTTGGGCACTTCCCAAAAATTTGGTTCTTCCAAATTGATACGGTTCGGAATTTCAAGAAAAAAAATTGCATGTGAGGTAGACCAAGAAAATTTTAGCCACATCTGCCAGAATAATTGTCACATTTTCAGAATCTTCCTGATCTTTCAAAAACGTTGTTTGGGATTCAAAGTCAAATAAATTAGAATGGATCAAATAGTTGTTGAAATAGGTGTTACCCTATAATGTAAAAATTAATGTAACGCTATAAGTGTAGCAACCTACAAGGAACTCTTATATCGTAGATCTCCAAAATAGTTAAAAAACAAAAATGCAGGTGCACAAACAATCACAAAGTAAAGTGTCAGTACATAGAAAGTTACAAAGTGTCAGATTATCCCAGAGATATACAGATAGAAATCTAAAAAAAGGAAAGGGTAATAGGCGCTCACTATAGTGAATTGTGAACAGGCAGCAGTATACAAAACAAGAATTCCCAAAACCTTGTGGATAGATGAAGAGAATGAAAAAAGAAGGCGTATACCGCGCCTAATAATTTATATAAATACAAAATGTACGTACATATATTCCCAGGTGTTTCCAATAGATCAAAAACCTCAGAATAAAATAAAATAAAAATAATAGTGCAATACAGTAAACTTATATCGTGAAGTGGTGAATATAACTTATACACAATCCACTCACATTTATATGAGCTATAACAGAGCTCAACTGTGATTCGCTTGGACGGTACGATCTCCGTCTCAGGATATGTTGTTCTAGTTGACTCAGGTATTTCGAAGAGCAGTATGCATGATATATGTAAAAAGAAATAGCAGCCAATGGTGAAGTAAGTACTTATGGTGAGATAAATAATGAATAGTAATGTACTTACAATTTATAGAGCATAAAACTTGCTCTAGTATGAACAGCCTGGGTGGTATAATCCCCACCAGGTTATGCAGGATCCAGGAAGTATTAGAAAAAAAATAGTATAAAAAGTAACTAATAAAAGTATACTTTAATATAAACAAACATAATAAAAACATAAAAGGTATGAAGGGAAGTCCCACTTAACGCGTTTCGCCTAATAAGGCTTCTTCAGAAGTGTGGTATAACCTCCTCTGGGTTCCGTTTATATATGCTTCTAAATTCGTGAATTGCTTCCTGGTGTGTCTCTTCCTGTTTCCTGGTTCCAGTTGGAATGCACGCGTCATACCGGAAGTGACGCGATACACGCGTCATACCGGAAATGACTCGGCGTCCTGAAATAGTTTGTGTATTATTGTTGCGCTGCTATGGAACACACGTATCACTCAGAGACAGCGTGCGTCACGTTCCAGGCGCTTCCATCAAGTGTCCAAACAATTCCAACGAAGGAGGAGTGAAAAAGTAGGCGTGTATCACATCTCCATACTTAGAATGACGGCATAGCGGCCATATTCGTTATGGGCATAGAGAGAAATAAAATAAGTAGAATCACTAAGTGTTAATATCAATATTATATATAATAGTGCTATTTTTATAAATAAATGACTATTTCTGGTATTATAAAATTATACACATATAAAAAGAAAATTAAGAAGTATATATAGAAAAATCAATAAGATTAGCACCCACAAGCAAAGAGTAATAAATTACATTTATATATAAACCCTTAATAGAACATATTTCTAATATTAGAAATATGACAAACATAATAATGTTGAATAAATATAGTGCACTGAAAGTGAACTATCTCCAAGTGTGCATTATGAGTGAATTTTATCCAGGGGTACACTTAGGTAATTCAATACAAAAAAACATTGATATAATATACATAGAGAGTAATCTTTGTGAATAAAAACATATATTCATACAAAAGTAGGATTGTTGTAAAAAGATTGGTCAGAATGGTACAAATAGCAGATACAATAAAGGATATAATATAAATTGTTTAAATAAAATATCATTTGAGTTAAAAAGATAAAATTATAAGAAAATTATAAAAAATTATATAAATCAAAATCAACATTCAGCCCATTCGGATTTAGGGCGTCTAGCTGGTATACCCACTGCATTTCTGTTTGTCCAATCTTTTTAACAACATCTCCTCTCCAGTGGTTTTTAACAATTGCAATCCCAATAAATGAGAGGTGCTTAGGGTCATTGCTATGCATTCAGAAATGGGCTGGTACTGAATGGTTTTTAAGACCTTTTTCTACATTTCTGCAGTGTTTGCTATTCTTGTTTTTAGTGGTCTAATAGTTCTACCCACATATTGGAGACCACACAGGCACTCCAATAAGTAAATTACATTTTTACTATTACATGTAATGACCTCTTTAATGTTGTATATTTTACCGGTATTATTAGACCTAAAATTCGTAATAGTTCTTTTTGTTGTTTTTGTTTTCGTACATGCCATGCAACAGTTGCATTTATAGAAACCTTTTTTTTGTTCATGAAATTATTAGTTTTATTAGGTCTAATTTTTGTATAATTTTTTTGTTAAGTGCATTTTAAGATTTGGCGCACCTCTAAATATTACTTTTGGTTTATCAGAGATTATTTTTTTTAAATATAATCTTCTTTCAGTAAGTGTCAATGTTTTTTTTATAATATTCTTCAATTGTTTGTTTTTATTATTATAATCTAATACAATTGGTAGGGTAAAATCAGAATTTCTTTGATTCACTTGGGTTTTAACTTTGTGTATGAGTTGGTTCATATTTAATATAGCTGCTTGATTGATTGTTGACTCAATGTTTACAATATTATATCCTTTTTGTATAAAGCTCTCTTTTAGCATATTAGCTTGTTTAATAAACATGGACGTGTCTGAACAATTTCTTTTAAGATGCATTATTTGACTTTTTGGTATGCTGTCTAGCCATGTTTTATTGTGACAACTATCGGTACTTATAAAATTATTTACATTCACATCTTTAAAGTGCGTTTTCGTTTGTATTTTGTTATCTTTAATATAAATATTTAAATCAAGATAGATAGCCATGGTATTACTAAAATCTGCTGTTAAAACTATACCTTCTTCATTTTTGTTTAAAAATGAAATAAAATCTTTAGCTGAACTAATAGACCCCTTCCAGAAAAATAGAAGGTCGTCTATATATCTAGAGTAGGATACCAGGCTTTCCACCCAGTCATACCCCCTCCAGACGGATCGGTCCTCCCACTCCGCCATATAGAGGTTGGCATAACTGGGTACCCATAGCTGTACCTGTGTTTTGTAAATAAAAACCATCTTTAAACCAGAAATAATTATGTTTTAAGATTAGGTCTATGCCTTCAATTATAAAATCAATTTGTTCTTGGAGTATGGAGTCATCTCGTTCTAAAATGGATCTTATTGCGTGACATCACTTCTCATGTTGTATGAGCATATATAATGACTGTATGTCACAAGTAATAAATATATAATCACCTTTCCAGGTTCTAGTTTCTAATTTTTTTAATAAATCTATCGTGTCTTTTAAATATGATCTTGTTTGTCTAACATATGGTTGTAACATTATTTCGATATATTCGGATATATTCGGATAGATTAGAAAGGAGTGATCCTATACCCGACACAATGGGTCGTCCTGGGGGATGATTCAAATTTTTATGAATTTTTGGGAGGAAATATATAACTGGAATCTTAGGGAATTGTATATTCGTGTAGTTATATTCTTTTACATTCAAAATTCCCATATCTCTTCCTTTATTCAAAAATACATTAAGTTGATATTTTATACCTTGTTGGATCTTTATTTAATTTAGTATATGTTTTGCAGTCATTTAGCTGTCTAAAGGCTTCTACTTCATATTTTTCTTTCAATTGGATAACAAGACCCCCACCTTTATCAGCGGATTTAATTACTATTGAGGTGTCATTATATAAATCTTTAAGTATTTGCATTTCTTTCTTATTTATGTTTGATCTGTCTCCCATTTTTTTGGTGTCTAAAACTTTTAAATCTTTACATACTTTCTTTTCCATATATGTCCAAGGTGCTGGATTTAAAATAAGCAGGGTAAAAAGTGGATTTGCTTTTAAGTTCACTACGTCTATATTCTTTTGTATTCATTACCTATCTTAGCACTTTTGTTAGCGTTAGTATTATTTTTCTTAATATAGAAATGTTTCAAGGTGGGATAACAATATTGGTAAAAATCACACACATATGTTTTGTGTATTTATTACTTAAGTTTTCTTAATATATATATATATATATATATATATATATATACATATATGTATATATATATATATATATATATATATATATATATATATATATATATATATATATATATATATATATATATAAACAGACTTTCTGTCAGTTAAGGCAGTCCCCCTACAGGCAGCTGCATAGCTGGGGGCCTAAATAGCCGAGGGTGGCCTGCCTGGGCTGTCAGGCAGTCTCCCAGAAGAGGATCGCGGCAGGGGCAAGGAGTAAAAGGTCGCTGGAGCTCTAAGCTGTTAGGGCATTCTATGCCGCCCTAATAGCTTTAAAGCCCATTAGAATGGGGACAGCATAGAACGCTATAATGGCATTAAGGGGTTAAAAGAATAAAATCTCACTACCTCCAGAGCAGACCAAATAGTCCTGGGTATTGTGAGGTATACAGTCTGAACATGTTCTAACTGTATCTCCTGGCCAGTCTCAGTCTCACCGCACGCAGGCACTTCTGGGTTTCGGTATGATGCAGTAGATTTCTGGTGATGTGATGCTACTCATTTCACCCAGCTTCTCTGGGCTTTCTCAAGCATAAACAAAATGTCCCACAATATTCCTTTATATAATGCGAGGTTGACTAAACGTCATTCCTCTTAAAGTGTCCAAGTCCATATATAAATAGCAACAAAAAGTGCTTCAATAGTTCTTAACATTTATATACATAAGCATATTTACCATCAATATGTAATGTGAACAAAATGAAGGAACATACACAGAGAAAAGGAAAAATAATTAAAAATGATAAATATTTTCAAAAATACATTGTCACTTGGATACATTATTAAGTAATCCTAACCTCCATATATAATACATCAAAGATACCAGTTTTAAAAAATTAATAAAAGATAACATTAAAAATGTAGTATAAATATACCTTTACAATTACATAATCAAATAATCAAAAAAGGGTGACATATCATCTAAGGTGTTGAAAATTAAGAAAGAGGATAATCTAATCTGTGCAAATTTAAGTAAATTCTTGCTATCTCAGAGAAAAGGTAGTCCAACCTATATAGTTGCATATATCTCACTGCTGTCGACTTAAAAATAATGTAAGAGATTTATACTAGAGTTGGGCAAACCCGAACTGCAAAGTTCGGGTTCGTACAGAACATTAGGTTTTTTGGACCCCGGACCTGAACACGGACATATCACTGTACGTTCGGGTTGGAGTTCGGTGTTTGGCAATTTAATGGCACGTTTTCAAAGGCTGCAGGGCAGCCAATCAACAAGCGTTTGACTTGTGTGCCCTTAGAAGCCATCACAGCCATGCCTTCTACTGGCATGGCTGTGATTGGCCAGTGCAGCATGTGACCCAGCCTCTATATATAAGCTGGAGTCATGTAGCGCCGCACGCACATGCGGTCTTATTAGTGTAGGGAGAGGATGCTGCCGCTCATAGGGACAGCTTAGGAAAGAATTCTGCAAACTAGTACATTAGTGGGGTGGGGTGCACTTCATATCTGAGAGTCAAATAGAAGCTTCAAATACCACGGTTACATCAGAGTTTTAAAAAGTCAATTTTTTTGGTGCTAAATAGTACATTAGTGGGATAGTACAGTAGTGGGGTGCACTTCATATTTGAGAGTCAAATAGAAGCATCAAATGCTGCTGTCACATTGCAATTTTAAAAGTTTAAATTATTTGAGTAGTAAAAAGTACATTAGTGGGGTGCACTTTGTCAGGGTATATTATATCGGCAGACATCTTGTGCTAAGATAGAAATTAAAAGTGTATATTCTGAGTCACTCTGAACAGACCAGACTCCATTTTGTTATTTTCAAGTTAACAAAGAGACACGACACGAAATTTCTATCCTTTCTGTAAAACTAACCACTTTCCCAGAGCTAAAGGAATGCATAGTATGTACAAACCAAGTGATAAGGAGAACGGGGGTTGGATAGACTGTCTAAAATGTTAATGGAATAGATGTATATCTAAACACAGACATTTGTGACAGAGGAGATTAAATAATAAAATGTTACTTTCTATATGTACAAGATCCCATTGTAAGTTACGGGTCAAAACTCAGAATTTGCCAGACACATAGTCTGGACAAAACTTAAAGAAACTGTTTGATCTGACAGAAAATTTAAATTATGGCAACCATAAAGATAAAGCAAAATGACGTCAAAATAGCCACCAGGAAAAGTTAACTCTTTCCTGGATAGGTATGTTTAGTGGGACAAGACTGCCCTCTATAGACCAAATAACTAAATTGTGATCTGGAAGATAACCACACCCCCAGTATTGCTATTGGTTTAGCAACTAGTGAATTTTCCCTTTAAAAGTTAAGACAAAGAGGTAGACGAGGAATGAAAGGGTATGCAAAGAAAGCAAAGAAGTGAGCAGTGGGGAGCAATGACACTCTAGGACACTCAGAAATTCCTACACACCTCCATGCAGAGAGACATCCAAACAAGTTCCTGAGATTACCAATTTGATGAAAATATCTACTCAACTGGTAATTATACTGGTTTCATTTAATTAATTAAATTAATTAAAATGTACTAATAGCATGATATATGACTGAATATATCACGGTCAGATTTCCATATTAAGAAATCTTAGTTAACTAAAGAATATATAGTTATAAACATTCCATTCTGCAGGTGGAATTAAGAATAATTATATATTAAGGTGATATTATCACGTGTTAGCATACCGCTGTTTTTATCCAGGTGTATTGATTTGCTCTACTATAAGATAAGATATCTTTTTAGGCAAATTAAAAACAAATTCTGCTTTTGTAAAAATCATGGTAGATTCTCTTATTGGATGGTTCCAGGAAATGACTAATGAACTGGTTTAAATGTTATTTTATTTAAAATTACATAAGAATAGATCTTAATTACCTAGGAGGTCTAGCCAGCATTGAAAGGGTTATTCTAACTTTTAGCCAGGGTTTTATGGCCCTTCGCTGTGAAAAGCTTCGCTTTCTCTCTGTGAAAGATAGTCATAAATCGTGTAAGTCTTGACAGAAAATGCTGTTTAGCCATTGAAACGTGTATAGCCATTCCTTTGTATTGCATACCATTTTATACTGGATATTCATTGATTATTGTCACGCATGTTACATATTATTATTATTATTAATAATTAATTTGTTATTATAAAATAAATCTATTTTTATAACATTGTGATTTATTTATATGAAATACTTTTCACTTAACACGATAATGATCTTTGGGATCTGAGAATTGAATTAGTGGGCAATTCTCACTGTTTACTATTATTATCCCATAAATATCCCCACAACTTCATATCTGAGAGTCAAATAGAAACGTCAAATACTGCTGTCACATTGCAGTTTTAAAACTTAAAATTATTTGGGTGCTAAACTGCTAAATAGTATTTTAGTGGGGTGCACTTCATATCTGAGAGTCAAATAGAAGCATCTAATAGTGTGCTTACAGCGCACTTGTAAAAATTCTAATTTTCTGTGTGCTAATCTGCTAAATAGTACATTTGCGGAATGCACTTTATATCTGAGAGTCAAATGGAAGCGATTAATAGTGTGCTTACAGTGCAGTGGTAAACATTCTTTTTTTCATGGGTGCTAATCTGCTAAATAGTACATTTTGGGGCCTGCTCTTCATATCTGAGAGTCAAATCGAAGCGTCTAATAGTGTGCTTACAGCGCAGTGGTAAACATTCTTATTTTCTGGGTATAATCTGCTAAATAGTAAATTTGGGGGTTTGCTCTTCATATCTGAGGGTCAAATAGAAGCGTCTAATAGTGTGCTCACTGCGCAGTTGTAAACATTCTAATTGTTTTGCTGCTAATCTGCTAAATAGTACATTTTGGGGCCTGTGGTGCACTTCATATCTGAGAGTCAAATCGAAGTGTCTAATAGTTACAGCGCAGTGGTAAACATTCTTATTTTCTGGGTGCTAACCTGCTAAATAGTACGTTTTGGGGCCTGCTCTTAATATCTGAGAGTCAAATCGAAGAGTCTAATAGTGTGCTTACAGCGCAGTGGTAAACATTCTTATTTTCTGCGTGTTAATCTGCTAAATAGTAAATTTTTTGGCTTGCTCTTCATATCTGAGAGTCAAATAGAAGTGTCTAATAGTGTGCTTACTGCGCAGTTGTAAACATTCTAATTGTTTTGCTGCTAATCTGCTAAATAGTAAATTTTTTGGCCTGCGGTGCACTTCATATCTGAGAGTCAAATCAAAGCGTCTAATAGTGTGCTTACAGCGCAGTGGTAAATATTCTTATTTTCTGGGTGTTAATCTGCTAAATAGTAATTTTTTTGGCTTGGTCTTCATATCTGAGAGTCAAATAGAAGCGTCAAATAGAAGCATCAAATAGTGCGCTTACTGCGCAGTTGTAAACATTTTAATTGTTTTGCTGCTAATCTGCTGCTTACATTGGAGTTTTAAAAAGTAATTTATTTTTTTGGTGCTAAATAGTATATTTGGGGTGTTCACTTCATATCTGAGAGTCAAATGCAGGGTGCAAAAGCGGAGCGGCCGTCCCCTAGCACTCGTCGGCATGTATTAGCTTGACAGTTATTCAAGTAATACATGTAGCGATCAAAGGATCCATAATAGAGTTGAGCGAACCCGAATTGCAAACTTTAACGATCCATTCGTAGTTTCACAGTGAGGTGGGCAGTCCGGTGACCAGGACCTAGACACTGTCTGGGCGGCTGTCGGACGACCGGGACCCAGTATGCCTGATGTTTAAGTTAGGAGTCACAGTGTGGAATGGACTAGCAGGGTCTAGTGCAGGGTAACCTCACACCCTGATGCAGCTTCAGTAAAAAGAGTACTGGATACCAGAAACCATCACCAGACTGATCCACAACTTGGAACAAGATGTGACATTCACTGTAGCGGCAGTGAGCGCTTTTATCCTTGTCACCCTGCTGCTGCTCGCCTGTCTGCGCTGCAGCGTAACTTCGGCCTTCCCGCTCACCACCTCATGAGACCGAGCGAGCAGCAGCAGGTGATAGTGGAGTTTCAGCTGCAGCACGCATGGGTCTGCTGCCTTTCTTGCATGTGGTAGCCGTTTCTCAGGGTCCCTGTATGAAATGGAACCCTGATTCCCCATTACCCGTTGTCACCATGGTAGGTGCAGAAACTGGCATCGAAGGTTGATATGGATGACATCTGCATGCAAAGTCGCCGCCATGGGGATGTGCGATTGGCCCGAGGTTCTCTAGAGTAAACAAAGTGCCTGCGCAACTATAATGTCAATAGCTACTCTGTGGAACAGGGTTGTCTATTTTTATATGTCCCAATATTTTGGGGACTACCCTAATAAAAAAATATAGATATATAAAAACCAGTGTTGGCTACCTCATCCTTCTCCTCCACTGCCACGGTCACCGCCTCCTCAACCTATGGGTCACTTAGTATAAACTAGGTACACATTAACAGAGGCTTGTGATGTTGAGCATTTCTCCATGCATAAGGACTGCAAGAAATGCACCACAGGCCGCAAATGTTTCTTTTTTTGTATGTCCCAATATTTTGTGGGCTACCACAATTTAGAAAAAAAATAAATTGCCAAATTAGCACGAGACGACTGTGCAGACATAAAAGCAATAGGTGAACGCACTACTTTACTTGAAGACAAGACTGAGGAAATCATTGAGGCCCACAATAACCTGGCTGAGGTATATGATTCTTTAGAATCACGCCTGACCCTCTTAACTGCTAAAGTAGCAGATCATGAAGATCGGGATAGGCAAAATAATATATGATTAAGGGGAATTGCAGAAGGAATTAAACCCTCAGAATTGTATGATTACGCCATAGGCCTGTTTAAAGCTCTATGTCCAGGCCTTACAGATACTGATCTACGCCTTGACCGCATACACCGCCTGCCAAAGCCCAAATTTCTAGACCCCTCCACACCTAGAGATGTACTCACACGAGCTCACTAGTTCACCTCAAAAGAGGCTATTATGCGATCAGCACAAAACCCTGATAATATCCCACCCAAATATACTGGAGTGAAACTATTCATTGATCTGTCCACGGCAACGTTGACGAAACGTAAATAACTGGCACCAATAACGCAGGCTCTAAGGGATGCAGACATCCTATATAAATGGGGTTATCCTACCAGTGTCATAATCAAGAAAAATGGAGTAGAACATCACATCCACAATATAACAGACGGAACCAGGTTGCTGAAAGCATGGAACCTACCGGTTATCTTACAAGATAAAACAGTATCGTAAAATTTATAATAGAGACTGGTACCGAGGTATTGAGATCTACGAACCTCTCCACAAGGATATACTGACAACATACGTGAGCATGTTCTGATCTTGTACATATATCATACTTATTATTGTTATATGGCTATTGAATGCCTAGCATGCCAGACTGTTTATGTTTATATTAATGACACCCACCCCTATGAAAGTACCTCTTTTCTTATTGTATGTTTTACAAGGGAACTAACTTAAACATGACTAACATTGACCTACGCTTGAATTTCACATAATAAGTGAACAGGTAGGCAGACCAATGCTAATAAAACCACCCTCCCGCATTTTTTTGGCTCCATAGAGCCTTCAAGTTCTTGGTTAATGTCAGCCGACACTTGCCTTATATCCAACTTGTATATAGTTATTTTCTGGTTGTTTATATTCTACCCCCTCCTCCAATCCCAGTCCCACCTCCACCTCCTTATGTCTCACAATGAGGTAGATGGGTGTATACCCTATCACAACGACTGGTCAAACGAGAACCACCACAATGTAAAACATGGCTCCATCATATCTACCCCTTAGTGGCACAACTTTGCGAAGGGCGTTCACTGAAACGCTCCCCACAGTAGCGGCCACTATTCACAAATAGGCCTACTGATATGAGGCCTCCACACACTGAAAGTAGCAACAACCCCGACATAGGGGAATCGTATCACGCTGAGACTCACCCGCAAACACACCCACCCTTTCAAAAACACAATCGTGGGTGTCTGTTGCACCGAGACAATTCACATCATACCAATGTAAGCACTGCTGTTAAATATCCAGGGCTCTAACTATAACATCGCTTAACGCAAAAGGTCTGAACTCTCCACATAAACGTAGGCTTGCCCTTGACGAAGCCAAAAAGATGAAAGCCACAGTGGCCTTCTTCCAAGAAACTCACTTCCTAAACTCTAATATGCCTACATTTACATCCAAGCAATTCCCCATAGGCTACCACACCGGATACTCCAAAAAGAAAAGGGAAGTATCGATACTGTTCACTTCTCACTACATAAAAAGATAGGAGATAATGAGGGACGCTTCCTCATAATCCAATGCCGGATCAATAATGAACCGTACACATTTATCAATGTGTACGGTCCACATGAGAATCAATCAACATACCTAGATAAAATCCTTGCCTTAGCCAACTCACACAAATTTGGCAACTTAGTGATTGAGGGAGATACTAACTTTATATTAGACAGCGCTCTTGATACATCCTCCACCTTAGACGTTTCCCAAACCACGGCTAAGAAACGATTAACCACAACAAAAGCTATCCAACAACATTTACACAACACTGGTTTCCTGGATGTATGGAGGGTATTACACCCCTCTAAAATGGACTTCACTTTCCAATCACAAGCGCATAATTCGTATTCACGAATTGATAGATTTTTATTACATTCATCCATGATGCCTAAAGTCTAATTTACCTCTATAGGACTAATAATATGGTCTGACCACAACCCTATCTCTATCACTTTAACTGCCCAATACCCCAACAAAGGGATAGGTTCATGGAGGTTAAATTAATCCTTATTATGCGACCCCACCATCATCGGACAAATTAAGACAGAACTTACATTATATTTTCAAAACAACACCACCTACTCTTCATCCATAGACATGATCTGGCAAGGCCATAAAGCAGTGCTTCGAGGCATATTCATTAAACATGCCAGCTATGCGAAAAAGAAGCGGCTCCACACCTATAACACTCTAATCCAACAAATAGCAACACTTAAACACACATACAAATTAAACCCAACAACGAACCATTATGAACAGCTAAAAACACTGCAAGCTCGACTACGGGAACAAGAGTCAGACAAAACTACCTATATCCTACAAAGATATAAACACAAATTTTTCACCCAAGGGAATAAGGCAGGAGCCCTCCTAGCGTCTAAACTAAAATCATGCGTGACAAACGCATGGGTAGCCTATATTTTATCCCCCACCAAAAATAAACTAATGCATCCACAAGACATAGTGGAAGAGTTCGTGAGGTACTATAGCTCCCTATATAACCTCAAGAATGACCCCATGACACCCACACCGTCCAAAGTGCACATCGCACAATTTTTAGATAAAGTTAACCTCCCCACTTTGACACAAGAGGAAATAGACTCCATAACACAACCATTCACTGAAGAAGAACTGAAGCGCACAATAGCCAAACTACCCCTAAATAAATCTCCAGGACCAGATGGCTTCACTAATCTTTACTACCAAACGTTCTCTGACATATTGACTGCTCACTTTACAACTCTCCTTAACCAATGCTTCACAAAAGGTACAATGCCCACAGAGATGTTACAGGCCCACATCGCCACCCTACCTAAACCGGGTAAACCAGCCACGCTATGTCAGAACTTCAGACCCATTTCCCTCTTAAATTGTGACACGAAAATCTATGCCAAGATCCTAGCAGACAGGTTGAAAAACATTCGAGCATGCGTAGTCCATAATGACCAATCAGGGTTCGTAATAAATCAACAAGCCTCAGACAACACTAGAAAAGTGTTAAATATACTGGCACACATGGAAACACACAATATGGAAGGCCTTCTCCTAGCGCTAGACGCAGAGAAGGCCTTCGATAGACTAAACTGGAACAGGTCCTCCTTAAATTCGGCTTTCCTGCAGTATACCTCAAGGGAATTATGACCTTGTACTCGAATCCTACTGCTAGAGTTATCAATGCAGGGTTCGTATCAAACCCTTTCTCTATCACAAATGGCACACGCCAAGGCTGCCCATTATCGCCATTACTTTTCGTTCTCTCTCTTGAGCCACTCGCATGTAGAATTAGAAATCTCCCAGACACAATGGGAATTAATATTAAATCCTCAGAATATACATTGTCAATGTTTGCCGATGATGTCCTGATTACTTTGTCCCAACCTGACCGCTCATTAACACACCTTATCGCCACCTTGGAGGAATATAGCAAAGTGTCCTATTACAAACTGAACCAATCAAAAACTCAAGCACTACCAATACGCCTACCCTCCTCAATAGTGTCTACATTGAAAAACAAATTTCCCTTTGACTGGAGACATACATACCTCACCTACCTAGGAGTAAAAATCACAGCTACATACCGTGGCATTACCACGCTAATTTTTTTCCCCTTACCACAGTTGTGCAAACAAACTCTGCATAAATGGAAAGATGTTATGATATCGTGGTTAGGTAGAATTAATGCTATAAAAATGATGGTTCTCCCGAAACTGCTATATGTATTTCGAATGCTGCCTATACCCCTATCACCCTCATTAGGCAAACAAATACAAAACTTACTCTCATCCTATGTATGGGAGAAAAAGAAACCGAGACTTCCACTAACTTTACTATAATCCTCAAGTAAGAAAGGGGGTTTAGGTTTCCCTAATATAATGAGGATTCACAAAGCCGCAATTCTAGAAACTGCAGTAAAATTACATGCACCGACACTAACCTTACAGTGGGTAGACCTTGAAAATCAATACGGAACTGGAGGTTCTGTGGTGGATTATATGTGGACCCCCAAACACCTGAGGGACAGAGACCATAAGCTCCTACCCCTAACCCAATATTCTATCCAAATTTGGGATCACCTCCACCACCCACAGCAGAGCAGCAAAAAGTTCTCATACTGGGCACCAATAACAGCACTCCACTTGATATCCCCATGGCTATCCCTGAATAAATGGAAAGAACTAGGAGCTAAATGCATCAAATATATATGCTGTCAGGGGACGATAATACCCTTCCAACAACTACAAAATCTGTATAACCTGCCCCCCTCCTATATATTTCCATATCTCCAGTTAAAAAGTATAGTTATAGACAAGGTGACATGACCCACAAAGGGAACACATTCTGTCGAACTGGAATCAACCAAGCTCTACGAGAGGTGTCACTCAACACCTACCAAAAATAAAACCTTATCGTTGGGGTATGCTGTACTAGGAAACCAGGCTACCACGCCAGAATTTTCCTATAAGGTCCAATGGGAAAGAGAATACCCTCTAGCTTTCTCAGACAAACATTGGCTAGCCACCCTCATGGCTCTCAAGGGCATCACCACATGTTACTCACACATAGAAGCCCATAAAAAGCTTGTATACAGATGGTATTACACTTCCGACAAACTCCATAGAATATACCCTATCACCTCAGATAGATGTTGGAGGTGCAGGATGGACAGGGGAACTATGACCCACATCTGGTGGGGATGACAAATAATCGCACCACTATGGGTGGAAACCCAAAATCTATGGACACTTCTAGGAATACCGAAATTATCACTGACACCTATGTTGGGTCTCTTTCTCTTGGTCCCTACCACATATCTGCTCCTGAAACTGTCATCAAAACAAAACACTAAGCCCTCAATGAATACTATCCTACATTTTACCCTACCCTTACCTTTTGTGTCACTATATCCCACTCCCTCTAGCATGTAAGCTCAGGTGAGCAGTGCCATTAATCCCTCTGTTCCTGTGTGTCCAACTCGTCTGGTTACAAATGCCTGTCTGTTAGTCCACCCGTTGTACAGCGCTACGGAACTTGTTGGTGCTTTATAAATAGTAATAATAATAATAATAGGCAAACCAAGGCAATTAATTCTAACAAAACAATATTGACATTTAAGAACAGCAGGAGTAGAGTTCCCTTGCTCACAGTGCCTACACCCTGTTATTATGCAAACTATATTTTTCTCATTTACCTAAATAATTAATGTAAATAACAGTCAGCATAATTCTCATGTTATTAACTATTAAGAGTACAATTCAAATTTTATTGAACAAACCTCATAATGATAACAGTATTTTTTAACATAAAAAACTTACAATGCACTGTTCCAAATTATTACGCACAGTAAGTTTCAAAACACTTTATAGGTTGTAAAGAACTGAAAATTGTCATTTGTTGTGTTTGCAGCATAGTTACTGAAATCAAAAGCTATTTCAATCAAACTTATAACATTTTAACTTTTTAAACATTTTCACAGGTCACATTACATTTTAACATAGGACCCCTTATTTGATAGCAGCTTCACAAGTCTTGCATCCATTGTACTTGTGAGTTTTTAGACAGTTTCTGCTTGAATTTGTTTGCAAGATGGCCTCCCAGAGCTGCTGTTTGGATGTAAACTGCCTCTCACCCTCATAGATCTTTTGCTTGAGGATGCTCCAAAGGTTCTCAATAGAATTGAGGTCAAGGGAGGGTGGAGGCCACACCATGACTTTGTCTCCTTTTATCCCCATAGTAGCCATTGATGCAGAGGTATTCTTTGCAGCATGAGATGGTGCATTGTCATGCATGAAGATGATTTTATTAAGGAAAGCATAGTCCTTCCTTCTGTACCAGGGAAAAAAAGTGGTCAGTTAGAAACTCCACATACTTTGCAGAGGTTATCTTTACACCTCTGAGGACCCTAAAGGGGCCGACCAGCTCTCTTCACATGATTCCGGCCCAAAACATGACTCCACCACCGCCTTGCTGATGTCGCAGCCTTGTTGGAACAGGGTGGCCATCCACCAGCCATCCACTACTCCATCCATCTGGACCATCCAGGTTTGCACGGCACTCATCAGTGAACAGGACTGTTTGAAAATTAGTCTTCATGTATTTTTCTGCCCAATACAGCCGTTTCTGCTTGTAAGCATTGGTTAGTGGTGGCCGAATAGAAGGTTTATGCACAGTTGCAAGACTCTGGAGGACTCTAAACCTTGTTGCCCAATGATGTTTAGGAGAATCCAAAGAAAGGGAGGAGAATATCCCTATTGCAACAAGAAAGCCCAAATCTCGATCAGTCGTGCTATAACTCCTCTCCCCCTTCTAGGGTCCCCATTCCGTACACTAACACACACCATACGCTCACGGTGAAAAAAATGGAAATAATGTGAAATTGAAAACTTGAATAGCTAACTACCTGTCTAATCAAGCGTATGGTGTGTGTTAGTGTACGGAATGGGGACTCTAGAAGGGGGAGAGGAGTTATAGCACGACTGATCGAGATTTGGGCTTTCTTGTTGCAATAGGGATATTCTCCTCCCTTTCTTTGGATTTTCCTAAACATCATTGGGCAACTGTCAATTTAGACAGCCCATGTAGGAATCCTGAGCGATAGCTACCTTCTTTATAATATTACTTACATAAATGCCAGATTGTAGCATTTTGTATCTATTAGTTGCTACCAATTACCCAAGCAATATAATTAGGCAATTTGATCGCTCACACAGGATTTTCTAGCGGAGATATCCAGGCAACTGTGGATCTCTCTTTTATTCATAGGAGTTATTCTACAAAACTAGAGGTTCCCGAAGTATGAGATTTTGTCTCACTACACCTATCATGGCACCTGTATCATAGGACATGAGTTATTTTCATTGATGCTATTTTGTTACCATGGCCCTTCAATATAGGTGACAATCTTTTGTTTCATTTATTCATTCATTTATCTATTTATTATTCCCACACCTGTCTTTTCATATTATTATTTTTATATTTTATCTTTGATATCAATAAAGGTTATGTTTTAATATATTTATGTGGATGGTAGAGGGACTTTCTACTAGTTATTCCAGAGATGTTTTTCCCTGGAATCTTTTCTCCTTTTGTCTGTCACTATGTATGCCTGTGTGTATGTCTCAGTATGTGTGTGTCAGTATGTATGCCTGTATGCGTGTATGTCTGTTTCAGTATGTGTGTCTGTTAGTATGTATCTGTGTCCTTTTGTGTGTGTTTGTGTCTGTGTGTGTATTCCTGTGGGCGGCATTTTGAGGCAGACCCAGTGGGCGGTATTTGGAGGCGGGCCCCAGGGGGCACAGACCCTGACCTGAGTTATGGGCCCCAAAATTTCTGGTGGCGACCCTGCTTGCTGGCATTTCGGATCGGGCCTGCCCATATAGATGGGACCAGTCTGATATGCTTCAGATATATTCTCTCTGTAATGGCACAAGATGAGCTAAAACCAGCTTGAGATTTGACCAACCGAATAGCAGGCTATTTGAGCTGTTGTCCATTCTCACCTCTCTTGCTACTTGTTTTTCTCCCCTCTCTATAAAGCTCACAACCTGAAGGGCTGACAAATAAATACAGAGATGAATGGGAGGGAATCAAATTATATGGATATATCTTTAAAGATTGGACAAGAATTTGTGAGGAAGGAGCACATTGGGTATGAGACAGTAGAGCAAGGTTGTCAAGGCAGAGGAATTAAAGGGTGAACTGATATTCTTCTCCAAAGGATTTTTTTACGGAACAAACGCATTCTGATGTAGTGTAGGAGTTCATTCCATACAGAGGGGTCATTCCTCTAGAAGTCCTGCAGGTGTGAGTTTGGGTGCAAGAAAGCTTTAGTAACAGGTTCTTGACTGAATGATGAATGAAGGCAGGAATATATTTGCTAATATGGAAGAAGATATAAGCATAATTATTACCATTCCTGTGCTTACCATTTATCTATATAGAAAAAAATTCAGCACTCAAGGACTTATTCAGTTTAGTAATCCAAAATAGGTCAATGTTTCAGTTCAGGATCCAAACTTTCCTCAGGAGATATAACTGATAAGTCCTTGAGTGCTGACTTTTTTGAATATATCTTTTTATTGTGTGGTTAAGCACCGGGCACAATTTTTTAGGAAGCTGGAGTACAGGACCTCCCAAACTATATATACATAATAAAAAAATGAAATCTCTGCTGCCCCCTTTTTGCAGCCAGTCACATTTTCTGCAACTTGCTTTTTAAGGAATACTCCAAACACCATAACTACCATAGCTAGAGGTAGTGGTTGTGGTCCAAGAGTGCCCTGGCATCTTCCCACTGTAAGATGTCAAACCATTTTAGAATGGTTTAAAAACCTTATCTAGGTTCCTGCAGGTTTCTCATCAGCCACATCCACTTTTCTCCAGGAAGAGATTCAGGATGTAGTATTAATGTTGCTTGAAGTGTCCCTTAACAGGCCAAGGCTGCCAGGATACTTCAAAAGGAGCTGCATTTAAACATTTAAGAATTGATACTGTGGATTTATCAAATAGTCTGGCCGGGAGTAAATATCATTAGATAACTTGTAAGTTGGTTTCAGAGGGCAGCAGTAAATGTGGTGGGTGGTTGAGGCATGGAAAAAATATCTGTGGCTGAAGATGAGTAAGCAAAGAAGTAAAAGGGGACATGGAATTTTTGGCAAGGAATATGTAATAGCTGGCATCAGCATAGGTGGATGTAGTGTAGTTGTATTGTATGAGCAGCTGGGAGATCCATGGCAGTGGATATATCATGACCAAATCTAGTAACTAAAGGGTTAATTCATTAAAAAGAGAAAATGGAATTGCTAAATGGAGATCAAAATCCTTGTGTTGGAGAATTTTTTTCCACTCTGAAACTTTGGTCTTGAGTTTTAAATTCATCAAGTTCACTGTTTATTGAAAAAACTCTCAATGAATGTTCTAAAGTGCCATGGATGTTGGGTTGACTAGCAACTATTTATTTTGTATTGAGGTACAGTATACAATACAAGTGAGAAACTACAGTAATTAGTTCAAAAGTCTTAACCTACCTGTATATATTTATTATTACTTGTACTGCAGGTGTTTTTTTAATTGTAAGCTCACCTGCCACATCAATCCAAACCTCTTACACAAACAAAGCACCTTGCTGTTGTCAGCTAACATGTAAAATCTCAGAGAGAGGTATTTTTCTAATCCCGTACCCACTTATTAACACATGAACTATAAGATTAGCCAGAAAGAGGCTACGCAAGTTATAAGAGCTTCCAAATCACACACAGAAGAGAAAATAGCACAGTCAGTAAAAAAGGGGGATAAAATATTTTTTAGATACATAAATGAGAAAAGAAAAGTAAAACAAGGATTAGTTAGATTAAAAACAAAAGAAGGAAGGTATGTAGAAGAGGATAAAGGTCAAGCTGACTGCCTCAATGAATATTTTTGTTCTGTATTTACAGAAGAAAATGAAGGAAAGGGACCTCAGTTGAGAAAAAGGATAAATGAGTCATTTATTACACATGAGTTTACAGAGGAAGAGGTTCTATTTCAACTGTCAAAAGTAAAGACAAATAAGTCAATGGGACCTGATGGAATACACCCAAAGCTATTAAAAGAGCTTAGTGGTGTACTAGCAAAACCATTAACAGATTTATTTAACCAATCATTGTTAACAGGAGTAGTCCCAGAAGATTGGAAGTTAGCGAATGTTGTGCCCATTTACAAGAAAGGTAATAGGGAGGAGTCGGGCAACTATAGGCCAGTAAGCCTTACTTCAGTAGTGGGGAAAGTGATGGAAACCATGTTAAAGGATAGGATTGATGAACATCTAAAAACACATGGATTTCAAGATCAGAGACAACATGGGTTTACTTCAGGGAGATCATGCCAAACTAATCTTATTGATTTTTTTGATTGGGTAACTAAAATTATAGATCAGGGTGGTGCAGTAGACATTGCTTACCTTGATTTCAGTAAGGCTTTTGACACTGTTGCACATGAAGGCTTATCAATAAACTGCAATCTTTAAGTTTGGATTCAAATATTGCTGAATGGGTAAGGCAGTGGCTGAGAAACAGGCAACAGAGGGTTGTAGTTAATGGAATATATTCAAAGCTTGGACTTGTCACCAGTGGGGTACCTCAGGGATCTGTACTTGGACCCATTCTCTTTAATATTTTTATTAGTGATATTGCAGAAGGTCTTGATGGTAAGGTATGTCTTTTTGCTGATGATACTAAGATATGTAACAGGGTTGATGTTCCAGGAGGGATAAGCCAAATGACAAATGATTTAGGTAAACTAGAAAAATGGTCAGAATTGTGGCAACTGACATTTAATGTGGATAAGTGCAAGATAATGCATCTTGGACGTAAAAACCCAAGGGCAGAGTACAGAATATTTGATAGAGTCCTAACCTCAACATATGAGGAAAGGGATTTAGGGGTGATTATTTCTGATGACTTAAAGGTAGGCAGACAATGTAATAGAGCAGCAGGAAATGCTAGCAGAATGCTTGGTTGTATAGGGAGAGGTATTAGCAGTAGAAAGAGGGAAGTGCTCATGCCATTGTACAGAACACTGGTGAGACCTCACTTGGAGTATTGTACACAGTACTGGAGACCGTATCTTCAGAAGGATATTGATACCTTAGAGAGGGTTCAGAGAAGGGCTACTAAACTGGTTCATGGATTGCGGGATAAAACTTACCAGGAAAGGTTAAAGGATCTTAACATGTATAGCTTTGAGGAAAGACGAGACAGGGGGGATATGATAGAAACATTTAAATATATAAAGGGAATCAACACAGTAAAGGAGGAGACTATATTTAAAAGAAGAAAAACTACCACAACAAGAGGACATAGTCTTAAATTAGAGGGACAAAGGTTTAAAAATAATATCAGGAAGTATTACTTTACTGAGAGGGTAGTGGATGCATGGAATAGCCTTCCAGCTGAAGTGGTAGAGGTTAACACAGTAAAGGAGTTTAAGCATGCGTGGGATAGGCATAAGGCTATCCTAACTATAAGATAACTAGGGACTAATGAAAGTATTTAGAAAATTGGGCAGACTAGATGGGCCGAATGGTTCTTATCTGCCGTCACATTCTATGTTTCTATGTTTCTATGTTTCTATGAACGCATGAGGTGGAAACTGACATCAACAGAAGGAATTCCTTGAAAGGTGGGATTAGGTGGTGGGATCATGACTGGGATAGTAAGTAGGATTATGAGTATGATTATAAGTATGATTAAAGCTTAGATTATGGATTGGATTAGTGTAGGATTAGGGTTTTATTAGGGGTTGGATTAGCGGTTGGATACAGGTTGTATTTACGGTTTAATTAGGGACATTAACAGGGTAAAAGGTATACATGTAGGGTATTATTGTACTCGAGAATAAAGTTGAGCGAACCCAAACTGAAAAGTTCGGGTTCGTACCGAAGATTACGTTTTTGGGACCCCGACCCGAACACGGACATATCACTGTATGTTCGGGTTGGAGTTCGGAGTTCGGCGATTTAATGACGCGTTTTGAAAGGCCGCAGGGCAGCCAATCAACAAGCGTTTGACTCGTGTGCCCTTAGAAGCCACCACAGTCATGCCTACTAATGGCATGGCTGTGATTGGCCAGTGCAGCATGTGACCCAGCTAGTAGGGGCATGTCTATTAAACAGTGAGCTGCTCACTGTTAAAAAAATAAAATTCCCCCTCCTGAGCCCCCGCCCACGACGCGCGAGTGGAGGCTTTTAAACTAAAGGGGGACCTATTGTCATCCCCCCGGCCACCACCCCTGAGCGGTGGTTGGAGGCCCTAAATAACAATAAGGGGGGACCTACTGTCCTCTCCCCTTGGCCCCCATCACTGTGCAGCGGGTGGGGGCCCTAAATATTTTTTTCCCCTGGCCCCCACCCCTGAGTGGTGGGTGGGGGCCACAAGTAAAAATTGGGGGGGGGGACCTAATGTCCTCCCACCCCTGAGCGGTAGGGGCCATAAATAAAAATTGGGGGGGAACCTAATGTCCTCCCCTCCAGCCCCCACCCCTGTGCGGCGGGTGGGGCCCTAAATAACAATAATGTCCTCCCACCCCTGAGCGGTAGGGGCCATAAATAAAAATTGGGGGGGAACCTAATGTCCTCCCCTCCAGCCCCCACCCCTGAGCAGTGGGTGGGGGCCATAAATAAAAATTGGAGGGGGACCTAATGTCCTCCCCCACAGCCCCCACCCCTGAGCGGTGGGTGGGGGCCATAAATAAAAATTGGGGGAGACCTAATGTCCTTCCCCCAGCCCCCACCCCTGCTCGGTGGCTGAGGGCCTTACATAGCAATAAGGGAGGGGACCTAATGTGTGCTGGGTGGGGGCCATAAAGGCAGGAATATATTTGCTAATATGGAAGAAGATATAAGCACAATTATTACCATTCCTGTGCTTACCATCTATCTATATCTGTGTGGTGGGTGGGGCCATAAATAAAAATTGGGGGGGGACCTAATGTCCTCCTCCCGGCCCCCACCCCTGGGCGGCGAGAGGGGGCCCTAAATAACAATAAGGGGGTAACCTAATGTCCTCCCCCCGGCCCCCACCCCTGACTAGCGAGTAGGGGCCCTAAATAACAATAAGGGGGGGACCTAATGCCCTCGGCCCCCACCCCTGCACGGCAAGTGGGGACCCTAAATAACAATAAGGGGGGGACCTAATGTCCTCCCCCCGGCCCCCACCCCTGAGCGGTGGGTGGGGGCCATAAATAAAAATTCCCCCCGAGGTGTCTAGGAGTCCCAAAACCCCTAGTCACCCCCCTCCCCCCAAAAAATAACCCCTACCTACCCCACTCATCCTAAAAACAATGAAGGGGGACCCTTGTCTAAATACCAGTAAAAAAAAAACTTACCATTTGATGTCTTCTTTCTTCTAAAATCTTATTTTTTCAGCCCCAAAAAAGGCCAAATAAAAATCCAGAATAACCGAAGCAAAAAAAAAAAAAACAGCGCCAAAAAAATAAATCCTTCTTCACCCATGGAGGGTTCCGAGGGTTAGCTTGAAATCCACCAATCAGAGTGCTCTGTGTCATTTTACACTGTGTGGGAAAGTTCTTTGGAATTTTCCCATGCTGTGTAAAATGACACAGAGCCCTCTGATTGGTGGATTAAGTAACCAATCAGAGTTCTCTGTGTCATTTTACACAGTGTGGGAAAATTCCAAAAAACTTTCCCACGCTGTGGAAAATGACACAGAGCATTCTGATTGGCTGGATTTCAAGCTAACCAATCAGAGTGCTCTGTGTCATTTTACACAGCATAAAAAAGTTCTTTGGAATTTTCCCACACTGTGTAAAATGACACAGAGCACTCTGATTGGTGGATTAAGTAACCAATCAGAGTGTTATGAGTCAAATTACACAGCGTGGGAAAATTCCAAAGAACTTTCCCATGCTGTGTAAAATGACACAGAGCACTCTGATTGGCTGGATTTCAAGCTAACCAATCAAAGTGCTCTGTGTCATTTTACACAACGTGGGAAAGTTCTTTTAAATTTTCCCACGCTGTGTAATATGACAGAGCACTATGATTGGTTACCTAATCCACCAATAAGAGTGCTCTGTGTCATTTTACCCAGTGTGGTAAAATTCCAAAGAACTTTCCCACGCTGTGTAAAATGACACAGAGCACTCTGATTGGTGGATTTCAAGCCAACCAATCAGAGTGCTGTGACAGGTAAATGTAGAGACTTACCTGTCAGTCTATTTATTTACCTGTCAGAGCACTCTGACTGGATGGCTTAAGCCCACCAATCAGAGTGCTCTGAGCTTAATTGCAGGGCGGGGCAAGGCTTTATAAGCCTTCCCCCACCCTGCAGAGCTCAGTCTGCGCAGAGCCCTCCATGGCACTAATTTTTTTTTTTTTTTTTTAAAGTGCGTCGGTTATTCTGGATTTTTATTTGGCCTTTTTTGGGGCTGAAAAAAATAATATTTTAGAAGAAAGAAGACATCAAATGGTAAGTCTATTTTTTTTTTTACAGGTATTTAGGCAAGGGTCCATCCTCATTATTTTTAGGAGGGTAGGTAGGGGTAACTTTTTTGGGGGAGGGGGGTGACTAAGGGTTTGGGGACCCCTAGTCACCTGGGGGGGATTTTTTTATTTTTGGCCCCCACCCACTGCTCAGGGGTGGGGGTCAGGGAGGAGGACATTAGGTCCCCTCCATTTTTTATCTATGGCCCACATCCACTACTCAGGGGTGGGGGCCGGGGGGGAGGACAGTAGGTTCCCCCCCTTATTGTTATTTAGGGCCCCCACCCGCCATCTGAGAAAGAGAGCACCACCAACATATATTGGAGAATTGAAGTGCAACATTTGATTGTTTTCAGACTGTATAGATACCTGTTCTCAAAGGAGAATGGCCTTTTCATTTCTCCATCTGCAGATTCTAACCTATTCAGGACAGTATTATTAGGAATCAATCTTTTGTAAGCAATGTAATGTTTAAAAACATTTTTGACAGCCCAGAACACACAGGGTATCAAAAAAGTAATACATAAATAAAAGGAGATGATTTGTGCCATGGTTTGTGCTAAATTTCCAAAAGAGTTTCTTGTACACAATTAAAACTGCAAAAAATATTAACACAAAATATTTTTCCTTCAGTAATTTTGTGTGAGATACATTTTAAATGTTAAAATGTAATGGTATAAGGACAAATATATCATATTGTAAAAGATTTCAATTTTCAAAATAATACAACATATTATTTATATGCTTTTAAAATAGTATTTTAAATTAGAAAGACTATATAACTCTTTATTTATATATATATATATATTGTTTACGTGTGTTTAACGGAGATCATTTACTCAGGCTGAATACATCTGTTAGGTTGGCCTCATCGCTGCTGGTGGTAGACATTAGAGCATGCCAGATCCAGTAGCCAAAGCTCTCCTGAGTGTCTCTGTATACCTCTTAGTAATAGCTCTGGCCTCTTCTGTAAAGCAGTGATTATAGCTTTTCCCCACACATTAGTCGAGAATGTAGGGGAGTAGCATGCATCTTCAGTGCACACAACACAGTTATTTATACACAGAATTGTGGATTCATAGATTCATAGACCAGGGAGTACTCCATGCAATGCAATGACCCTTACAATAGTCCCACCCTGGCGCCACTCTGTCTGGGCTTTTGATTGCATTATACTCAGCTAACAAGATAGACTCTAAGACCTAGAGGCAGGATGTAAAAAATATCCCCAAGGAACCACATTTCCCGGGACAGCACTCCCTCACATTATGTATCGCTGGACAACTCGTCACCAAGTGTCCTCACTGTCCAAATAGTGTACTGATTGGAGAATTAATGCATGTTAACCTTTTACTGGGTTGTGGCTAACCTCTGGTCCTGGTGTCTCCCAGCCTATGGGATTTAGATTTAGTTAGTGTACAGTGTTCCTGTGGCCTTCTAGTACCCTGCATCTAGTGTTCCAGTTTCATCTAACCTACTCTATGAACAGAGATTGTGGAGTGGTGACTATCCAGCCTGCACCACCTTCACTTAAGATGGGTAAGCAGGGTTTACATGTACTTATGTTTTAATGGCCCTCTTAGAATACTGCAACAATAACAGATGTAGTTCCACAGCAAAACTGTATATGTAAAAAAGTTGGTACATGAAAAATAGCATTAACAGAATTACTATAAATTGTATACTATGATGCAAATTAAAAAAAATCACTAAAACATGATGCAAAAAAATGTGATTTATAAAGGAATGTTGTTCACAACAACCATACAAATGGGTTACACCTCAATGTATCTTCTTGTTATTAAACCTAATCAATTGGACTGCTGAATTGCTTCATGAGATTTGCTCTGGAGTTCAAATTGGGTTTAAACAGTATAATAAAACATTTTGGAACAAACATGCACACTGTCAAGGCCCAGCTGGAACCCAGGATTGCAAATATCTCCATGGCCACAGTGTACTTGCTCTGAGCACTGAGTGAAGCTGGAATAAAGGAAACCCAGACACTGAGGAAGGCCAGCATGCTAAAGGTGATAAACTTGGCTTCATTGAAGCTGTCAGGAAGTCTTCTGGCCAAGAAGGCAACAATGAAACTGACTGTTGCCAGGAGGCCAAGGTATCCTAACATGCACCAGAAGGCAGTGGCTGAGCCTTCATTACACTGAAGAATGATAAGTTTGTTTTGGGTCCTTGTGTTCTGTTCTGGAAAAGGAGGAGAGACTGACAACCAAGTAATGCACAAAATAAACTGTACCAGTAAACATATCATAATAATCATATAGGATACCCAATGGTTTGTGAACTTCCTTAGGTTACTGCCTGGCTTAGTAGCTATGAAGGCAAAAACCACCATGATCGTTTTGGCCAAGATGCAAGAGATGC
This sequence comes from Pelobates cultripes, assembly GCA_933207985.1. Taxonomy (NCBI): domain Eukaryota; kingdom Metazoa; phylum Chordata; class Amphibia; order Anura; family Pelobatidae; genus Pelobates; species Pelobates cultripes. The sequence goes on from OW240914.1 coordinate 20,581,216, forward strand.
AGAGAGTAAAAACTATCCCAAATGCAACTTGACGCAGAAGACAGTTCTTTGATTGAGGGTAGCCGATAAAAGCCAAGGAGCTGAGGAAGCAGAATGACAAAGACACCAGAAGGAGACAACTGAGAGAATAGTTGTTTGCTTTCACTATAGGGGTTGATTTAAACTGTATGAAAAGCTTCAGAACTCCAACTGGAACCAAAGAGGAGATGGCGCTTGTAGTAGCCAGTGTAGTGCCCAAAGTATCCTCATAGGAGAGATAATCTATAGTCTTTGGGAGGCATTTGGATTTCTCTGGATTTGGCCACATGTCCCATGGACACTGAAAGCAGGTGAAAGAATCTGGAAGATAATATTATATGGAGTGGGGTGGACTTACACAAACAAGCATATATTATGCTGCACATCTTGTGGAAATCAAGTTTTGATTCTAATAAAGATATATAAAAAATATCTCTTTATATAAAAAATCCTCCTATCAGTACTCAATACTAATTTACTTTTTGTTTTTCTATATGTCCATGTACTTCTGTTAGCATAAACCATAAGAACTCAATACAGAAGATGCAAGATTCTCGATGCACCAATATCACTAGATCAAGTTGTGACTGCTCAATGAGTAATTTTTTTATTAGGTAAATGGAGCACAAGTGAAGCTATTGACTTGCGTTAGTGCACTACCTTACAATTACTATGTATAATAAAAATATATACACAAACAAAAGCTCAATATTAGGAGTCTTTCACCAACAATATCACTTAACATCTGACATTTTTATATTCACTTTGTAGAGTCACACTTATTCACAATGAATCGTGTGTCCTGAGGGTAGTGAATTGTGATCAAAAACCCTTTACTACCCTCAGAACACAATATTTTGTAGTTTATATTTGGAAGAAGTATATTTGGACAGCAGCACTAAACTTTAATAATGATTTTTCAAATCATTAGTAATTACTGAATTTTTCTTAAAGGAACAGCATCTCAGATATTAGCAAATTAATCTATTAACTTGCCTGTTTGATTTGAGATCTCTCCTTGTGGACAAGGGACACATTGGAAGCAGCAGACTGGTTCTCCTTTTCTAGATGCCTTCCAAAAGCCAGGAGGACAGCTGAGACTGCAGACTGAGACTGGGACCTCGGGGGAATTTTAGGATTCAGTAAGTTCTAGTTTCTGACTAGCATAACTTCCTGGGACAGATGTGTTGAATCAACATCTGGTCCTTTTGAACAGAAAAATACATACAAACAAGAACTGCATAAAACAAGCTACATTCTGACAACTACACCAAAACAGAAAAGTAGATGGTATTATTTAAAGGTATTATTTACACTACAGACCACTAAAACACTAGAGCATGCTGTTATAATTTTTTTATTTCATTTTCCAAAATTTGCAGATTTTAATAGAAATTGACAGCTTTATTATTCCTCTGGAATATCAGTCAGAGAACCGTTCCTGGTTTGGTTAGCTCAGTGGAGCTAAATTTAAATGGCAGACAATTGCTCAGAGCACCTGCCTTGAAAATACTTCTCATTAAGCTGTAATGGGAAGCCTGTGATTGGACAGCCACAGAAAGTCTGGGCGGGACTAGAAGCAGGGCTTGCAAAGTATTCAGACCAGGTATCTGCAGATTTTGCAAAGAGTTTCTAGATATGCCCTCAATAAAAAAATGCATTACTAAATGCATGCATGTTTTCATTGGCGGCTTATCTACTACATAAAGTTTTAATTTATTTTTATTTTTTTTCATTTGGGCGGTAGAGTACTCCTTTAATACTTTGATTGTACTAAAACTCTAGTTCCCTACTGTATTGAAAACAGGGTCACTAAGCTGAGTAATGCTCAGTATAATTGAGTAATTAAGTGTAACTATTTACACAATACATAATTCTCTACTCCAATTACTAGAGTGGAATCTAGTCCCACTCTAGTAGAATAAATAGTGACTTTATATGTTTTGAATGAATGATACAGTTTATTCTATGGCCTGGTTTACTGTAGCTAAAGACAGGTTTTTTTTTTTTTTACTAATATGCAAACCCTTCACAGTTTACATTTTTATTTGAATGATATATGTATTATTTATCGTCATACCTTATCGTCTCCAGAGGACCACATGATGGCACTTGTGTTGATGGTGAAGATGTTACCCTGGGGAGCTGCAGTGTCATAGCTTCCCACTTTGACATATCTCATGGCACCACTAGGACTTAGCTGCCAATTTACAATGTCATAGACAGCAGGTGGGTCTCCATTTTCATCAAAGTAGATTGCTCTTCCACTGTTCAGTTTGAACCTCACCTTTTTCACATAGTGAAGGAACTGTAATTCAAGGAATATGAAGACTGAGTTTCTCCATGGTAATAAAAAGATGGCATCTCAGTTGCGATTTTGATTGTCTTTCACTGGTATTTTCTGAAGATAATAAACTTTAAAAAATTTCTTGGGATGTGTGGATGGATGGATGATGATGATGTTATGGAGATGGGATATGTGCCTTCCTCACAGCACACTATCCTACACATAAAAGAAGCATTGCATTTAAAACAAATGTATGTGCACAGAACGTAATTAATTATATATATATTGCATTTTTAGGTTATTGGGCCACCCTGATACTTTGCACCAAACATAGGTGAAAGAGTGCTGGTACATAGAATTTTTGTTGTATATATATATATATATATATATATATATATATGAAGCCAAGAGGGCTACATTATATTGATTGATTGATTTAATGCTACGTAAAGATCTCATGTGGGATGGGCAAGTAAGAAGCATGTTGCTCACATCTTAGCTTCTATATACTTAAATTAAATGTTACCTGCCATGGCATGAAATTCCAAATGTCAGCACACAGCCCATGAGAAAATGGGCCTTCTCCTTTTTTGCAGTTTTTCATATCTTCCAAAGCTTTGGCCACAACTTGAATTGCAGTGTAGAAACTATAAGTAGCTCTTAAATGGGATACATCATTGTATGCATTTTGCAAATGTCCTAGATTTTCTGCTCCTGTGCACTCTTTCATGGATGCGTTTAGATATATTGTTTCATTTTTATCAGTCACAAACCTGCAATTGAATGCTATCTCCCAAAATATCTTTACCCAGTGTCTTCCCAATGACATGAAGGGATGGATCATATTGAGAAACTCCTTAAGTCCAGGTATTGTTCCACTATGGAGCGCTAAACCGATTGTACCAGAAAGAAGTGTTGAAAAAATACCCAAAGAAGCTACAGTAGATGTTGACCAACCTTCACTTGCAACAAGTATGTTTTGTGTGATGTTCTGCTTTACCATCTCATCTAGAAGAGGAACAATATCAAAGTCGGTGGAATAAATAACCACAACCTTGGCTGTTGATAGTTTCATTACTTTGACTATGTGTGGAGCATTGCGGTTTGGATAACTTGTTCGAATGTTTTCCGTAAAGGCTACACATGCTTCTGCTTTGACTATCTCTTGTCGGAGAAGCTGAATTCCCAATTGTCCATAGTCATTGTCTGCAGCTACTAATCCAACCCAAGTCCAACCTAAATGCAACACTAGATGTGCAAGTCCTTTAGACTGGAAGGCATCACTGGGAACAGTCCTAAAGAAAGAGGATTTCTCTCTTTTTTCACTGAGGAGGGCACTGGTTGAAAAATAGCTGATCTGTTGAAAAATTAACACTAGGTATAAAATACCATATATTTTCACATTAAACTGATACTAACAGTCCACTGAACTCCAAAAAGATGTGGAAAACTTGTGGTGGAACCTACCGCCAATTTCAATGTTTCAATGTTTTGTCTTTTTTTGTTAGGGAGTTATGGTATACAAACATTCTACATTCGACTCCTGAACAAGGGCCACTCCTGTACCCCATTAGAAAGTTCACACCAGCAACTTAAGTGTGAAACCGAAGGGAAATAATTGATGAATGCTTCCCCTGGGTGGCCACCATTTTGTATAACCGAATGCCATTTTGTCTCCCAAACGTGGGCAGAACTTGGTCGTCGAGTGCTCGGAACTCTTTGGTCATTGAGTGCTTGGAACTCTTTGCAGCTTGGCACTCACACAAACCCCGATAACAATTAGACCACTGCCCGTTCTACATCCCAACCTACTATGCAAATGACGTGTAGGAGATGGGAATTACTGACTAGGGGGAGCACTGGTACACCAAAATTAAGAGAATCCCTTGCATGGTGTTCACAGAGGAACCCCAAAACAGACTGGCCAGGGCACCTATTCACCTGGAACTGTTTTGGGCTATCTCCTCGTGTCCGGCCGATCAAAATTTTAACCCAGTGGTAATCCAATTCCACCAAACGGATCTTAGTTATATTTGGTTATTTTATACACTCGGATCAGGGCTATCTGGGGATATAACTTTTGTGGGGTTCCTAGTTATGGTAGGGTACTTTTAGAGTACTGTATATTTTGTATTTTTTTTTTGTACCTGAGAGATAATTGAATTATAGTTTTTTCTCACACAATTATCTCTCAGGCACAGAGGATCCTGGGAAGGAAAACCCTGTATTATTGTGTTGGAGACCCCATGTAGGAGTCTGTGCATAAAAGCCATATGTGTCCTGAAATAAATCAGTTGACTCCCAGAACTATGTTTCGTCTGGTTACTGGGTGAATGGTTGTCTGCATGTTTTAATGGGTTCAGTCTGGTTGAGAGAAGGAATTAGCATAAGTAACCAGCCAGGTTACCCGTGGTCCACTACAAAGCTTGATAAGGTTAATAAAATATGTAAAGTTTAACACCTGCAAATAAATTACTTATTTACCTGGTCTGGTAAATTTAGCAATTTTTTTAGCAAAAAAATATATTGTAACAAAGTTAAAGTAGCTGACACATTCCAGATTAACAAATTATCTTAAATAACCATACATAAGAAGTATCTTAAAATTATTAAGGCCTATTACATATTTATATTCAAAGACTGTAATCTAGTGTTGATTTTCTTGATTTTTGTTATGGATACTGAGTAACATACATTCATAAAAGACCATTTGAGCAAATCTTGCCTGTGGGTAATTGTAGATTCCTAGAACATGAGCCACAAGAATTGAGTGTGTGGAGATAGCAGGTCCAATTATGGAAGAGAGAGGAACATCATTAAGACATCGGTAATTTGGGATGACTCTTTCCTGTCCTGTCAACACTTGCAAAGCACCTTGTAGGTCATACTGAAGAACTGCACATGAATCATATGCTTGAAAACCAAGAGTGATGTTCGAGAGGATATGTGGATTTGAATTAATGTCATCCAGAGCAAATCGCAGGGTTTGGAGTTGCTGGTAACTCTCAAAGTGGAACCTTGAAGAAATATAAAAATGTACCATACTTAATGAGGAAAAGAGACTTATTTTTTTATTTTGACTAAATTAAATTTTTTTTGTTCAAAATATGTTACTGTTTTAATATATAGCAGAAAAATACAATTGATGTTGGGTTTGCTATATCAAACACACTAACAAATAATCACATTTGGAAGAAAATTTAAAATGGTAACAGAAACGTAAAGGGACACTCATTGAAGTGGTCTGGGTGCAAGCTCTCATCACCCAGCCAGCCACCAGCCAGCCACTAGAGGGACTTCCAGAATTGAAACAGACTTTTGTTCTGTTATCTGACGCTGAATGTCCTCACACTCTGTATGAGGACTTCCAACGTCAGATTTTCCCCTTAGAAAAACCTTGAATAATGCTCTCCTATGTGGAGATCAAAACGTGAGCGTGGCCTTTGCCATGCATGTGCATTAGGTCTCCCCCACCAGCGGACGTTGGTGGGGGAGGAGCGTCGGCGGAGTTGAGCCAGCGCAGAGGGACATTGGCGTTGGACCAAGGTAAGTGACTGAAGGGGTTATTAACCCCTTCAGTGCTGCGGAAGGGGGCCTTGACAAATGGGAAATCTATAGTGCCAGGAATACTTTAAGCCCTAAAACAACTTTAGCTTAATTTAGTGGTTTTAGTGTATAGATCATGCCCCTGCAGTCTTACTGCTCAGTACTCATTTAGGAGTTAAATCACTTTTGTATCTGTTTATGCATCCCTAGACACACCACCTAGTTGTGACTCACACAGCCAACATAAAAACATGGTTTTATTTTCAATTAGCTCTTACAGCACAGTGTGTTCACTTTAGAAGTCCTTATCTCCTGCTCTGCTAATTGACCTTAAATCATACACATAGCTATTAAGAAAGCAGGAGATAAGAACTTACAAAGTTAGCACACTGTGCAATATGGGAAAAAAAAAACTTTTTGGGGTGTAAGAAGGCAGTGTTAGCCAGGAGCGGTGAGGCTGAGGTGAGACTGCAGGGGGATGATCTATACACTAAAACCATTTAATTAAGCTAAAAATGCTTTAGTGCTTATAGTGTCTCTTCAAAAATATTTGTATATTAATTATCTTAGTCAGTTCTGGATGAAATGGACAAGAACATAAAAGAACAGAATCATAATTATTTGGCCAGGTTAAAGTGGAGGTCTCCCATGAAGAAGTTGCAAAGAGTACCAGCCAGTAAAATTAAACATTTTGCAGATAATATTAATTTTGGAGTCAGATTATTAGCTGGACCTGCCGTTTTTTACATGACGGCAGAAAATAGTCCATAAAAAAAAAGAAAACCTCTCTACAGGAGCGCATTTGCGAGCCCCAGAGGTGAATGCCAATTCTTTTGTATTTATTGTGTGCTTGCTATATTATCTCATGAGCACAATTTAGTAGATCATACTCATGAGACAGTTAACACACGCGTACTATCTACTAACTCTTGCCCATGATGTAATACACAGGGTAGCAGGACTGGTGCCTCCTATTAGCACCTTCCTTCCTGCTGCCTCAGCTGGCTCTGGTGTTTATTGAGATGTGTTTCATCCCCACTGCTCTCGGCAATATTCAGAAGCCCACCTTTTCAATGACACAGAGCTGCCACAGCACATTCTACTCTTTTCTCTCTCCTCATTCTGACATTTAAAATGCATTGACTTAGAACAAGGAGGGCAGAGGCAGAAAGGGGCTGATGCTGACAGTTCTATGTCACAGGTGAGGTGGGGTTCAGAGCACAGGGGGATACATAGCACTGGATTCAGCCAAGGTATCAGGAAATGTCATCCCTGCTGCCAGGATAAAGTTATCTTGTGTGCATAATTTACCCCCCCAAGATTATTCAAGGGAGGCTCCAAGATTGCTCCTTTTCCTCTCCCCTGTGGAGCTTAGTGAATTGATTCTAATTCTTGTTTACCCCATATACTGTGATATGAAATGTTATCAATACTGGGTAGGGGCAAATATTACCTACCCCTTGATTTCCCACTACTCACACTAACGCCAGGAAACTCAGCTAGCTAAACACAGAAATTCTCTAAAAAAACATAAAATACGAGACTCAAGTTCCCATGTACTAGTGTAACTGATTTCACAATGGAAAATGGATATATTTCTGTTCTGTCCTATTGTAACAGACTATATTTAGGACTCATTAAGCATGTGAGAATATTAGACTAACAGCCTTGTATATTGCAAGGACTTCACATACATAGTTTTGCACATGACCATTCTTGTTCCCCCTCTTCTAATAAGACACTACCCATGCATCCTCCTATTCTAAGAAGACTATACCTAGTAATGCCCCCTAGATAAGTGTTAGAGCAGTGATCTGTTACTGTCCTTGTTATTAGTTAATAGTTGATAATATTTGATTGGTAATTAATGAGACCCCCTAGACTCCCCTTTATGGCATGTTTTTATAAAACCTTTGTTCTGATTAATAAAGATCAGCCATTTTCTAAACTGACTCTCTTGAATGTCTCTCAAGAGTGTTCCCAAGTAGGGGGTGGCTTGGTCTAGGTAGAACTGTTAGAACATGGCAGGTAATTCTGGTGATTACTAAGGATAAACACTGAACAAAACTCTGCACTTTTGTTTTTGCCCCCATTTTTCATGAGCTGAACTCAAAGATCTAAGATTTTTTTTCTATGTACACAAAATGCATATTTCTTTCAAATAGTATATAATCCATCCACCTCACAGATGTGGAATATCAAGATGCTGATTAGACAGCATGATCATGGCACAGGTGTGCTTTAGGCTGGCCACAATAAAAGACCACTCTAAAATGTGCAGTTTTACTGCATTGGGGGGATCCAGGGAGGTCTGGGGGTACAAAAACCTGTCAGTATCTGGTGTGACCACCATTTGCCTCACGAAGTGCAACACATCTCCTTCGCATAGAGTTGATCAGGCTGTTGATTGTGGCCTATGAAATGTTGGTCCACTCATCTTCAATGGCTGTGGGAAGTTACTGGATATTGGCAGGACCTGGAACACGCTGTTGAATATGCCAATCCAGAGCATCCCAAACATGCTCAATGGGTGACATGTCTGGTGAGTATGCTGGCAATGCAAGAACTGGGATGTTTTCAGCTTCTAGGAATTGTGTACAGACTCTTGCAAAATGGGGCCATGCATTATCATGCTGCAACATGAGGTGATGGTCGTGGATGAATGGCACAAGAATGGGCCCAAAATCTCGTCATGGTATCACTGTGCAATCAAAATGCCATCAATAAAATGCACCTGTGTTCATTGTCCATAACATAAACCTGCCCATACCATAACCCACTGCCACCATGGGCCACTCAATCCACAATGTTGACATCAGCAAACCGCTCATCCACACAATGCCATACACACTGTCTGCCATCTGCCCTGTACAGTGAAAACCGGGATTCATTCGTGAAGAGAACATCTCTCCAAAGTACCAGATGCCATTGAATGTGAGCATTTACCCACTCAAGTCGGTTACAACGACAAACTGCAGTCAGGTCGAGACCCCGATCAGGACGACGAGCATGCAGATGAGCTTCCCTGAGACGGTTTCTGCAAGTTGTACAGAAATTCTTTGGTTATGCAAACCGATTGTTGCATCAGCTGTCTGGGTGGCTGGTCTTAGATGATCTAGGAGGTTAAGATGCTGGATTTGAAGGTCCTGGGATAGTGTGGTTACATGTGGTCTGCAGTTGTGAGGCCAGTTGGATGTACTGCCAAATTCTCTGAAATGCTTTTTGAGATGGCTTATGATAGAGAAGTGAGCATTCAATTCACAGGCAACAGCTCTGGTGGACATTCCTGCAGTTAGTATGAAATTTGCACGCTCCCTCAAAACTTGCGCTATCTGTGGCATTGTCCAGTGTGATAAAACTGCACATTTTAGAGTGGCCTTTTATTGCGGCCAGCCTAAGGCACACCTTTGCAATAATCATGCTGTCTAATCAGCATCTTGATATGCCACACCTGTGAGGTGGATGGATTATTTCAGTAAAGGAGAAGTGCTCACTAACACAGAGTTAGACCGTTTTGTGAACAATATTTGAGAGAAATAGGCCTTTTGTGTAAATAGAAAAAGTCTTAGATCTTTGAGTTCAGCTCATGAAAAATGGGGGCAAAAACAAAAGTGTTGCGTTTATAATTTTGTTCAGTGTATATTCCAACAGTTAGAACACTTAGATACTTTACTGCTTTCCTAGTTCCAGCTAAATGAGCACAATTCAAAGCAAAAGTGAAGAAAATGAGCATGCTCAACGAGCTTAGCAGACTAACACTAAACTTGCCCATCATGCAATTTGCATGTGTATGAAATGTGCCAGCCAGGTCAATGAGAAGAGTTTGGCCGGATCATTTCATGCACATGCAAATTGCCTATAAGGCTTTCCATTGAGAAGATCCAAACTGGACAAACTAGAGTTGCAGCTAATGTAAGATAGTTTTTGCATCGCCTGCTAAATAAAAAATATGCAAATAATATTTAACATATATTGTTTGGGGGTTAGAAATCTTATAAACGGCTGATTTTTTTAAAGTGGGAGTCTATGGGAGTCTATGGATAAGTTACATTTGTTGTATCACTTAAAAATAAAGACTGATCTGAGGTTATCTAAAGCAATTGATAGAGGATAGTGGTTACAGATATCTAGGATGTACCGATATCCATGAGCTCCACACCTCCCAAGCATCAATGGTGGGTTGATAAGGAGGAAAGTGGTTTTCATAAAAGTGCTTTGTCTATCTCTAAAAGCAAATTAGAACTGGAGGGAGCCAACTGGGATTTGCAAGCACGTGCTATTAAGTGTTGGGCGGTCAATAAAATATGGTAAATTAGTTTTTGTATGTGACTGGGTATGTCAGTAGGTAGATTCATTAATATGTATGCTAAGGGTTGGAAGAGGAATGAACAACTTTTGGATACAGTTCCAAAATTGTGTAATCGGCTTGCACTGCCATCATATATGTTGTTCAGTGCCGTTGTGGGAGTCACATCTCCAGCACTGTGGAGAGGTAGTGGGTAATGTTTTAGTAAGTCGCACCGGCACCATATACCACAAAGAGCAATTTTAGTGGTGACTGTACAATGTACAGCAGCCATCAACAAAGTCATAAGTTGTAGAGCAGTAAAATCGAACGAAAGAACTGTGTGTGAACAGTACCAGCTCCACCGAAGGGTGTAACCCGATATTTATTAAAAGAAAAACAATAAACAAATAATAGAGTCTCTACTAGACATGGGACTCTAAACCTGGTTTTAATACACTAGTTCAGGAAAGGTAATTAAGATACAAATAGTGAGTCATCAAAAAATAAGCTCGGAATATAACCCAAATCGTCAGTTACGTACAACCCCAAGAGGTGCCAACAACGAAAAATAATACATCTTTATTGATATATATAAAAATGAGAGGCACTATACATGAGGGACAATAACTTGATGGAAGGGGGTATATAAATCAACTGGAAGTCTCAGTAATGCAGCACAAACCTTTTAACTACTATATATGTCCAGGTTGCTAAACACTGAAATCACTACAAGGAGAGCCAAACAAAAAGAAAATTCAAAAAATGATTAATAGAAAACTAACTGGGTTCATCCAAAAGTAAACTAATTAGCTAACCAGTAGGAAGGTCTGTAAGTCATGCACACTAGCTAACTATTAAAGATAGCAGGGACAGCAATCCTTATAAAACTGTATCTAGAATCTAACAATAGTTAAATATGCACATAAGTCCTAGCAGAGCCCTTAATAACAACTAATGAAATTCTCAGCAATCAACAGATCACGTGGGATATAATAAGTACACTAAAAATCAGTGAACAGAGAAGGGATGCTCTACTATTAAAACCTGTGGCTCCCAAAAGCAGACACCTTCAAGGGTCTTCTATGCTTTCCCTATGTTATCAGTAGACAGGGGAGAAATACTATACTGTTAGACCCTATGGCTCCTACATAAACACCTTCAAGGGTGTTCTATGCTGTCCCTAAATATGGAGAGTAGGAGAACCCAGTTAACCCCATTCAAGCCTTCAAGTCTAAAAAGAAAAAAGAAAAATACGAGCTACAAATTAAAAATAAATAATAAAGGTGGGTGTTAAACACCTCGTGCTTCCATAGTGAATAAGAGAAACAAAAAGAACCTGATGCGCGTTTTGGTGCATGTAGTTACACCTTCCTCAGGGGCTAAGATGTGGAGCAGTACTCTGTGCAATGGCCATAATGAAGGAGTTACTAAAATCTGGGTATATTTCAGAAGACACAGAGACAAGAGACCTAGATCTAAACAAGAAAACTCTAACTAAGCAAAGGAATAAAGATTAATGTTTACAGAATTTACTACAGCATTATCTATACTCTTACATTGTACACTTGGTTCTGGGTGGCTTTCTGTTAAAGAGGACCTGATGGTGGACATTTCCAAGATGCAGAGGTAACAGCACACCTATTGTTATATCCCCTGACTGCAGCATTCCACTGAGCTCTGTGATGGGCAGTCTGCATTGCTGGTCTTCAGAGTAAAATACTGGAATGAGGAGAAACACGATCAAATGCCAGATTGCCTTATACAGAAAGACCATGATGAATTGATATGCCAAACAGAATCTGCAAATATAACATGGCAAAAACATGATCATCTCGATGACCCCTTTGATTGTCCATATATCAATAATGTTAGACTTATTGTAGACTGAAAAGTGATACAAATTATGTCACAAAGAGTACATGCAAAATACACATTTGGGTGTTTATGAAACGGTCATAGAATTAGTGGAAACCTTTCCTATGATAAAAAATGTGTAATAAAACATAATAAATTGAGGATCTAGAATAAGAGATAACAATGTACATTTTGTAGATTTTATTACAACTGTTAATATTTTAACTCAGGAGAACACTGGCAGGCAAGACAGATGTACATACAGGGGACGTAGGCTGCGGTCTCACAGTATCACACTTGGCTGAAGAAAAGCAGTGGGAGGTGTGTTGGGATATCTGGTACCAGACCACTGCCCCAGTGAAGCAGCAAGAAGGAATTGCGCTAACCAAGCATAGTGTGGGCTTGTGTTTGGTCTGATAGCCCTGCAGTTCCGATGCTCTTCAAGCTCAGACCTTCCACCAGGGATAGTTCCTTTGCATCTGAGTTTTGTGTGAAAAAACAAACCTATTATTTTTCTTTGTACTTGTACTAATGCCTCAAATATCTTACTAGTTCCTCAAATTCTCACATGTAACATATCAAATAGATGCTATTCATATTGAATCAGATATAAAGAAACACTCAAATCACTGTAACAACTGCAGACTCTAGGGGTGTGTTTTTTTTGTTTTTTGTTTTTAAACCAGCTTAGTAGTGAAGGAATTAACTGTTTCTGTTTCTCTTATCTATTCTCCATAAAACATCATGTGTGTTAGCTTTGTATAAATTTTTTACACAGTAAGAATCTTCATTTACATAAGAACCAATTGTATACTCAACACAAAGATATAAAAAACAAAAAAATAAAAACAGACCAAAATTATCTGTCATCATCAGGTATGGAAGAATATAGCTATAAGACTCAACAGAAACTATGAGACTGTGTATGTGCCTAGATGATAAAAGAAATGCATTATGTAGCTGTAGGACAGGGTCGGGTTACAGAGACAGTGCAGAGTTTCAAAGAACAGCTGGAGAGAAAGTTGATGGACAGACCAGCTGAATAATATCTCCTGAAGGCCATACAGGAACAGGCAGCCTGGGAACTGTAATTAAAGGAATAGCACAGTTATTTGATAAGGGAGATTCTGAGCTTTTACAACCAGAATCCTCCCCTTGCCTTTGTTCCATTCTCTTAATGGTGCCAATTATTGTATTTGTGTCTACCCATTGTACAGATCTGCGGCATGTGTTCTCACTTTATAAACAAATGGTCCACGTAAACATCTGTGTCTGTGGAGATATAGAAATGGTTTTCAGTGACAAATGGTTGTGGAGGGAATTGTTAGTAATACTAATGTGAAAGGCATTAACAATCCCATAATTATCATTCTACACAGGTGCTTGATAATGTCCTTTTACTCCCAAGTTCCTCACTCACAGCAGATACATGAAAATACTGAGCTTTCTGAGCTATTTCAATAAGTGGACCTGTCAACCTTTCGATACATAAGTGACTTGATCAAGACCAAATACTTTTTGTGTGCTAAAACGTTATCATTTAGTTGGACAGTTCATTATAATTAAATTCTTACTTCAGTGTTTTTGTAGATTTTTAATTTATGTAATAAAGAATAATTAATGAGAGAATAGCAAGCCACATTTATTGGGAATCTTTTAAGGTTTCTGTGTTCATGGCTTAACATAGCAGCGCTGAAACATTTCACACTTGCTGACATTTCTTGCATTACTTTGCAAATCTTAAAGACAGGAACTCTGTACTCACCAGAACCCAAAATTTTACTGTGAGTGTCATTATACTTAATTGCTCTTTAATTGAGTGGTTAGTCACAGAATGTTTAGCCACAGAAAGGCCAGCAATTGAATAAGCAGAATGGGCTGTGATAGAATTATCAAGCTTGATCAGTGACTGAATGAACAACAACAGAATAGTCAGAATACTGAGTGAAACAAAGGTTCGTAAAAGAATAGTACATCACACAAAAGTCAGTATCAGAATAATCAAAAATAGAGAAAAGGGTTGCACTCAATCACATATTCACAGGGTGCTAACTAAGTATGGGTCAGCATACCCCATAGAATATACAGCAAAGAAACAAATCACCTTTACCCAGGTCTTTATCAAGCTTGATAAAGACCTGGGTACAGGTCGAAACGTTGTGGATCCATTAAAGCTGTTTTAAAAGTGTCACAGTATCAGAATAATGACCGAACAAAATGGGCAGTAACGCAGGAATCAGATAGTCAGTGACTTTATGGTCAGTGAAAGAATGATCAAGGACTGGATAGTTAGTTATAGAATGGTCATTTTGATTAACAAAATATTCATTACCTGAATGGTTGATGTAAAGGATTATTATTATTAGAATCTGATGCATAATGTTACATGATTAGTGATATTTAGTAACAGAAGATTATGAAGGTAGCAGTAAGAGGAATTGTATACCTTAGTGACTGTACCTGATTCTCTCTCTTCACAGTGTGTTGTCAAACAAGTCCTTTTTATAAAGATGATTCCCAATTGGATGTTCCTTTACGTGGTCCGTAGAGAGATTTTAAAAGGAAGATAATTTACCATAAGTATGATTCCAGTGGGATCTGCACCATACGGCATGGCTTTATCAAACTTACAAAGTAATTACATGGTCAATTTAACTGCTCACTAGAAAATCAAGCCAATTATGAGAAAACAGATAGATCCCTCAGTAGTAATATTTGCAATAGATAGAAAGATACATATCCTACTAGAAAAGATGTTCTTCAAATTCACCAACGTACATTTCGGAGTAACTTGGAAGAAACCTGATGCTCATGGAATTTAGTTGGATGGAGATGGGCTTTTACATTTTCTTTATATGTTCAATAAATCAATAATGTTCTTTTAAATTGCCATAGCAGCACTATTTATTATGTATGTTTTATTAGAAGTCTTTTATTACATACAATAAAGAAAAAAACGTACTTGCGCACTAACCCAAATCCCTATAGTCATTTAACTACCTGGACTTTTTTAAAGTATCACTCCAATGGCCATTCAAGTGTAACCTCATATGTCACATCAAGGCAAAACCTTTTAAGTGAGTCGTACACGATCAATTCACCTTGCTTTAAGCTTAAGGGTAAAGTCTATAATAAGACAGAGAGGGGAAGTAGTGGGAGTTTGAGTGCAGGATTTACCTTTGCAAGTTTCTCTTTTTATTAACCCCTTAAGACCGGAGGGCGTACTATTACGCCCTATTCTAAGCGGCTCTAAATGCCGCCGGGCGTAATAGTACGCCCTCCGGTCTTTCGGTACTTACCCGGTCGCCGGCGATCCCACGCCGCGATCGCGGTGGGGGCACTCCCAGGGAGCCCCCCGCGGCACGTCAGTCCTCCTCGAAGCCCCCCGGCCGTGTGAGAGTGGGGTCCTTGCGAGGACCCCACAATCACATGGCCGGGGGTAGCTGGCTGCAGCATTGCCAGCAGGGGGACTGCCTGTAATGACAGGTGGTCCCCCTGCTGGCTGAAAATAAAAATAAAATAAATAAATAGTGTAAAAAAAATAATAATATATACTTAGATCATATATTATATATTATATATATATATGATCTAAGTATATCTATACACATATACATACACACACGTACACTGTCTAGGTGTATTTTACTATTAATATATATATAATTTTATATATATATATATATATATATTAATATCAAATTACACGTAGACTGATACTGATTAAATATATATAATTATTGTTATATATATATATATAATATAAAAAAATAAAAATGTAAATACGTTAAAAAATACAATTAAAAAAATAATTAAAAATAAATAATTAAAAAATATATATAGATGTGTGTTATTTCGTTATAACTGTATTGTGAAATTAATATATATATATATATATATATCAAAATACACGTAGAACGAAATAATATATATATATCTATATACATAAATATATACGTATATATCACTATATATACCTATATATAAATAAAAATATTTTTAAAAAATTATATAGATATATACATATGTATTAAGGCAGTTTTGCCTGTATTTGTGGGAGGGGCTTAAATTAATTCACTCCCCTATATAAGGGACACCCCTTACCTGACTCATATCGCTTGAGGTCAGCATCAGAATGACCCTCCCACCCACTCCTCATTTCAACACTTTCTTTTTTCTTTCCATTTACTTTACTTTCTTACTCCTTGGTGGGCCCTCTTTATTTACAGGCCTACCGTATCGTCGGTATCGGCACACCACAACCGACTTGCTCCCTTTACACTATCCTAAGCTTATGCTGGATCCTTACTCTATATACGGCTATTTTGCCCCTTACACAAATATACACATACGTATATATACATATATTAATTCTACATATATATTTATGTAATAATTTTACATAATTAGGTATCTTAATTAATTACAATTAGCAGGACCTGCCTGACAACCCATGCCGAAAGTAAAGGGAATTTAATTTGCTAGCACTATATTTAACCCTATAACTTTCCGAGACACCATAAAACCTGTACATGGGGGGTACTGTTCTACTCGGGAGACTTCGCTGAACACAAATATTAGTGTTTCAAAACAGTAAAATGTATTACAACGATGATATCGCCAGTAAAAGTGAAGTTTTTTGCATTTTTCACGCACAAACAGCATTACACGGACAATATTATTGCTGTGATACTTTTTACTGTTTTGAAACACAAATATTTGTGTTCAGCGAAGTCTCCCGAGTACAACAGTACCCCTCATGTACAGGTTTTATGGTGTTTTCAAAAGTTACAGCGTCAAATATAAGGCTTGCGTTTCATTTTTTTCACATTAAAATTCGCCAGATTGGTTACGTTGCCTTTGAGACCCTATGGTAGCCCAAGAATGAAAATTACCCCTATGATGGCATACCATTTGCAATAGTAGACAACCCAAGGTATTGCAAACAGGGTATGTCCAGTCTTTTTTAGTAGCCACTTAGTCACAAACACTGGCCAAAATTGGCGTTTTTTGCATTTTTCACACACAAACAAATACTAACGCTAACTTTGGCCAGTGTTTGTGACCAAATGGCTACTAAAAAAGACTGGACATACCCCATTTGCAATACCTTGGGTTGTCTACTATTGCAAATGGTATGCCATTATGGGTGTAAATTTCATTCCCGGGCTACTATACAGTCTCAAAGGCAACGTAACCAATCTGGCGAATTTCAATTTCAAATGTAACGTGCTATATTTGACCCTGTAACTTCCCAAAACGCCATAAAACCTGTACATAGGGGTACTGTTTTACACGTGAGACTTTGCTGAATACAAATATGTGTATTTTATTGCAGTAAAAGCAAACAGTATTATGACATTGACCATTAAAATGTCATGTAGAACTAAAAAAATAAAAATAAATCGTATTTTCTCCCATTTTTTTCATATTAAATTATGTTTCATAGCTAAATATTTGATATTAAATGAAAGCCCTGTTTCCCCTGAATAAAATAATATATAATAAGGGTGGGTGCATTTACTATGAAAGAGGTGAATTACGGTTGGACAGACATGTAGCGCAAATGCTAGGTTTTGTTTACATTTTCTTTTGTTCACAACGTGTACATTTGGCTCCGTCCTTAAGGGGTTAAATGTTAAGCATGTAAATTACATACTCAGCACTTATACATATTACTTTCTCTCAGTTATTAAATGATCGATTATACCAACATTGTCCAACTAGTAAGACCTTAAACATGGTCTCACTAGGGGTACTGTTTGCACCATTAAGACTGTGAAATTCTAGTTAGCAAATAGCAATAGTGGTTTATATGGTTCGATAGTGTGCTCCGATTAAACACTTTAGTAACACCAAGGTTACAGCAGTTAGTAAATAGTAATTTGAATGTAGCTGTATTGCACCTCCAAAGGCCACTTGGGATCTGAGTGTACTGAATTGAAAAATATATATTACAAAATAACAAGATTATCATAATATTGTACCTGATCATAAGCCCAGGCAGACTATGGAACACATATAGAATTGCCTTTTAATTACTTCCTATATTGTACTGTTCCAACCTAATGTGTGAGATTATGACAGGATTTCTTTAGATGTGCTTAAATGTTCAAATTCAGTACATAAAACTACTTGCGCTACTTTTAAAATACTTCACAACCAACAACAGTCTTATCTTTGCTGCAAGAATATTTTTAATTTGATACAATACATACAGAATAATAGTAGTTAATATGGCTGGTACACTGTGAAAAAAGTATGTATAAATGTACAAAGTCTTTTATAAGCAGAACATGGCTGCAACAACACTGCCATTAGATTGAGTGTTAATTGTCTCTCATATTTACAAAATCTATCCAGTTTGACTCACGGATTTATTTATGAGATGCTCTCTGGAGTTCATATCAGGTCGGAATAATATAATAAAACATTTAGGGAAAAGCATACATATAACCAGGGCCCAGCTTGAAGACAGAATGGCAAATATTTCCATGGCTACCATGTACTTTCCTTTAGCACTGAGAGAAGCTGGGATATAGGACACCCAGACACTGAGGAAGGCCAGCATGCTGAAGGTGATGAACTTGGCTTCATTGAAGCTGTCAGGGAGTGTCCTGGCCAGGAAGGCAACAATGAAACTGGTGGTGGCCAGAAGACCAAGGTATCCTAGCATGCACCAGAAGGCAGTTATTGAGCCTTCATTACATTGGGCAATAATATGGGTGGCCTGCATTTCAATGTTCTGTTCTGGAAAAGGGGGGTTGAGAGACAACCAAGATACGCACAAAATAAACTGTATAAATGAGCTACCAGAAATTATTACATGGGATACCCAAGGACGTGTCCACTTCTTAAGGTGGCTGCCTGGTTTAGTGGCCATGAATGCAGACACCACCATGATTGTTTTAGCTAGAATGCATGAGATGCAGATGGCAAACACCATTCCAAATGAAACTTGACGTAACAAACATTTCTTATATTCTGGATATCCAATAAAAGCCAAAGAGCAGAGGAAGCAGAAGGACAGTGATATCAGAAGGAGACAACTTAGAGAATAGTTGCTGGCTTTTACTATTGGGGTTAATTTAAACTTTACTAAAAGAATCAACATAGCAGCTGGAACCAAAGAGGATAAGGAGATAGTTGAAGCCAGTAATATTCCCAGTGGCTCTTCATAGGAGAGATATTCTATGGGCTTTGGAAGACATTTGGATTTTTCTGAATTTGGCCACATATTCCATGGACACTTTATGCAATTGATAGAGTCTGAAAGATAACAAAACATAATGACTATGTGTGCATTACATGCATTAAGCAAATGTACATGATATATAAAGGAGAAAACGTTACTTGGACGGGGTAGTTAACACTGGCAACATTACTGTACAGCTGGAAATAACTGCAGACAGAATCCAATGTGACCTCACAAGATCTAATGTGACCTTACCAGACTCTGATGTGACCTCACCTGACTCAGGCTGCTTAGTAGAACAGCAAACTCATAACCCTTATTGCAATAGATCTTTCTTAGAGAGAGAACGTTAAAACACCCATAAAAGAACTATCTCCTGTAGCTATTATACATAGAAATATTTTGCCAATCTAATATTTTTCACCATTTAATCTTTGGTAGAATGAAAGGCCATGTTTACCAAAATCTTAACACGAGAGCCTAACGATTGGGAAAGCTCTATAGTGTAGATATATCTATCTAAATATGGTACAAGCAGCAATATTGATGCTTTTTACACTTAAGAGACTTTTAAAAAAGGACACCCTGCTGAAAAGGACATTCTGGAACATTTCTTCATTGTTTATAACTATCTTTATGTTGATCTATCCATCATTGGATCCATCTATCTGCATATCAAAGTGATATGAAATTTATGCAAAGTATATGAAAATATTATTGTAATAATAAATAATAACCAAGTGTTTCCAGCAAGCTAATGTCCAACTTCTTAAATCTCTGTAACGCTCTCTTTCCTCTCTCAGATCCCCACCTTTTATCTTTTGTTCTTGAATGCTTAATCACCAAAT
Source organism: Pelobates cultripes (assembly GCA_933207985.1). Classification (NCBI taxonomy): domain Eukaryota; kingdom Metazoa; phylum Chordata; class Amphibia; order Anura; family Pelobatidae; genus Pelobates; species Pelobates cultripes. Next base: position 20,601,252 of record OW240914.1, read on the forward strand.
ATCCTGAATTTTCTTGACCTACAGCAACTGTCAGCTAATGTCCGTGCCAACTCTGATCCATCCCTACCTTTTCCTGACCCTCTGTACAACATTCCCATTACCTGTCTGTCCTGGATACTGCAGGCCTGCTTCAAATATACACTTCAAGGAGAATGCACCTCCAACCATGACCCACTATGCACAGAGATGCGCTTGTTCAGCAGAATGCTGCTAGAGGAATTCTCGCACCTTGTCAGATTTTCTCCATTACAAATTAATTTTCGTTCATACAGCACAACCTTGACCCTCATACTTTTCCTCTTTCATTAGTACATGCTTCCACAATTCCAAGCATCTCTTTGATACTATCAACTAACTTCTTTGTACTGCACTGGCCACCCATCAAACTAACCTTTCAAATGAGAGCTTTGCATGCTATTTTACTGACAACATTGATCAGTTAAAAACATTATTCTCCACCCTTCATTCCGCTCTCTCAAGCACACTTGGACTGTGCATTTTCTACCTTCCAAACCTTCTCCCCAGCTACTGAACAGGAGATACCTGTGCTTCTCTTTTCCTCTCAATGCACTATTTGCCCACTTTGTCCCATTCTTTCTTATCAGATCTCTGTCCCCTATTCTTGTATCATACTTAATGCATCACTTCACTCAGTCTCTGTGCTTCACTCAGTCTCTGTGACACTGTACTTTTGTGGTTCTTGTCCTATCTCTCCCAATGTTTGTTCAGTATCTCCTTTTCTAATAACACCTTCTCTACTCATCCTGCCTCAGTTGGAGCCTCCCAAGGCTCTGTTCTCAGCACCCTATTGTTTTCTCAAACAAAATAAAACTTAATAATTATTAAAAACATTCATTATTAATTAATCATGAATAATTAAAAAATATAAACTATTTTGCACTACTCTATCATCTGTATGCTGGTGACACCACTATATATCTTTCCTTCTCTGATCTCACCTCAGCTCTCCTAGAATGCATCACTTGTTGAATCTCTGCCAGCTCTGATTGGATGTCCTCCTGCTTTCCAAAACTCAATCTCATTAAAGTTGAGCTTCTTATCTTTCCTCTTCATAATGCTAATTCACTTCTTTCACTATCGCTGCAAGATGATGGCACGCACATCAGCCCGTGCAAGCTCATGTTTTCTTAATTTCTGGCATCACATCGATGCCTTACATTCAGTCTGTTGCTATCCTGTCAATTCCACCTTAAAACATTTCCTGCATTTGCCCCTTCCTTACGCATGATTCATCTAAAAAGCTTGTTAATGCCCTTGTAATTTCCCCATAAACATTTCCCCATACTGCCTCACTACAGTCCATAATGAATGCTGCATCTAGACTGATTTTTCTGTCCCATCGTCCCATCGTCCCACTCACTCCTCGCCCCTCTGTCAATCCTTGCATTGACTTTCTGTATCCTGTAGGATTCAATTCAAGATACTTACCCTTACATATAAAGCTCTAAACAGCTCTACTCCCCACTACATTTATGCTCCTACTCGGTCTCTCCACTCTGCTGGTGAGCTTCTCCTGATCACTGCTCACACCCTTACAGTTAACTTGCGCTTGCAGGACTTCTCATGGGTGGCTCCTCTTCTTTAGAACAGCCTGCCTACCCCCATCAGACTCTCCCCTAGTTGTCCCTCAAACTCCATCTCTTCAGAATATCATATGGTCACCAATAGTAAGTTGTATTTCACACACCTATCTCTCTCTCTCTCTCTCTTTTAACCCCTTAAGGACACATGACATTTCATGATTCCCTTTTATTCCAGAAGTTTAGTCCTTAAGGGGTTAAAGGGCCACACTCCACTATCACCCTCAAATTCTGCTACGTTGCACACTGTCACTTAGTTGTGATACCCCAAGTTGCACTTTCTATTGTGTTTTTGATCCCCATCTCTTCTATATTGTAATCTCTATCAAGCAGGGTCCTCGTCAACTTATTGTTCCTATAGAATTTTGTAATTGCCTCATTTATTGTTACATTTCCCCCTTGACAATTTTGTAAAACACTGTGTCATATGTTGCCACAATATAAATGCCAATAATAATAATAAAGCCATTAAAATCAAAATCACACATTTTCTAAATTCTTTTCAGGGTCCCACAAATTGATGCATGGCTGTATTAAGGCAAGAGCATGCATGCATTACTGTTCACTGAAACCGTATACAAAACACAGAAAAGATCTTTGTAGCAACACAGAACAAACAAAGGCTTCTATTTTATATTGTAAAATAAGCTTTCCAAATGATTTAATACTTTAGGATAAACTTTTAAAATTATTTTTTTCATCATATTAAAATATCAACAATATATCATATATATCTATATCTAAATCAATATATCAATATATCAATATATAAAAAAAATCTAAATATTACAACATTTAAATGTTTTTCATACTATTAAATATTGTTACAAGTTTATCCTACAATATTAAATCATTTGTAAAGTTTATCCTACAATATTAAATTTAGGCTTAAGCTTTCCAAGAGATTCCATAGTGTCAGGAAAGTTTTCCAAATGTTTAATTTAATTTATTTACAGATGTCACTATTAATTCTAGTGGAATTTTTTTGTAGATATATCATTTGGAAAATTTTTCTAACAGTATTAAATCATTTAAAGTTAATTAAATCGAAGCCCGAGTCATGCAGTTTCCCGTCCAGAATATGAAGAAGAACATGGTAAATTAATTAACACTGGCTTAGAGGATATTTTGAGTTCAGCCATTTTAACCTTAAACTTTAAATGTACTTTTAATTTACATTGATTTCTCACTTTAGTGAATAACCCTGTTACAGTTTTTGACAAAGCCCTTGTGTAGGAAATATGTCAGACTGTCCTAGCCCCCATTTCCCTTGATGCCCACAACAAATGCTATCATATGCCACTACAAAAAAGAATTCATATTTTTCAAGGATGTTCTGGTAAAGGCTGCTTTATTGTTGACATTCATTGTGACATTTTATTGCTTTTACTTTATTTAATTCAATGTCTCTCTGTCACAAAATGCATCCCAGCTGTTTTGTGCACATTGATGGTAGTGAAATGAAGGAGTACCCACTTTACTCCATAAATCCTAAAATACATTTTGAAAAGTAACTGGATTAACCTGCCTGTATGATTAGAGATCTCTCCTTGTGGACAAGGGACACACTGGAAGCAGCAGATTGGTTCTCCTTTTCGAGACATCTTACGGAAGCCAGGTAGACAGCTCTGACTGCAGACTGACACTGGGACCTGTGTGAGATTTAGCGTTAATTACTTTCCAATTGGTTGTAAGATGGTAAAGATTGTATTGGATGGAGGATCCTGCATCTGCTCATGTCTTTAATGGGGCTGACATTGTTCTGATGATATTTTGTTGTACTAAATATAAGAAGGGTGACTGACCAGGGAAAATAAGCCTTGATGTACAATGAACATTGATAACATCTTTGTCAACAGATGTAGCTACCTCAGCTTTCATGTACAGCACAAACCACATGTTCTCTGGAGAGAGAACGTATATAGGAAACAGAGAAGAGGAATTATGATGGTTTGTCAGGGATCACATACAATAGGAATGTAAAAAAATATGCTAATTAAACTCAGAGTTTTCTTAGCATCTAGAAATGTGAGACTAAGTCATATAACCAGGGCAAGATTTATAGTATACAATCACATGGCTTCTTTATCTTCCAAATGGATAAGCAGCTCTCACAGAGAGAGATAGGGGACAAGAACATCCCCTCATTGTACAAAGAGTCAAAAGCTGAACAGCATGTTTGGATATGGTGTGTGGTGGTGTGTGTAGGGGGTAGAGAAGACTGCAAAAGAACAAGACTTGTGATGTCAATACATTAAAAAAAATATAATATTTGGGTGTATATTGCACAGGAAAATTAAAGACTTGGAAAGCAAGTAATCTGTAAATATCTGTTTACTCTCATTCCAAAATACAAAGTTATGCACTTCAGAGTGAGTAATGCACAAGCAACTTACTAACTGATAATAAGTTAGGAAAAACTGCACCATTTAGTAGATAAGAGATGTCCAGCAATCGCCATACAATTTTCAAGAGGGTGTCTAAAGTTCCTTCCAATAAACAGCAGAGAATCCAAACAAAAGAGGAAATGGCACAGAATTCTTAAAATTTAAACAATTCCCATTATTGTTCACTCATACATCAGTGCTGTTTTGACACAGAGAAAGGTACTTTATCAACCCATGCTTGAAGAATGTTGCTGGGTTTTTTTTGTAGGGAAAACAGCACATGAGAAGGATTTTGAAATAGTTCTCAATCATCAAACTAAGCAACAATGTCATTTAGCAGTTGCTAAGGTCAGTTACAATGAATAAGCCAAAACAAATGGGATACAGCTGTACACCTAAATATATATATATATATACATATATATATATATATATATATATATATATATATATATATATATAATGAACAGAACATAGTGCAGCACTGTATAATAGTGTACAGATAGATTCCTATAAAGATTGCACTCACAAACATAAAAGGAATTCAAGTGCCTAAAAAATCCTCCCGTGTTGTTAGTGGGGGGTCAGGACCTCTTGCGTTCTCTTATTGCCACGAACAGGAACCAGGATCCAGGTAGGTTGTATAAGTTGACTTAATACAGAAATTATAAAACAACATAAACAATATAACAAAATAAAATATATGAATGGTCTCAGGTCCTATGCCGGGACCACAGAATTTAAATAATTTAAAACCAATCAATATGCCACAAGGTCAGTAAACTATTCCCATGAATAAATAGGCACATTAATTATTTGGGCAAAATCTAATTTTGTCTCTTTATAAATCAATGCTAAGACCAAACCTTGAATATGTGGTGCAATGTTAGACACCTGTTCTCAAGAAGGATATTATGTGATTAGAAAAAGTGCAGAGGAGGATTTTAAAATTAATAAAGGGAATGGAAAATTTTAGTTATGAAGAGAGACTACAAAATTTAAATCTGTTTTGTTTACAAAAATGGAGCCTCAGAGGGGTTACAAAGATATTCAGAGCTGATATAAACCATTGTCTGGAAGTTTATTCATTAATAGTACTATACATAAGACACGAGGTCACCAATTTAGACTGAAAGAAAGGACGTTTAGTATAAGGCAAATTAAAAAGGTTCTTTACAGTAAGAACAATACTGATATGAAATTATCTGACTGACTGAAAACAGTGACTGGATGAATTATTGCAAAAACATATTATTCCATGTATGTTGTATATTATAAATATGTATAATCATATTTATTATTTGGAGTAACAGCTTCTTGATCCAAGGAGAGACCTCACTGATATTCTGGGGTCAAGAAATATTTTGTTCCTAGTTTGTTGCAAAATTGGAACTTACTACATACAGGTCTTGGATGTTTTGAATCAACAGCAAAAACACTTCTGAGAAACCTGAACTTGTTGGATTCCAGTCATTTGAAGCCTATGGCCCTGATTTAATATATTTGCTAAATGCTTCAAATAATTATTTTCCTTAAAATATCTAAAAATATATAATTTATAAAAAAAATCTTAATAATAAAATATATAAAATAATTTTTTTTCCAAAATATGAAATCATTTTAAAACCCTATCCAACAATATTTAATTAAGGGCTATGTAAATATTTAACCCATACAATGTGAATTATGGTCAGTTTGTAAATAGGATTATTAAAAAAACTGAGCATAAAGTTTATTGGGTCCATTCACAGGACTAAAGACAAGATCCTAATCATGCCTTTGAAGACATAATGGTGGCATAAAGTCTTCAAAGTTTCCATGCGTATATCATGTTATTTTATGCATTTCCCCTGTAGTGGTGAATGGGCTCAATATGCAGAAAAGCAAGCGAACTGTCACTTTAAGAGAGTGTCTCTAAAACATAAATGCATGAAATTAGGTATGGAAAATCCAAGGTCAGGCAAGCAAAGGTCATTCCAGGCAGCATAGATTCAGAATCAGGAAACAAGCTAAAGTTCAATACACATAATTAAAATGGCAAAAAAAAAATTGCAGCACCTTGGAAGCTCACAAAATGTCTGAGCAATAAGCCTGTGGTAGACAAGATTTAAAAAGGATAATGGGAGGTGTGACACTCATATGGGGAGAATTTTGGAAGACTATATAATTAGGTGTCACGGCTGCTAGTGTGGTCCAACACGCAGAAACTATGTAAACATATACATACAAAAGAAAAGGAAAATAAAAGCCAGAGCGTAAACCGGACCTTAGACTGGCTGGACTAATATGCAAGAGATAGAGAATGGTCAAAGGGAAAGCCGAGGTCAAGGAAGCCAGAAATACTCAAATACTGTTTAAACAAGCCAAGTCAGGGGAACCAGAATTCGTAATAACCAGGGAAAAGCCAAGATCAGGATACCAGGAAGTAATATTCACAAACATAAACGCACTCTCGGAAACCAGGAACAGGAAATCACGACAGGGCAAGGAACTAGAGAGAATTAGGGATTTAAATATCCCTCTCTGGGTTCTGATTGGTCAGAGGGTGACCTCTGACCCCAGAACGTGCACGTGCATTGACGTTGTGAGGTCATGCGCATGTTTGTATTCATTTGAGGGGCGGAGCTTAAGATGGACGCAACCACGTGGTCCGCGCCATCTTTGATTTGGGCGCGATGCCCAGAGAAGGCAGAGGAGCGGCTCCTGGCTTGCCGATGAGCAGGTAAGCTCATGGTGTCGGCGAGACCGTGCCGGTAGGGCATGGCTGCGACACGCGGCGGGTCGGGAGCCGCAACATTAGGGAGGTAGTCACACAATGCCAAGGAGGAAAGTCATCAGCAATGATCTTAGAGAAGCAATTGTTCTTGCCCATTGTAATGTAGCTCCCTGTACCCTTGGCTGAGTACCTCTGCCAAGGACCGCTTCCTAGCTGGAACACGGGACAAACCGCAGCACTTCTGCCCACAGTCGCCGTGACTTGACTGGGGTCCAGGAACCGCACCCACCAGGAGCCAAAGGGGGAACTCGCTCTATCCACCCCTGGGCACTGGATGATACTCAGTCCTGGGAGCTCTAGCCCTTACAAGGATTTTCCGCATTGAATCCTCCACACTGGGACAGTGATTAGTGATTAGCCCTTTCCCCTTCCAGTAACCAGACGACTAATAGTTCTGGGAGTACCAGTTGAAATTCTTTAATCTGGCAAGATGGCCCGCTTTTATACAATTTAGACACAGACAAACACGCCCATGACACTCCCACACAAAATGGGATAATCCCTCCCACTGGACCTAGAAGGAGACTAGTTACAATCAAACATCCAACATATAATTGAATTATCTCTCAGTACAGAAACAGGCAATAAAACAAAAAACCCCAAACACCCCCAAAACACATGAAAACTCCACATCTCCTGATAGCCTCGATCTAGGTGACCAACATATCCAAAATTCCCCCAGATCGGTTCAGGGGTTCGGGATTTCCATGGAAGTCATAATTTCAAGTTCAGTAGTTAAAAAAATGAACAAACTACCGAATGGAATCCATAGTTTTACCCTGGAGCTTGTTTACCTTGTTTGTGGGAACGTTTCCACCAAACAGTGCCCTTCTAGGTCATATAGAACCGAACGCAGGCGATGATGGAAGTCCAGCGGTGTTCGGGAGTTTCCTTGTCTGATTTTAGTTCCATGAACTCGATGACCAAACACCGCTGCTTGCATTCATGCGAAAAAAATGGACGCCACCTTGTGGGCGTTCATACGAATTGCGGCTACCCAGACGAACAATTAGAACACTGTGTGGAACTAGTAACAAGGTGTCAACTGGGCTCAACAAGCTCCCGGGTGGTCTCTGGTTCGTGCAGTTGTTCGGTTCTCGAACAACATAGTCCCAAATCACACAAACAGAGCCTTTTTCAGTGTATTTTGCATGGCCCATAATCCTGGGGCAGGAGACTGGCAAGCAGGCTCTTCCAGGAGCTTGTGGCAAATGAACAGACCCAAGGACATTTGTCACACCCATCAAACGTGGAAGAGTTTTAAGGTCATTTACAAACAAAGACTACCATTATACAATGAGAAAGATTATTCAAAAACAGAAAACATTCAAGACAGTTGCCTTGGAGGCCATCTTCCTTGGAGTGGACGACCCAGCAAATTCACCTCAAGGTCATGCTCAAAGAAATTGCAAAAAAACAAGAGTTACATCTCAGCCTCTACAGTCCTCAGTTAGCATATTAAATGTTAATGTACAATTAGAAAAAGAGTGAAAAAGAGTGAACAAGTATTATTTGTTTGGTAGGGTTGCCAGGAGAAACCCTCTTCTCTAAAAAGAACATAACAACATGGTTTAGGTTTGCAAAGTTTCATCTGAACAATCCACAAAACTTCTAGAAACATGTCCTATAGACAGATGAGACAAAAGTGGAGATGTTTGGCCATAATGTTCAGCACAACATTTGGCAAATATCAACACAAACACCTCATATCAACTGTCAAGTATGGTGGTGGAAGGGTGATGATATTGGCTTGTTTTGCAGCCACAGAACTTGGGAACCTTGCAGTCATTGAGTTGACCATGAACTATACTGTATACTAACATGTTCTAGAGTGAAATGTGAAGCCATCTGTCTGACAGCTAAAGCTTGACAAAAATTGGGTGATGCAACAGAATAATGCTACCAAGCACACCAACGGATCTATAACAGAATGGCTGAAATAGAAAAGAATCAAGCTGTTGAAATTCCCCAGTCAAAGTCCAAACCTGTTGAATTGCTGTGGCGAGACCATAAGAGAGCAGTGCATACCAAAATGCATGCAAATTCCAATTAACTGCAGAATCATTGTAGAAAAGAGTGGACCAAAAATACTCAAAACAATGTGAGAGACTGATAAAGTCATACAAAAAATTATTACTTATTAGTTATTGCTGCTAAAGATGGTTCTGCGAGCTATTGAATCACAAGATGTACTTAGTTTTATATACATGGCTTCTACATTTTGGCTTTATTTTTTTTTAAATAAATCATGGCATGGTGTAATATGTCATGTGTTGTTGACTTTATTTACCTACATTTTATTTATCAATACTGAAGAAATGACACTCTGCTACAATGTAAAGTAGTAAGTCTACAGCCTGTATAACAATGAAATTTTGCTGTCCCCTCAAAATAACTCAACACAGTCATTAATGTATAAACTGTTGGCAACAAAAGTGAGCATAACACTAAGTGGAAATGTCCAAAATGGGCCAGAAGTGTCAATATTTTGTGAGGCCACTATTATTTTCCAGCACTACCTTAACCCTCATGGGCATGGCATTCCCCAGAGCTTCACAGGTTGCCATTGGAGTACTCTTCCACTCCCCTACGACAACATCACAGAGCTGGTAGATGTTAGAGACCTTGCACTCCCCCACTTTCCGTTTGAGGATGCCCCACAGATGCTCAACAGGGTTTAGGTCTGGAGACATGCTTGGCCAGTCCATAGCCTTTAGCAAGGAGTGGTCGTCTTGGAGGTGTGTTTGGGGTCGTTATCATGTTGGAATACTGCTCTGCGGCCCAGTCTCTCAAAGGGAGGGGATCATGCTCTTTTTCAGTATGTAGCAGTAAATGTTGGCATTCATGGTTCACTCAATGAACTGTAGCTCCTCAGTGCCAGCAGGCCCAGTCCATGCAGGCCCAGTCCATGCAGTGCCCGCAGGCCCAGTCCATGCAGGCCCAGTCCATGACACTCCCACCACCATACTTGACTGTAGCCAAATAAGTTTATACTGGTCTCATCAGACAACAGGACATGGCTCCAGTAATCCATTGTTAGGATTACTAATTGATCCTGCACGTAGACTTGTGTCACACTGAGTACTAATAGGTAATGTATTACCAGGCCTTAGAATGGCCCTACTTAATGTACCAAAGAATAGTCAGGATACTTGCCAAGGTCATGGGACACAGAAAGAGACACAACGATAAGGGAAAACCAGAAGTCAGGGATATCAGAATACAGGGAAGTCAAAAGAAGCTAAATCAAAAACCAGAATATAAACGCTCAGGAACACACTCTCGGACAACCACTAGGGAAACTACGACAGGGCAATAAGGAAAAGTAAATTTGAGTTTAACCCCTTAAGGACACATGACATGTGTGACATGTCATGATTCCCTTTTATTCCAGAAGTTTGGTCCTTAAGGAGTTAAATACATGTTTAACAGTTCTGATTGGCCAAAAATGACCTTTGACCCCAAAACGTACACGTGCATCTCACGCGCAGCCGGCATCGTCATTAATGTGGGTGGACATAGGGGTATAATATAATTGTGGATCTCTAGCGGCCGGTGGCCATCAACATGCTGCAAGAGTAATTTATACAGAAGCACGGCCGCTGGGCGCAGATAACACAAAGTGAGGAGGAACATGTTACATCCATGTCCTTAAACCTGCTTGTCTTCAGCAAACTGTTTGCTGGCTTTCTTGTGCATCATCTTTAGAGGAGACTTCCTTCTGGTATGACAGCCATGCAGACCAATTTGATGCAGTGTGCTGTGTATGGTCTGAGCACTGACAGACTGACCCCCCCACCCCTTCAACCTCTGCAGCAATGCTGGCAGCACTCATACTTCTATTTCCCAATGACAACCTCTGGATATGACGTTGAGCACGTGCACTCAACTTCTTTGGTCGACCATGGTGAGGCCTGTTCTGAGTGGAACCTGTCCTGTGAAACCAATGTATGGTCATGCCCACCGTGCTGCAGCTCAGTTTCAAGGTCTTGACAATCTTCTTATAGCTTACACCATCTTTATGTACAGCAACAATTCTTTTTTTCAGATCCTCAGAGAGTTTTCTGCCATGGGGTGAAATGTTGAACTTCCAGTGACCAGTATGAGAGAGTGTGAGAGCAATAACACCAAATATAACATACCTGCTCCCCATTCACACCTCAGTCACATGACACCGGGGAGGTAAAATGGCTAATTGGGCCCAATTTGGACATTTCCATTTTGTTGCCAATGGTTTAGACATTAATGGCTGTGTGTTAAGTTATTTTGAGGGGACAGCAAATTTACATTGTTATACAGGCTGTAGACTTACAACTTTACATTGTAGCAAAGTATAATTTCTTCACTGTTGTCACATGAAAAGATATAATAAAATATTTACACAAATGTGAGGGGTGTACTCACTTTTGTGAGATTGTGTGTATATATAGTTACAAAGTAGATATTACACAGTGATGAATACATGCACCTAAATGTGATGTGATTTGCATGTTGTAAATTTACTGATTTGCAAATTTACCTGTCCTCCCCTGATTTCTCACCACCCCTCTTGACTCGTGTCTCTGCCTGAATCTTTGCTATTTCCAAATGGATGGCTGCTCATTTCCTTAAATGTAACCTGTCCAAAACAGATCTTCAGGTCTGCCCTCCCTCAAGTGTCGCTACTTATTTGTCTGTATCCCTCCAATTCAATGGCGCTAACATAAGCTCTACCTCGCAGGCTCACTGCCTTGGTGTTCTCTTTGACTTCGACCTCTCTTTCACACCTCATGTCCAATTAATCTCCAAATCCTGTCACTTCCATCTCATAAACATAGCTCACATCCGCCCTATTTAACGCCTGATACGGATAAAGCGCTTCTCCATGCCGCTGTCCTCTCTCGCCTTGACTACTGTAATCTGCTTCTCAGTGGTCTTACGTGTTTCCAACTTGCCCCGTTACTGTATATAAAGAATGCGGTGGTGAGGCCCATCTTTCTGTCTGCCTGCACCTCCCACGCCTCCTTCCTCTGTCAGTCACTATATTGGCTTCCCGTAAGATATAGTGCTCAATTTAAGATCCTGGTACTTGCTTACAAATCTCTACACAATGGACCTACTTATCCTCACTAATACACAAATATGTCCCATCTATGCCCCTATGCTCTGCCAAAGACCTATGTTTAACCTCTGTTTGTACTCCTACCTCTAATGTTCGACTTAAAGACTACTATGGAACACCCTTCCTCTTTCTTTTAGATTTTCACCCAGTCTCTACTCCTTCAAAAAATCTTTGAAAACTTACATTTTCAGGAAAGCATATCAATTACCCTATCAACAGCTTTCCTTCCCTGCACTCTAATTCCTCTCCTGCAACTGTCATCAAAACAAAACACTAAGCTCTAAGTGAATACTATCCTAGCAACCTACCTCTAGCATTTAAGTTTATTGAGCAGAGCCCTCAATCACTACGTTCCTGTGTATCCAACTCATCTGGTTACAAATATGTGTCTGTTAGACCAACCATTGTACAGTGCTGCGGAATTTAATGACGTTTTATAAATACTACTACTACTACGAATAAAATACTGATTATTTAATAAATATGCCACCAATGTTTCACAATTTTACATAATGCATGTAATGTTTATGGTCTCACCTGCTGCTCTTTAGAAGTCCACAGTATGGCACTTGTGTTGATAGTGAAGACTTGAGCTAGGGCCATGTCATAGCTTCCCACTTTGGTATATTTCATGGCACCATTAGGGCAAAGCTGCCAATTCACAATGTCATAGACGGCAGGTGGGTCTCCGTTATTGTCAAAGTAGATTTCCCTTCCATTGTTCAGCATGAACCTCACCTTTTTCATATAGTACAGGAGCTGTACAGCATTAAAGCTGAAGAAGTGAGTATGTGTTGCATTACATGAAGAAGTTGTATCAAGATAAATAGAAAATAACAAAATTTAAGTGTGTTTGAGTACTCTTAGCAAAATATATTATTTGATCCTAGGATGATATTACAAATAATTTTAGTTTCTATATGATGAAATTAAATATTACCTGCCATGGTGAAAAATTCCAAATATTGGCACATAAGTCTTGAGAAAAAGGACCTTCTCTTTGCATGCAGTTTTTCATATCTTCCAAAGCATTGGCCACAACTTGCACTGCAGTGTAGACACTGTAAGTAGCTCTTAAGTTGGAGATATCATTGTAGACATTCTGTGAAGTTTCTAGATCTTCCAGTCCTGTACACCTGTTTACTGAAATATCCAAATACCCAGTTTGGTTTAGATCAGCCATGAATTTGCAATTGAATGTCAGCTCCCAGAATAGCTTTACCCAGTTATCTCCTAAAGACCCAGAAGGATGGACTTTGTTGAGGAATTCTTTTAGCCCAGGTATTGTTCCACTTTGTAGGGCTAGGCCTACTGTACCAGAAAGGAGAGTGGAAAATATTCCAAAGGAAAAAAGAGTAGATGTAGACCAACCTTCACTGGCAATAAGTATCTTTCCTGTGATATTCTGTTTTTCCATCTCATTGAAAAGAGGAACAATTTCAATTACAGTTGCATAAATTACAATAGCCTTAGCTGTTGATGCCTTCATTATCTTGACTATGTGTGGAGCATTGCGGTCTGGATGTCCTGTTAGAATGTTCTCAATGAAGGCCACACATGCTCCAGCACTGACTATCTCCTGTTGGACAAGCTGAATTCCCTGTTGACCATAATCATTGTCAGCAGCTACTAATCCAACCCAAGTCCATCCAAAATGTAGCACCAGATGTGCAAGTCCTTTAGATTGGAAATTGTCACTGGGAACAGTCCTAAAGAAGGAGGGAAACTTGCTATGGTCACTAAGCATGGCGCTGGTTGAAAAATGGCTGATCTGTTAAGGAAGTAAAACCATATATGTTTAAAAGTGCACCATATGGGACCCATGTAAAACATGACATGTATGGTAGAGTGTTGTATTTATCTCTTTAAATGTAACATATAGCAAACTATTCAACATTTCACGCATACAAGAGACCTGTACTAAGCTAGAAAAACATCAGGCAATCCTCAAAATGTTTTGCATATTAAAAGAGAGAAATGGGCAGTTTTATCACTTTCTATAAAAGGGACATATATTAGCCCCTCCATTACAAATAAACATAGAAACATAGAATGTGACGGCAGATAAGAACCATTCGGCCCATCTAGTCTGCCAAATTTTCTAAATACTTTCATTAGTCTCTTATATCTAGGATAGTCTTATGCCTATCCCACGCATACTTAAACTCCTTCACTGTGTTAACCTCTACCACTTCAGCATGAAGACTATTCCATGCATCCACTACCCTCTCAGTAAAGTAATACTTCCTGATATTATTTTTAAACCTTTGCCCATCTAATTTAAGACTATGTCCTCTTACAGTGGTAGTTTTTCTTCTTTTAAATATAGTCTCCTCCTTTACTGTGTTGATTTCCTTTAAGTATTTAAATGTTTCATATTCCCCCTGTCTCGTCTTTCCTCCAAGCTATACATGTTAAGATCCTTTAACCTTTCCTGGTAAGTTTTATCCCGCAATCCATGAACCAGTTTAGTAGCCCTTCTCTGAACTCTCTCTAAAGTATCAATATCTTTCTGGAGATACGGTCTCCAGTACTGTGTACAAAACTCCAAGTGAGGTCTCACCAGTGTTCTGTACAATGGCATGAGCACTTCCCTCTTTCTACTGCTAATACCTCTCCTTATACAGCCTAGCATTCTGCTAGCATTTCCTGCTGCTCTATTACATTGTCTGCCTACCTTTAAGTAATCTGAAATAATTACCCCTAAATACCTTTCCTCAGGTTAGGACTCTATCAAACATTCTGTACTCTGCCCTTGGGTTTTTACATCCAAGATGCATTATCTTGCACTTATTCACATTAAATGTCAGCTGCCACAACTCTGACCATTTTTCTAGTTTACCTAAATCATTTGCCAAAAATAAATACATAAAGTATATTTATGTATATTCAGTATCTCACAAAAATAAATACACCCCTCACATTTTAGTAAATATTTTGTTATACCTTTTCATGTGACTACATTGAAGAAATTACACTCTGCTACAATGTAAAGTAGTAAGTGTACAGCCTGTATAACAGTGTACATTTGCTGTCCCCTCAAAATAGCTCAACACACAGCCATTAATGTCTACACCATTGGAAACAAAAGTGAGTACACCCCTAAGTGGAACAATGTCCAAATTGGTCCCAATTAGCCTTTTTCCCTCCCCACTGTGTTATATGACTTGTTAGTGTTACAAGGCCTCAGGTGTGAATGAGGAGCAGGTATGTTAAATTTAGTGTTATCGCTCTCACACTCTCTCATACTGGTCACTGGAAGTTCAACATGGCACCTTATGGCAAAGAACTCTCTAAGGATCTGAAAAAAAGAATTGTTGCTCTACATAAAGATGGCCTAGGCTATAAGAAGATTGCCAAGACCCTGAAAATGAGCTGCAGCATGGAAGGCAAGACCATACAGCATTTTCACAGAACAGGTTTCACTCAGATCAGGCCTCGAAATGGTCGACCAAAGAAGCTGGGTGCACGTGCTCAGCGTCATATCCAGAGGTTGTAATTGGGAAATAGACATATGAGTGCTGCCAGCATTGTTGCAGAGGTTGAAGGGGTGGTGGGTCATTCTGTCAGCGCTCAGACCATACATCGCACACAGCATCAGATTGGTCTGCTTGGCTGTCGTCTCAGAAGGAAGCCTCTTCTAAAGATGATGCACAAGCAAACAGTTTGCTGAAGACAAGCAGACTAAGGACATGGATTACTGGAACCATGTTCTGCGGTTTGATGAGACCAAGATAAACATATTTGGTTAAAATGGTGTCAAGCATGTGTGGCGGGAACAAGTTGAGGAGTACAAAGACAAGTGTGTCTTGCTTACAGTCAAGCATGTAGGTGGGAGTGTCATGTCTGGGCCTGCATGAGTGCTGCTGGTACTGGAGAGCTGCAGTTCGTTGAGGGAACCATGAATTCTAACATGTACTGTGACATACTGAAAAAGAGCATGATCCCCTCCCTACTGAGACTAGACCGGAGGGCAGTATTCCAACATGATAACGACCCCAAACACACCTCCAAAACGACCACAGCTTTGCTAAAGAAGCTGAAGGTGAAGATGATGGACTGGCCAAGCATCCTAAACCCTATTGAGCATCTGTGGGGCATACTAAAGTGGAAGTTGGGGCAGCGCAAGGTCTCTAACATCCACCAGCTCTGTGATGTTGTCATGAAGGAGTGGAAGAAGACTCCAGTGGCAACCTGTGAAGCTCTGGTGAACTCCATGTCCATGAGGGTTAAGGCAGTGCTGGAAAATAATGATGGCCACACAAAATATTGACACTTTGGGCCCAATTTGGACATTTCCACTTAGGGGTGTACTCACTTTTGTTTCCAACAGTTTAGACATTAATGGCTGTGTGTTGAGTTATTTTAAGGGGACAGCAAATTTGTTATACAGGCTGTACACTTACTACTTTACATCGTAGCAGAGTGTCTTTTCTTCAGTGTTGCCACATGAAAAGATATAATAAAATATTTACAAAAATGTGAGGGCTGTACTCACTTTTGTGAGATACTGTATATATATATATATAGATGTAAAAAACAGATAAACTTCTTATCTTGTAATACCTTTTTTATTGGACTAACAGAATTTGTTAATGACAAGCTTTCGGGAGAACCTCCCTTTCTCAAGTCTGAGGCATTTCTGAGCAAAACGACACATAGAATTCAAAGTTGAGTTGTGATACAGGGGTTAAAGCGACATGAGTGCAGATAAGACACAGGTTTGTTAGAAAATAGACACCATCTTAGCAGAGTAGGGGGTAGTAGGGGGTAGAGGGGGAAAAGAAAAACAAACAAGCAGACAGTGCACAGGATGGTACACTTTATACATGCACACACACATAAATATATATACAGCTGAATTGCGCATTCATACTCCAATTCCTGAAATACATAAGTTTTCACAATATTAATAACTTGAAAGAATAAATGAATACTGTATTATGATCTTAAAACATTTTGCTATTTATACATTTTGGAATGAAAAATAAATTTAAGTAGCAATTTTCACAACACATAAAAGCATCCTTGTCATCATTTTCTTTCTACAATTAATTTTATGGTAAAGGCAGAAATTTGAAATAATTATAAAAAAAAAACTAAATTGGAAAAAATAAAAAATATTTCAAATACAATTGACATGTATACAGATTTTTATACTTAACCTAATAAATATATATGCATAACATTTTTTAAATTAAATATTTGAATGATGTCTCCTACATATTTGCCATAATCCTTGTATCATGTCTATAGACAATAATATATTAAAAACTAATTGCATAATATACCTGTGGGAAATTGTAGAGACCTAGAATATAAGCAAGAAGGATTGAATGCGTGGATATAGCAGATCCAATTATTGAACTGAGAGGAGCATCACTAAGACAACGATAATTTGGAACAGCTCTGCCACGACCCGTGAGCATTTGCAAAGCACCTTTTAAGTCTTGCTGAAGAACAGCACATGAATCATATACTTGAAATCCCAAAGTGATATTTGAAAGAATATTTAAATCTCCATTGATCTCATTCACAGCGAATCGCAAGGCTTGGATTTGCTGAAAACTCTCAAAGTGGAACCTCATGAACATAAAATGATTAAAAATAAAATTAGTGCGGTTTGGACAATTCAAATGAATACACAACTTTATGTTAAAAAAAGTGAGACACGTACTTTACTAAAATTACAGAAATTAGTTCTACACTCAAATTCCCACAACTCTTTGCAATGTATACTATAGCATAATATTAGTATGAATTTAGTTAAGGTAAAGCTGACTTTGCACACTATGCAGTTGATCTTGCTGCGTCAGTATCTCTAACACTAGGGCATGTTCCATTTCTTCTGCATTCACTACTTACACTTTTTTTCTGTCTCAGACTGTATACTGTTATAGCTTCTGTCTGCTAGTAAGAAGATAAGGACAGGAGTGGACCAGCGAGTGTATGGGGACAGTCCTTGGAAAGCGTGGAGTGAGGCATTAAATTGAACCATTTATGTAAAGCTCAGGGTGCTGTCTGCACAATATGCCCTTAGTTGGCCAACCTACATGATTGGCAGGCAGCTTGACATGCATTCATGCCAGGTTGACCTTCTAATTCCTCAGGCAGATTTTTTTTAGGCATGCTTGCCCCTTTGGGCGATTCTTATTACGTGATTCTTGTCAGTTGCCCACCCTTTTACCCCGCCCACCAAAATCCTGCTTCACTGGGCACTGCTGTTAGGGGGTATGGTTTTACTTGAATTATGAAAGCGAGACATTATCATTAGGATATAGTGTCATATTGAATATATTGTCAACTCAAAACACAAACTATTATGCAGATAAAATAATTATTTATGGAACAATGTCTATGTAGGTATTTTTAGTGTATCCCTTTTATTCAGTTGTAAAGTAATTATTAGAATATCCATCTGGACTCTATTGACCATGAATAAATACATTTGAAGAATCATTGAAGACAGTTTATCATGCAGTTGTTTGATGTTATTCACTTAGCGTAGTTCTTGTATGTGGGAAGTATGCACATGAAACTGTACTTTTACATTCTTGGAATATTTATAGGAATGTTCTTCCCCCAAAATGCAACTCTGTTCCTGTAACCAATTTTCTCAGTTATTTTTGTCACACTTACTGTATGTGACAAAATGCTGTTTCTCCTTTTATGACATTTCAGGCTCGGCCTAATAAATGTAAGATGAGAGATACCTCACAATCTCTAAAATCTGTATCTGTGATTTTTGAGATCTCCTTGAACAGCAAGCTATTTATATATTTTTTTGTCCTTTTACTAAGTGCTACCTGTGTATCTTTTGTTTAAGATATATATTTTGATATTTTATTACATGAAAAAACATAATATTTGAAGGAGTATTCAGAAAGGGTTCATTCCATTGATATACAATGCCATATCCTCAGGGCCCAAGGGTTGGAGAGTGCTCACATACGTCCAACAATGGGAAAGACTGGTCAGTAATAGAGTGCTAACCCACAGACTGGTAAGTAACCCAATATTAAGCCACAAACTGTTCAGCAACAGCAAAGGAATTGGATCTAGGACTATAGTAGGATGTAGAGGTGTGGCAGGATATTTGGGAAGTGGCAAGAACATATGTAAAAAATATTGATGAGATGGTAAACCACTCTGGTCAATTTTACAAAACGGGAAAGGCCACCTCAGTTCTCTGCTGGAGGCATTGTAGGAGGAAGGGAACCTAGAAACATATTTAATTGGACTGTCCCCAGGTTGGTCCCTTAAGGGAAAGTATAGGCAGGCTCCTATCACAAATATTCCAAAGAATGTTTGAGATTGATCCTTGGGTGTTTTAATTGTCCAAACCCATTGATGGTTTCCCGGTGCTCCCTCAGAAATTACTAAACAAAATCACACTGACTTCACGAAGGGCTCTAGTAAAAAGGATAATTGCAGACTCAAATGCCTACTATGGAGGAGGTTAAGGCCAAAATAGACAATAATTACCTAATGGATAAATTGATCTCCATAGTACATAACAGCATACAGACATTTACAAAGGTTTGGCACCTTGGGAG
This sequence comes from Pelobates cultripes, assembly GCA_933207985.1. Classification (NCBI taxonomy): domain Eukaryota; kingdom Metazoa; phylum Chordata; class Amphibia; order Anura; family Pelobatidae; genus Pelobates; species Pelobates cultripes. The sequence goes on from OW240914.1 coordinate 20,620,673, forward strand.
GAGTTGGGCTTTTTTGGAATGGGCAGCTTTCTGGGCAGAGTGTCACTTCTAGTCTCTTGGTGGGTACTTTTGCATTATCTTATTTTGTTTTTTATTAGTTTTAGTTTTGCTTAGATTTTTCTTTATTATTGACTGGTGCTGAATTTACACATGATAGTGTACCTACATATTTAAGATCTTTTGTGGTACTACCTGTGTGATATGTTAAACTTGTTATATCACTGACACAGTGTTAGAAAACACGTTTAAAAAGAAAACATGGTACACCTAGTGCCTCTATCATGGTTGATTGTTGTATTTTGATGTGTGGCAATCGATAAAAAAAGAATTAAAAATAAAAATCTGTATTTGATATGTTAATGATGTTAATGAATTTGCAGTTGCTTAGTAATCAGAGCCATAGATCTCAATCAAGAAACATACCCCATGCATCATACACTTTAAAACAACATCATATGTCATCTTACATTGTACACTTGGTCCCAGGTGGCCTCTCATTGAAGAAGACCTGTTGATAGACATTTCCAAGATGCAGAGGCAGCATCAATCCTATCATTATATCCCCAGACTGCAGCATCCCACTGAGCTCTGTGATGGGCAGTCTGCATTGCTGGTCTTCAGAGTGAAATACTGGAATAAGGAGCAGTATGATAAATTGCCAGATTACGTGATATATAAAAGCCATCATGGATTTATTAACTGGTATAGATCTGCAAATACAACATGAATTCATGCTGTGCAAGTCTGTTTTATAATATGTATTATATATAGATAGCTCATTAATGATGATTTGCAACAATTTATCATTTTTCATTTGGTGCAAAAAAACATAGAAGAGATTGGCAGGTGTTATACTTCAGGGAAACAGCTGTTCTTAGAAATTGCTGCCATGTTAATTCAGCCCTCTCTCAACAATGATAACGCTGAAAAAGAACAATCAAAGCTTTTTTTTTTTTCCTTAGGTCTTCTGCTGGGATATCACGAGAGAATCTGTGCTTTAAAATTGAAGTGATGCTAACAAAATGTAGTAACAGCCAGTCAAAAATTATCATATGATCATTAACAGCATGCCGAGCCACGGGTGAGTAACAGAATGCTGAGCCACAAACTGGTAACAGAATGGTTTATGATAGAAGGGCTAATAGAATAATCTTGTGTATCTTGCAATGATTATAATGTTATATGGAATCGGTGACAGGAATGTATACCTCTCAGTTATTATAACCTAATTGTCTTTCTTCCCAAAGCAATCCCTTTCTTAAAGGAGACATTTATAATCCAGAGGATTAGATTGCCTGTAATCCTTGAAATACACTATATCAACATGTCTGACACACATTATATAGAGAATATTTCTCTATATATAGCAGAAGTTTCCCATTGAGATATTCAATTATAGCCCCATGGAGAATTTACCGTAGGAGACAAATTACCGCAATCATGATGCTTGCCTCCCAGCTGCACACTGCAACTTGGATAAAAGAATCAGTGGCCCAAATTACTCCAACCAGGATACTATGAATGATAATAATTAAATCAATGTGATAATTAAATAAAAAAAACATTACACTATGGGACTGTCATTGTATTCTTTATTGCAATGATAGAATTATAGAAAATCTTAAAGGGATACTCCAACCACCATGACCAGTTCAGTGATTTGAAGTGGTTATGGTGGTAGGAGTATGTATGTGTAGTGTTTCAATTACAATGGAATGTGGCTCCTGATACCATTGATTGACACATGTTGAAGATAAAGGATAGCGGCATAGAGGGGAGATCTTCAAAAGGAAAGTAGGTATGTTTAATTTTATACAACCAGCATTTATAAAATTATATGAGTCCATAAAATAACTCGAAATACTTAAAACATCAAATTATTTTCTTAACAGCTGCACTAATTTATCATGATATTTAAAAGAAGCGTCAATCAAACCGAAACAGTTTTAGCAAAGTAAACATTTGGAATTACACAAAAACTAATAAGTAAAGTTCCCAAAAAATGGAAAATACACTTTAAATAAGATAAAGACAAGGAAGAAAAATAAATATAATCAAAAGAAAAATCCACCAGAAAACAAAGAAAATAATAAGTAATGGAGAATATAAAATTGGAGATAAAATGAGCCTCTCCATAACCGTACGATTTGATTTAGCCATCCCCAGATTAACAGATTACACCATGAACATGAGCAACCACTGAACAAAGAGAGATGAGGAAACGAGGATTGACTCAATACCCAATACCTGATATTGTTTGTATATTTTGGTAATAATATCTTAATAAGAGAATATTAAACCTTACTTTCTTTTTCATGCTGTGATACAAAAATCCAAAGTAAATAGATTAGGAGCAGTGGCATTATTGATATTGATACTGTAAATGCATAAAACCAGGATCAAATATCTTATTTTAAATACAACCACTTCAATTATACATTACAAGCTGTACATAATTCATGCCTACATAATAATCCAGTTCATTTCAATATTTCACTTAATTTAGTAACATTTAGTAACTTTCATATTTTTCTAATTAGCAATCACAAGAAATAGTTATTGTAGGGACATGTTATCCCCTTTCAAAATGTTGGTTCTTGCACATACATGCACAATGATAAGATCATTACACACATCTCACTACAGAAAGCTGACACTGACATACACAACAAGCTCACTACAAACAAACATATTAAACACAAGTTTACTGACACATTTACAAGCTCACATAGACAGACAAGTTCACTACTGAAGAATCAATACACACAGCTCACTACACAAAAGCGTACCCACAGACATTCAAACTCACTATTGAAAAATCACTACCACACACAGATACCAAACTCACTACAGACAGCTCTTTGACATATACAAGTTCACTACAAACTGCCAAGTACACATAAACTCACACAGCTCACTGCAGACAGCTCACTGACCCACACACAAGCTCACTACACACAGCTTGCTACAGAATGTTACCTGACACATACACTAGCTCACTACAAACAAGCTCACTGATATACACACACAAGCTCACACAGGTCACTAAAGCTCACTGACAAGCTCACTGACATGCACACAATTCCACTACACACAAGCTCACTGACACATTCACAAGCTCACTACACACAAGTTCACCCACAGACACACAAGCTCACAAAACCACCTTGTCAGTCAGATAATTCAACATCCTTATTGTTCTGTAAAAAAACATTTCCTTTGCCCTAGACTAAATCTAATTTCTTCAGGTATAAGAATGTCCTATGTATTGTCCTGTTTATGACTATTCTTCCAGACAATGGATTGTATTGGCCCAGAATATATTTATATAATGCTACCATATTCCCTTTAATGCTTCTCTAAATTAAACAGATTTAAATGCCAAATTATTTCCATTTGACTCTTTTAGTACTTGTAAGTGAATACCATCAGGCCACAGAGCTTTGTTTACATTAACTTTCTTTAGTTGCTGCAGCTGTATGTTTTGAGTCATCCAATCACAATTATTCCTGCAAGTTTTTTTTCTCAATCATTTGCACATCTCTTGCCATAGGTCCCTCCTTAGTATATACTGAGGAAAAATATATATTTTTTAAATATCTTCCTTTTCCTGGTCTTCATTAACTAACATACCCATCTCTGTGTTCAGTGTACCTACACTTACTTTCTTTCTTTCTTTCTCATTTATGTACTTAAAATATTTTTTTTTGGTGTCTGGGTGGTTTGCTTTCTTTAGCTATCACTTTCTCCTTTTCTTGTCCAGAACATCTAATCGTCCTTTTGCATGCATTATTGGCTTCCATATATTATTTATATGATGCCTCTTTTTTGTCTAATTTAAATGCTTACAATTACATTTTTTTATATTTGGTTTCTTGGTTTACTTTTTCACTAATCCACATTGGTTTCGATTTGTTTCTTTTATATCTATTACACAATAGTACATACAAGATATTACATTATCCTTTTTTTTAACTTTAGAGTTTATGACAGTCAATATGTTGTATAGCTGCCCTCATCTTCTTGAATTTGGACTTTTAAAATTGTATGTTTTAGTATATGCTATGTGCTTTTACTTTTGGTTTATGCCAAAAGAGACCATATTGTGATCACTATTTCCCAACCACTTCTTGAATGCTACTTGAATGTTTGCCAAAAGATCAACATTCTTTGCTATAACAAGATCGAGACAATCATCCTTTCTAGTTGGTGTTTGTACTAATTGTAAAGGTGCCAGTGAACAGATTCAAAAACCTGATTTTCCCTTGGTGAACTACTAGTCATTCTATCCCAATTTATTACTGGATAATTAAAATCTGCAATAATTAATGTGTTACCCAGATGTGCACCCCTTCCCAATTTGCTGTTCTTTCTCATAAATGTCAATATATCCCAACCTATCATTGTTTTTTCTTCTTTAGCCCCAACCAGGTATCTAACAATAAAGCTCTCAATATTTGACTTAAACTCATGGTTGACATGCAAACATAGCCCACCAGCTTTCCTGTTTTTTTCTGTCTTTCCTAAGTGATGTGTAACTATTTAAGGGTTGCCCAGTCATATGTTTCATTCCACCATAGTTCAGTTATGCTTATTATATCATATTGCTTAGTGTAATATTGCATCTAGTTCTCCCATTGTGTTATTTAGGCTTCTTGCATTAGTAAGCATACAGTTAATTTTGTAACGGTACAGGGTGCAGCAGAACCGATTAAGCAGTTTTGAGGGGTCAATGCTAGGGCTGTGGTGGGGGCAGGTGCACCTGGTCTCATTGTGTTCCATCTGTCACCCCATTTCAGTAGCCAATATGGTTTGGACCAGAGTACATCGAGGCTTTGCTGTGTGGGTGTATTTCAAAATCAACCAGATCGCGATGCAAAGAGCTTTTCAGCAGCGTTTCAACATTCCGCACAACAACGCCGTTCCTAATGCAAACACAATTCATCATAGGTTAGGCGGTTGGAGGAAACTGGTACCACGCTTAGAAGAGGTACACATGGCCGACGCATGTCCATAAGAACACCACAAAATGTGCAGCTGGTGATAGCAGCAATTGAGCAGTCGCCAGGATGTTCTGCTCGAAGGCATGCTGTTGCTTTGGGAATGTCAGACTGCAGTCTGAGGAGGAGTCTTCATTTAGATTTGCAGTTTCATCCCTACAAGATGATGTTGACTCAATAATTGAGTGTAGCAGATTATGCCAACCGCAGAAATCTGTGCGAGCAAATGCTTGCACTGATCCCTCCCGCAGCTGCTTTCTTCAGTAGCGACAAGGCACATTTTCATCTCAGTGGAGCTGTGAATAAGCTACTGGGCTCAAAATAACCCCCAAATAATTAATGAAAGACGGTTTCATTCCCCTAAACTAATGGTGTTGTGTGTCGTATCACAATTCGGAGTGATAGGCCCGTACTTTTTTGAGGAGGCAGGCGTGACCGTGAATTCTGAACGTTATGTCTCAGGATGGGGCTACAGCCCACACAGCCCAAAATTCACTATTCACTCAATGATTTGAAAGAAAGGTTTCCCGGATGTCTAGTCTCTCTGAAGGGTGATGTGGGGTAGCCGGCGCAGTCACCAGATTTGAGCATTTGCTATTGTTTTCTTTGGGGAAATCTGAGGCAAAACATGTTCAAACATCTCCCTCACACCCTACCAGAGCTAAGAAAGCAGATTATTGAAGAAGTTGATGCCATACCCCGCTTGTGTGAACGAGCTTTACAAAACTTCAGAGATCGTCTCCAACAGTGTGTTGCTGCTAATGGCCACCTTCACGAGGACATTATTTTCAAAACTTAATGAATATAAAATGGTATTTACTGCTGAATTTAAAAAATAAAAACTGTTTTCTCTATATACCTCAGTTAATTTTTTTAAAACCCCTCTAAACTGCTTAATCGGTTCTGCTGCACCCTGTACTTTATGTGAATTTTTTATTATTATATTATTATTATTTATTTTTATTCTATTATGTGGGTTTTTTATTACAATTTTATTACTATTCAATATATATTAGCTATAGAATCTAACTAGGTGAACTAAGGACTGCAACACTGACCTCTGGATGAAAACAGGGGTGAGACTAGGATTTAAAACAATCAGTAGAATAATGATCCATGACTTCTGTAGACCACTCTAGGAAGAAGTAACCTGTGGAGGATTTTTGTTTAAAATATATCTATCACATATGTGGATTATTGAGTCTACAGCAGACATTAGTGTTTAATGCCTAACTTAGATTAATGTAGATTTTACTTATATATTATTTCACATATTGTGTTATATGGCGGTTTGAAAACCTGCAGTTAGTCTCTGTGGTCTCCTCTGCTTCACTTTCAGCAGAGAAACAGGGAAAACATAGATAATAATATTGTATTAAATTATCGATAAAATTACTATTAAAAAAACAAGCAAATACTGTTTTATTGATATTCATGGTTGTTTAGTTTTACCAGTTCTTTTTGGAGAGGATCAACATTATTTACCAAGCCTTAACTTAAAAATCCATTCTCCAGTTGTAAAATTAGATCAGCGATTCACTCTTCAAATATTCTATGAGTCTTCAAATTACTCTTCACAGGATTTTGGTTGTCCTGGGAAATACAGTAATGCTGCAGTAATAATGTATTGTGAGCAATAACCTGGAGCCTAATAAATGTGATGTATATTTTTTCAACAACCGGTGACCCACTGAAATAGTGTGAGGAATCCAATATTGACTACTGACCCAAGTTTTTGGAACCACTGCCTCATTGGGATGTTGGTCTTTAGGTGACATATAAAACACATGCCTTTTATAAGCATTTACTTCCATTGTTAATGGTTTTATTAACCCCTTAACGGTGTTAAGTCGTTCTATGCCGCCCGTCTTTAAATGGGCTTTAAAGCTGGTGCAGCGGTATGTAACAGCTTTGAGCCCTGGAGCGCCTCCCAGCTCTCCACTTCGGGAGGACTGCCTGACAGCCCAGGCAGCCCTCCCATGGCAAATCAGGCCCCCATGTCAGACATAGTTGCCTGCCGATCTGCCTGCAGAGGGACTGCCTGGGCTGATGGGAAGAGTAAAAAAAAATTTACTAAATAAATAAATATAATTAAAAGTACATATATATATATATATATATATTTAAATATTTAAAAATATATATATATATAATACAGCATATCGTGTTTTATAAGCAGGCTTTGACTTCAACAACACTGCCATTAGATTGAGCACTAATTCTCTCTCATATTTACCAAATCTATCCCGTTTGACTCACGGATTTATTTATGAGATGCTCTCTGGAGTTCATATCAGGTCGGAATAAAATAATAAAACATTTAGGGAAAAACATACATATAACCAGGGCCCAGCTTGAAGACAGGATGGCAAATATTTCCATGGCTACCATGTATTTTCCTTTAGCACTAAGAGAAGCCGGGATATAGGACACCCAGACACTGAGGAAGGCCAGCATGCTGAAGGTGATGAACTTGGCTTCATTAAAGCTGTCAGGGAGTGTCCTGGCCAGGAAGGCAACAATGAAACTGGTGGTGGCCAGTAGACCAAGGTATCCTAGCATGCACCAGAACGCAGTTATTGAGCCTTCATTACATTGGGCAATAATATGGGTGGCCTGCATTTCAATGTTCTGTTCTGGAAAAGGGGGGTTGAGAGACAACCAAGATATGCACAAAATAAACTGTATAAATGAGCTACCAGAAATTATTATATAGGATACCCAAGGACGTGTCCACTTCTTAAGGTGGCTGCCTGGTTTAGTGGCCATGAATGCAGACACCACCATGATTGTTTTAGCTAGAATGCATGAGATGCAGAGGGCAAACACCATCCCAAATGAAACTTGACGTAACAAACATTTCTTATATTCTGGATATCCAATAAAAGCCAAAGAGCAGAGGAAGCAGAAGGACAGTGATATCAGAAGGAGACAACTTAGAGAATAGTTGCTGGCTTTTACTATTGGGGTTAATTGAAACTTTACTAAAAGCATCAACATAGCAGCTGGAACCAGAGAGGATATAGAGATTGTTGAAGCCAGTAATATTCCCAGCGGCTCATTATAGGAAAGATATTCTATGGGCTTTGGAAGACATTTGGATTTTTCTGAATTTGGCCACATATTCCATGGACACTTTATGCAACTGATAGAGTCTGAAAGATAATAAAACATAATGACTATGTGTGCATTACATGCATTAAGCAAATTTACACTGTACATGATAAATGATGGAGTAAATCTTACTTGGAGGGGGTAGGTAGCACTGGTAACATTACTGTACAGCTGGAAATAACTGAAGACAGACTCTGGACAGACCTTACCAGACTGCTTAGTAGAAGAGCAAATTTATAAAACTTACAGCAATGCAACTCTCTTAGTGAGCACACTATGTCAACACACTACCTACAGAGATACTCTTTTTCAGCTGGACACTGCTGGAGGAATTCTCACACCTTGTCAGATTTTCTCCATCAAAAATGAAATAATGTTCTGCTCATACAGCACAGCTCTCACTCTTGCTAAACAATCATACTGTTCCTCTTTCATTAGTACATGTTCCTAAAATCCCAGTGGTCTCTTTGATACTATCAATGTATGGCTACCCCTTAAAACTAACTTTTCAGCTGGTAGCCTTGCAAGCTGTTTTAGTGACAATATTATTAAGTTAAGTTAAGGAAAAATTCCCCCCTTCACTCCTGTCTCTCCTAACCACACTTGGACCATGCCTTTCCAGCCCTCCAGGCCTTCTCTCCAGCTACTGAACAAGAGGTGACTGTGCTTCTCCATTCAACTCGCCCAACTAATTGTTCACTTGATTCTATTCCATCTTAACTTATCAGATCTCTCTCTCCTTGTCTTGTGCAATCCTTAATACACATCTTCACTCCCTTAGTCTCTGTTACACTGTACTTTTGTGGTTCTCATACTATCTTTCAACACTCATTCTAATAACACCTCCTCTCCTCATCCTGTCTCAATTAGATCCCCCTAAAACTCAGCAACTTTAGAATTACTTTGATCATCTGCCACTACCACTTGTACACTGGTGACACTCAGATATATCTCTCCTCCCCTGATTGCTCCCCCCCGTCCTAGAATTCATCACTTGTTGCCTCTTGTCCATCTTTGATTGAATGTTCTCCTGCTGTGTAAAACTCAATCTCACTATAGCTGAAATTCTTATCTTTCCTCCTCATAATGCTAATTCTCCTCTTTCACTCTCCCTGCAAGTTGCATTAGCCTGTCCTTGCAAGCTTGCTGTTTTGGTGTTATCTTTTATTTTGGCTTCACCTATATGCCTCACATCCAGTCTGTTACTAAAGCCTGCCAATTTCCCCTTAAAAAACATTGCTCACATTTGCCCCTTTCTTGTTAATACCCTTGTAATTTTTTGCATTGATTACTCTAGTTCTCTCCTAATTGGTCTCCCCAGAAACTGCCTCACTACAGTCCATAATGGATGCTGCTTCTAAGGTACTTTTGTTCTGTTACGGTATAAAAAAAATGCAGAAAAGTGCGTTTTAGCAACACAGAACAAACAAAGACCTTGATTTTAAATTGTGAAATAAACTTTATAAATGGTGTAATACCTTAAGATAAACTTTTAAAATTATTTTTTCAACATGTAAAAATATCAAATATATCTTAGAGAAAAAAATATCAATATATAAAACATATCAAGATATTACAACATTTTAACATTTTTCATAATATGTAATATTGTTAAAGTTTTATCCAAAACTATTAAATAATTTGGAAAGCTTATTCTAAGTTTAATAAGCTTTTCAAGTGATTCCATATTTATATATGGAAGCCACTAATTCTATGGGAGTATGTGTAGATAAATAATTTGGAATCTTTTTCTAACAGTACTGAATCATTTGGAAAGTTTATTAAATTTAAGTCATGCAGAGGAAAATGGTAAGTTACTTTACACTAGCTTAGAGAATATTTCTAGTACAGCTATTCTGACCTTAAATTTAAAATTCACATTGAATTTACATTGAATTCTCACTTTAGTGAATAACCCTATCACAGTCTTCAACAAAGCCCTTATGTGTGAAACGTGTCAGGCAGCCCTACCTCCCATTTCTCTTTATACAAACAACACATTTTACCATCTGTCACTGCAAAAAAGAATTCAGATTTTTCAATGATGTTCTGGTAAAGGCTGCTTTATTGATGACATTTATTGTGAGATTTTATTGCTTTTACTTTATTTAATTCAATGTTATGCTGCAATGCAACACAAAATGCATCCCAGCTGTGTTATGCACATTGATGGTAGTGAATTTAATGAGTACCCACTTTACTTAGGCTCCATAAATCCTAAGATACATTTTGAAAAGTAATTGGATTAACCTGCCTGTATGATTAGAGATCTCCCCTTGCGGACAAGGGACACACTGGAAGCAGCAGATTGGTTCTCCTTTTCGAGAAATCTTACGGAAGCCAGGTGGACAGCTCTGACTGCAGGCTGACACTGGGACCTGAGAGAAATTTAGGGTTAATTACTTTCCAAATAATGTTTAGGATAACAAATTATCATATACTGATAAAGGGTCTGTTAAAAAAAGTCTAATTGTGCCATGTTTAAAGGGATTCTATAGATTCCTGCAGTCCCTCGCACCCCCGTCCCACGGCACTGAAGGGGTTAAACTCCTTCAGTCACCTGAATTCAGCACTGATGTCCTTTGTGCTGGGTCAAGCTCTGCCCACGCCTCTCCCCTGCAGATGTCAGCCAGCGGGGGGAGACCTAATGTGAATGAACGGCACTGGCTGCGCTCGCATTAGAATTTCCCCATTGGAAAGCATTATTCAATGCTTTTGCAATAGGGAAAAATCTGATGCTGCAAGTCCTCATGCAGAGCATGAGGATGTCAAGCATCAGATACCAGACCAAAAGTCTGTTTCAATCCAGGAAGTTCCTCTAGTGGCCGTCTTAGAAACTGCAATAATTACCACTGTAGGGTTAAGGGACATGGGATATGACACCCAGATCACTTCAATGAGCTGAAGTGGTCTGGGTGCCTACTGTGTCCCTTTAACATCTGCACAAATACTCGTTGGTTTATGATAATGCTTAAAAAAGCACCACAACAAGAAATGGGCAGAGGCAGTACACAATTGTTAGTACATTTAAGAATTTATGTTGAAAAAGGAATTAAGTCCATCTAGTTAAAACTTGCACAAACATCTCAGACTTCACAAACCTATCTTGATCCATGCTTAAAAGTTCAAACCTATCTTAAACCATGCATAAAAGTTCAAACCTATCTTGATACATGCATTAAAGTTCAAACCAATCTTGATCCATGCATAAACGTTCAAACCTATCTTGATACATGCATAAAAGTTCAAATTAAAATAGTCTTTCCTTAGGGAAAAAAAGTGTTAATTCAATTTTCTCTTTATTCAGCAGGCTTTTATTATTGAGACTATCATAACTATCATATTTATGGTGTCATATTATCTTTTGTTAAAAACAAAAACAAAAAAAAAACAATGTCTTAAAGGCATCTGCTGTGATTGGTTAAACAGAGCCTTATCTATCTCACAGTAAATAAATTTCCTTCTGTATTTATCCATATTTACAATTCTCTTTCTAATTTACCGTCAGACAAGTTTTACAATTTTGCAAGGTCTGAATTCTTCAAAAAGGAATTTTGTATGTCGACAGATTGCAGGACAATCACTGCCACTGCAAAGAAACAACTCTTTCTTATATGTTACAATCGTGGAGTTAGAAGAAAAAAAAGTGAATTTGGGGAATGTGTCAACAACTGAACTGTTAACAGTAATCTGTCAATTTAAGGGTTTGAAACAGAGATTCTAAAACAGCAAATCTGGCATGCAACTGAAACGCTTGCCTCTATCAACATTCAATATTGTAGTGGGTGGAAGATGGTAAAAACTGTATTGGATCGAGGTACCTGCATCTGTTCATGGTTTTCAGTTCTAAAATGGGCCAGGCTGGACTGATTTTGTTCTGAAAAATGATGATATCTCACTGTACTAAAAATAAGAAGGGAAACTGACCAGGGAAAAAAGCCGTGATGCACAATGAACAGTAATAATATCTTTGTCAACAGTTGCGGCTACCTTTGCTTTCATGTACAACACAATATAAGTGTACTCAGGAGAGGCAAGTGGTGTAGGAAACAGAGGCTAACATATTATGATCAAATCCAACAGGAATGGGAAAAAAAAATCTGCTAATCAAACTCTGAGTTTGCTCTCACCCTGAAATACAAAATTATTAACTTCTGAGTAAAGAATACACAAGATATTTCCTAACTAACTGACAATTTTCCAGAAGGTGTCTACAGACCTCCGGCAAACAGCAGATAATCCAAAAAAACAAACAAACAAAAAAAGATGTTTAAAGTTTAAACAATTTGTTTTATTATATACTGACACAGTAGCTGCATTTCATCACAGTGTTAGGACTTTATCAAGTCATGTTTGAAGTATGTTTTATGTGTGTTTGTTTGTTTTATAGGGAAAACAACACATGAGAAGAATTTGGGAAACCATTTATACACCAAACTAGACAACAATGTCTGGCAGTAGCTGCTAAGGCCAGCAGAGTATTGTTATGAATAAAAAGGGCATTCATTTTTAGGACAAAAATATAATTTTGACTCTTTATATATCAATGGTAAGAGCAAACTTTGAATACATTGTGTATTTTCGGCTCTTGTTCTCAATAATTAAATTATGTCATTAGAAAAAGTGCATATGAGGGCTACAAACATAATAAGGGGAATGAAATGTTTTATTTATGAATAAAAGCTACTAAATTGAAATCTGTTTACTGTAGAAAAATGGTGCCTCAGAGGGGACCAATACAAACCATTGTCTGGAAATCAATTAATAGGGCTAGACATAGACTAAGAATGAGGTCACCATTTTAGAATGGAAGAAAACAGGTTTAGTCTACGACAAATTAAAAGGTTCTTTACAGTAAGAACAATAATACTATGGAATTCTGTGCCTGACTGAGAACAGTGACTGGATGAATTCTTGCAAAAACATAATATTCAATATGTTATATATTATAAAAATATAGAATAATATTTAATACTTGGAGTAACAGCATCTTGATCTAAGGAGAGGTCTCACTGTCACTCTGGAGTAGAGAAGTATTTTTTCCTTGTTTGTTGAAAAGTTGAAAAGCACTTCAAACAGGAACTTTTGGATCAACAGCAAAAGCACATGTGAGAACCCTGAACTTAATAGATGCAAGACTTTTTTTTCAGCCTATGGCCTTAATTTAATATTTTTGGCTACAATTTTCAAATACTGTCATTCTTAAATTCTAAATATATTTTAAAATACATCATTTATAAAAAAAATATGTCAATCAATCCAACAATATTAAGTCAAGGGCTCTTTAAATATGTAACTCATACAATGTGAATTGTGGTCAGTTTGTAAATAAAATTGTCCCAGAAAGTGAACATAACGTTTATTAAGTCCATTCCTGGGTCGAAACGTTGTTTATTGGATCGTGGGTTGAATAAATTGCCTTTATTTGGATACTCTGGAGTGCCTGGATTACTTTTTACATTTTAATTACATATTTTGGTCTCCTGGTACTGGGACTGATCCGGTTAGCACCCAGGGATACCCTAGACGAAGGGTCTGAGTGCAGTTCCACATTTTCTTTTCTCTATGAAGATCCTAATCTTGTCATGACCATGATGTTGGTATAAAGTCTTCAAAGTGTGGCATGATTACATGGGACTTTTTTAGAAAACATTTATATTCTGCATTCTCCCACACTGAGGTTGGTGATATAGGGGTTCATAATACCAAGCAGGTGGACATGCAAATAAGTTAATGGATGTAGAGGAGTGTGGAAATAGATAAATAGGAGCTATGACAATAGCCCACTTAATGAGTCAGTTTATAAATAGAACCTAGATAACAGATATGCAAGAGCACAGCATAATAAGTGGGAACTACTCAATCCAATTTGAGAAGTAAATACTTTATTCATAACTGCAGGCAAACCTGTAGGGTACAAATCTATATACTGATCTAATCAAATCAATAAACATGCCTACAATATACATTATAATGAATCCTTGAATAAACAGATTTATCTTATATAAATCTAGATACTTTAATAACATGCCAGTTAAAAGAAAAAGATCTAAAGGAAGCGTATTCACAAAATAAGGAAAAATAAAAATGCAAAATATACACGTTACATAGTTACATAGTTACATAGCTGAAAAGAGACTTGCGTCCATCAAGTTCTGCCTTCCTCACATTTGTTTTTTTGCTGTTGATCGAAAAGAAGGCAAAAAAAAAAGTTTGAAGCACTTCCAATTTTGCAACAAACTAGTAAAAAAATCCTTCTTGACTCTAGGATGGCAGTCAGATTTATCCTTAGATCAAGCACCTATTACACTACATTGAAAGATTATATCCTTGAATATTCTGTTTTTCAAAGTATGCATCTAGTTTCTGTTTGAACATCTGTATGGACTCTGATAACAAGTATATTCATACTATAATCATACAATATTCAAAACCATGTCAAAGCCTGAGGATGTCTGTATCAATATTCCCAGACGCAAGAGCAAGAATGCTGTCAATCAACGTGGAATTCAATGCAAAAAAAAAATCAGAATTCATACTGCGGGCTAATTTTATCCAAAGCAAAAATAAAACTCTTTATTGGAGAGTTTGTCAAAAAATCAAATGTCCCTGGTTACACCAGTAAATTTACTCCATACCTTCAAATAAGAAAAACATTAATTCTGTTTCCTTTAGGATTTCATTGACCAAGGTCATTTTCTTTTTTTACCAAGTGGATATTATACAGTGATGAACACATGCACATGGTGGGTCTTTAATTCCATATAAATGTGATATGAATTGCAGGTTGTACAATACTGATTGCTGCATAAATATACCACCAATGTTTTACAATTTTACATAATGAATGTAATTATGCTCACACCTGCTGCTCTTTAGATGTCCACAGTATGGCACTTGTGTTGATAGTGAAGACTTGAGCTAGGGCCATGTCATAGCTTCCCACTTTGGTATATTTCATGGCACCATTAGGGCAAAGCTGCCAATTCACAATGTCATAGACGGCAGGTGGGTCTCCGTTATTGTCAAAGTAGATTTCCCTTCCATTGTTCAGCATGAACCTCACCTTTTTCATATAGTACAGGAGCTGTACAGCATTAAAGCTGAAGAAGTGAGTATGTGTTGCATTACATGAAGAAGTTGTATCAAGATAAATAGAAAATAACAAAATTTAAGTGTGTTTGAGTACTCTTAGCAAAATATATTATTTGATCCTAGGATGATATTACAAATAATTTTAGTTTCTATATGATGAAATTAAATATTACCTGCCATGGTGAAAAATTCCAAATATTGGCACATGAGTCTTGAGAAAAAGGACCTTCTCTTTGCATGCAGTTTTTCATATCTTCCAAAGCATTGGCCACAACTTGCACTGCAGTGTAGACACTGTAAGTGGTTCTTAAACTAGAAACATCATTGTACACATACTGTAAAGTTTTAAGATCTTCCAATCCTGTACACCTGTTTGTTGAAATTTCCAAATACCCAGTTTGGTTTTGATCAGCCATGAATTTGCAATTGAATGTCAGCTCCCAGAATAGTTTTACCCAGTCATCTCCTAAAGACCCAGAAGGATGGACTTTGTTGAGGAATTCTTTGAGCCCAGGTATTGTTCCACTTTGCAGGGCTAGGCCTATTGTGCCAGAAAGGAGAGTGGAAAATGTTCCCAATGAAAAAAGAGTGGATGTAGACCAACCTTCACTGGCAATAAGTATCTTTCCTGTGATATTCTGTTTTTCCATCTCATTGAAAATAGGAACAATATCAATTTCAGTTGCATAAATTACAATAGCTTTAGCTGTGGATGCCTTCATTACCTTGACTATGTGTGGGGCATTGCGGTCTGGATGTCCTGTTAGAATGTTCTCAGTGAAGGCCACACATGCTCCAGCACTGACTATCTCCTGTTGGATAAGGTGAATTCCCTGCTGACCATAATCATTGTCAGCAGCTACTAATCCAACCCAAGTCCATCCAAAATGTAGCACCAGATGTGCAAGTCCTTTAGATTGGAAATTGTCACTGGGAACAGTCCTAAAGAAGGATGGAAACTTTCTATGGTCACTAAGAAGGGCGCTTGTTGAAAAATGGCTAATCTGTTAAGAAAGTAAAATCATATATATATTTAAGAATTCACCCAATGGGATCCAGTAAGACATGACATGTTTTGTAGAGTGCTGTATTTATCTCTTTAAATGTAGCGAACTACAAACTATTCAACCTTTCACATATACAAGAGACCTGTGACCTGTAATAACCTAGAAAAACATCAGGCAATACGCTAAGATGTGTTTTTTCATTCAAGAGAGAAAATGGGCAGTTTTATTACTTTACTTACTAAGGCCGTGTAAATGGTTATTCTTTGTCTATTTGCTATTGCTATTATAAACTCTGTGATTTGGTTTTTTTTTACTTTATGACTGTCCATTACCAATAATGTGTATATATATATATATATATATATATATATATATATATATATTTTCTGCAGAGTTTTACATCCATAATAAATATTGCTATTTTTATATATTGGAAATCGGAATGAAAATAAAGTTACACAACAATTTTTACAACACATGAATAGAATCGTGTCATACTTTTCTTTTTACAAATCATTTAATAATGAAAGGGTAAATTTAAATAAATAAAAAATAAAAAATAATAAAATGAAGACATTACAAATATAAGTGCCATGTATACTGATTTTATAATTAAACTAATATATATATATATATATATATATATACATTTTTAAATAAAATATTTGAAATATGTCATATTTGCCATAATTCTTGTTTCATGTCTATAGACGAAAATATTTAAAAAATATTGCATATTGTACCTGTGGGAAATTGTAGAGACCTAGAATATAAGCAAGAAGGATTGAATGCGTAGATATAGCAGATCCAATTATGGAACTGAGAGGAGCATCACTAAGACAACGATAATTTGGAACAGCTCTGTCATGACCCGTTAGCATTTGCAAAGCACCTTTTAAGTCTTGTGGAAGAACAGCACATGAATCATATGCTTGAAATCCTAAAGTGATATTAGGAAGAATATTTGAATTTCCATTGATCTCATCCACAGTGAATCGCAAGGCTTGGAGTTGCTGAAAACTCTCAAAGTGGAACCTCATGAAATAAAGTGATTAAAAATAAAATTAGTGAGGTTCTGACAATTCAGATTTTGTGTTAAAAAAGTGACATATACTTTATTTAAAATTACAGAAATTAGTTCTGCACTCAAACATCCACAACTCTTGCATAGCATAATATTAGTATACAGTATAGCATATATTAAATAGTCTCACACAAAATATATACCGGTAGTCAATTTAAAAAAAAAAACTTTTATACAGAAAATAATGATTATTTATGGAACCATGCCTATGTCTGTTATTTTTTGCAGAACCTCGTTAGTCAATTTTAGAGTCATTGAAAGAATATCCATCCCTGGGTTGATGACGTGAATACGTTCTGTACGCACGCCAGTAGGAGGAGCTGTTGGATCAGTGTCGGTGGGTTGGGGAGTAAGCAATGAAGGGAGCACGCAGTGATATATCCAGCGACATTCTGCAGTCCATGTGTGGTAGACTCAAAGCGAATTCTGCCGACGACTTCCAAAACTTCAAGACCACTAAGCATCTAATATACGGCCGTTCAGTGTGATAACCCAGAGATGGTGAGAGTCAAGGTCAAAGCAACAATGCTACAGCGTTATAACATTACAGTGCTGCAGCATCTGAACAACCAACTGAGTTGGGTAGGACAATTGTTTCTGTTTACTTTCTATTATATCTGAATTTAATAAGAATGGGGGACTATAAGCAATACATATGTAAAACAAATCCCTACAAGCCAACTTAAAGAAAAAGACATGAGGGCGAAAACAGGGAAAGGAAAGGGAAAAAAAAGATATAAACACGGGCTAATAACAGAAACCAACAAGGGAGCAAAAGGAGGGGAAGGTTAAAAAAAGAAAAGAAAAGAGGACTAAACAAAAGGAAAATAAAGAAGCAAGGAAAGAAAATACAAAGTGAAACTAGAGGAAAAGCAAGCTGTAATCAAAAAAATACAAAAAGGTAAGAACATAAAATCATAAAGAAGACTATTAAGAAACAAATATTGAACAGTTTTACATAAAGCAGGTTTATATGTGTTAAATAATATACAACATAACAAAACCTGTACTTCATACCTTCTCTTTTCCTTTAAAGGAGAAAAAAAACTATGCACATTCAGTTTATCTGAGAAAATAAAAAGGGAAGATAAATACACTAAAAAGGACAAAAGAACCCCAGAAGAATTCATTTTTCACCCAAACCAGTTAATTTAATTATTTTCCTAATTCCCCCCACCAATTATCCTTCAAGAAAGCTGGTTATAAATGGAAAATTTGACTAATTAACCTCTTTTTTCCTTTCAAACCAACTAAGCTAATTCATTTTAAGATTAGCTTAAAAACTCACGATGAACCTCCTCCAGAAAACAAAACAAAAAAATTACACCTTAATTAAAGCCTCTGCGTGCTCCGAAGACATTACTTAAAAGAGAAAAGAAAAAAAAAGATATTAAGAAATGGCATTTTATACCTTATTGTTTTGTTTATACAAAGCCTTTTTTCTTTTTTTTTTTATTCATGTTTTGCTTTATTGCAACAGTAACCGAAATTATGGCTACAGAAAAAATCCTACTAAAAAAGAAAAAAAACTAAAAACCATGAAAAAAATCCAGAAAAAAAGATGTCTGGTTTCCTTACCCCACAGTCATCGAAAGAACAACTAAATAAAGCATCTAATGAAATCATCAATTACCACACACTAAAGGCAAAAACCATATTACTCAAGATTTCCTTCAAAAATAAACCAAATTCAAATGGAAAAAGAAGTTAGCATTAACCCTTTAAACTCAATGAAAAAATATGATATATGGGATCAGTGGATAATAAGAATGAAATAACTTCCATAACCTTACTATTTACCCTAATCAAAAATATTCACTGTGATAAAGATAGCATTTTAATTTACAGTTTCTGATCTCCATTTTCTCTGCAGAAATAATTTTAATTTGGAAATTTATGTTTGTTTTGTAACTGGTATGTCATATTATGTATAAATATTACCAAAACTAAATTAAAAAAGAACCATGAAAACCAGAAAGAATATCCATCCCAACTCTATTGAACACGAATGAATATATTTGAAGAAGCATTGAAACTTTGTATTGTGCAGTTGTTTGCCGTTACTCATTTCATGTAGTTCTTGTATGTGGGTACTATGCACATACATAAACTGTACTTTTACATTCTGGTAATATTTTTAAATTGTTCTTCTCCTAAAATACAAAGTGTGTTTCTACATTTCATAAAGACATTTCAGATCCAGTCTTAATAAATTTAAGAATACCTCATAAGCTCTAAGTTTGTATCTGTGAAGTTTTGAGGTCTCCTTGAACAGCAATCAATTTATATATATTTTTTTTTTACTAAGTGCTAGCTGTGTATCTTATGTTTTAAATACATATTTTGCTATTTTATTAGAGGAAAAAACTCAGTATTTGAGGGAGGGATCTAAAAGGACTAATTTCAGTGGTATATAATGCCATTTTGTCAATGCCCAAGGGTTGGGGAGAGCTCACATCCATCCATCAGTGGGACAGGGATCTAGGAGGGGAGAAGGGTGTTGAGGTATGGCAAGATATTTAGAAAGCAGCAAAAAAAGTATCTATTTTTTGTGATTATAAGAACAGATAGCAAAATTATTGATAAGATGGTAAACCACACCAGTCAAACTCTACAAGATAGGAAAGACCACCTCAGATTTCTGTTGGAGGAATTTTAGGAGAAAAGGAACCTAACAACATATGCGATGGGACTGTCCTCAGGTTGGTCCCTTTTGGGAAAATATAGTCAGGCTCCTGTCACAAATATTACAATGACCATTTGAGATTGATCCTTTTAATTGTCCAAACCCATTGATTGTTTCCTGGTGCGCTCTCAGAAATTACAAAACAATATCACGTTGATTGTAAGGTATCTGGTGGCAGGATGGTTATGGGCACAAGTCCATACTATGACAGAGATAAAGACCAAAATAGACAATATTTAGTTATTGGATACATTGACTACCATGGTACATAACAGCATACAGTCCTTCCCTAAGGTCTGGACACCTGGGGAGGAGTTAAGGTGGTTAGTGGATTTGGATAGATGGCTTTCTTGGTGGATCCCTTTTGTTAAGAAAACTGTTAAAAAGGAAACATGGTACATTGAGTGCCTCTATTATGATTGTATTTTGATGCATGCCTATCTATAAATAAAGAATTTTAACAAACTAAGTATTTGATATTGTAAGATGGTAATACATCCACAATTACTTAGTAATCAGAGCCATAGATCTCAATCAAGAAACATACCCCATGCATCATACACTTTAAAACAACATCACATGTTATCTTACATTGTACACTTGGTCCTGGGTGGCCTCTCATTGAAGAAGACCTGTTGATAGACATTTCCAAGATGCAGAGGCAGCATCACTCCTATCATTATATCCCCAGACTGCAGCATCCCACTGAGCTCTGTGATGGGCAGTCTGCATTGCTGGTCTTCAGAGTGAAATACTGGGAGTAGTATGATAAATTGCCAGATTAATTTATATAGAAAAGTCATCCTGGATATATAACTGGTATAGATCTGCAAATACAACATGGAAATAATGAATGTATGCTGTGCTAGACTGTTTTATAATGTCTAGTATATCTAAATTGCACATTATTGATTTTTTCCAGCATTTTCAGTTTTTTTTTATTTTTGGTGTGTAAATACAAAGACACAATATATGAGCAGGAGTTATACTACAGGTGTTGGGATCATTTTACACTGCTGGGCAAAGCGTTCCATGCACCTCACTTTTGGACCGAACGTTCGGGGAGAGCCTTTCAGTGATACACAGACAACGTGTTTCAATTTGGGCTACTACCAATGTATTAAGGCCCGGCAAACATATTTATAGACAGAAGTTACAGCAAAAGTAACATGGCAAGATTACATCAGCTAAACACAGTATTGCTTATTCAGCAACCAACAACATGTATTTCTGGTAGCGAGGTCAAAAAGGTTGTCATTGATGGTCGGCAACCAGTTCATGTTTAAGCTGACATTTAACTACACTATTTCAAGAATAAGCTGCCCATTTACACTAGTCATGTATTTAATTTTAACCCTTTCAGTTACATTCTTTTATTCTGTAAGAATAACTCATTATGGAGTTTATATGGTAGAAGGTTAGGTGTTGGGTGTCATATAAGGCCAACAAAAATGTGGGTTATTCCGGTCATTACAGATGCCTTCTGTGGCCCTTTCCTTTCAGTTAACTTCCCACTAACCATAGGACGCAATGCAACTTAAAATAAATGAAAGTAGAAAAGGTAAGCCTTATTATTTCTAAAAATTTTGAAAATCACTGGAATCTAGACTCAAGGTACTCAGTTTACATCAAAATCACAAATATTTTACTCAATTCTACACATATCCCTGGATCTGCTAACACTTCCTCTCTTTCCGGCTAACTCTACAAAAAGGAAACAAAAAATGTTGTTAGAAAATATTTTAACATAGTCCAGAAAAAAATAAAAATTAGTCTTTTAAATAGCAGATGGAAACACAGTCTGTACTCCATAGGTTAGACGTCATAAAATTGATGACAGTAGCAAGATGGCTGACAGCAATTCAATATCAGGTTTCACATGTTATCAGCACTCCCTTTTGTTGCTGGACTTTCACCACAAGGCTCCGTACATTACTTTGAGATTCCGTGAAGGTTATTCTGAGAGCTTTCAGCATTATACAAAACTTTCAGAATTCTCCAAGTACTTGGTTGCACAGTTTATGTCCTCATAACTATCTCAGCATCCTTGGCTGGCATGGGGTGTGGCCAAACAAGTGCAATATTAACTTCATTTAGAGTTAGCCGGAAGAGATTGGTGATAATCATCTCCCGAGGATCAGGCGGCACAAACATTCCAGGACGGTCACAACAACACACAAACAGAATCCTCAGTATCACAAAAAATAGTTTCTACAATGATATGTTATTTTTGTTAATTAACCAATTACCTAGACTAAAAGTCCAGTCAAAACCCAATTTAGACCCCTAGATAGTGTATCATGGACTTATTTCAGCTTGGTTTGTACTGCATGCAATATGTCTATTACAACATTTTACATCTCTTCCCCTTAGATTGCTTTCTTACAGATGAGTGAAGCTTTCACTCTTCAGAAATGTTTGAATAGACAAGATCAAGCAGGTGGTAATATAATGCATTATATAATGGAAATAAGTAGTTAAAGAAAACGTTTGAAGCTAGTTGTATCAAAGGGAGATTGTAGGGCAGTGAAGGGGTTAACCCTAATTTAGAAATGTAAACAAAAGCGGTAATACTTAAAAATGAAAAAAACTCTCTTATATCTTAATGTTAAAAGTGCATACGGAATGGGGAATTTACTTAAATTTCTTTAAAATGTTTTAAATCCGACAAGGGCTTTGCACCTTCCTTCGATTCTAACTTTTTATTCAGTAATTTAAAACTATACCATTATTATAGCAATCTTTATAAATTACTACTGCTCATCAGAGACCTTCACAAAGTTATTAAGTCTGTTATTAAATTATGTAATTGTGTTATTATGCTATTTTGTTATTCATTCTTCTAAATCTTTAAATAATTTAACACATTGATATAGGGATAATTCCCAATAAAACTATGTTCCTAGAATCAGACCTTGATTTAGTAATCCCAAATAATTCAATACTATTGGATAAACTTCCAAAATGATTTCCTTTCAAACCATTCATAAAGATCACCTTAAATGTTTATCCAAAAATACCCCATTAGGCCTTAATTACTAGAACCATCAGTGCTGGGTTCTTCAACTATTAACAATTTCTACTACAAAAGCCTACCCTCTAGCACTTGCTCATTAATGGACATGATATTGCCTAACTAAGACATGTTAATTGAGTGTATTTTTTATTTATTTCTACCCTGTTTTGGGTCATTTTTCTGAAATATCTTCTAATAAGGTCTTCCAGAAAATGTTTTTAATTTACCAGTACAAATATAAGGATGATTTTTTACAGAGTATTGTTGCCTCACTTATAAACTTGAACATTTCATCAGAATTTTTCTGATCTTTATGTAGAAAACACCATTGTCCCGTGATCAAGGGGTACGCTAAATAAACCTTAGTTGGCTCTGCAAGCCCTGGCATTATATTGTGGATAACATCGCTCATCACACCCACTGTGTTCCATAAAGAGTATTAAGCATTCATGGAATTTGGAACATAACCACATCCCATCAGTGATTGCTCTTATTAGACAGTTTATACAAGTCTGTGGCTGATTAATAAAATCATTATCTATCTCCTAAAAGATAAAGGTGTAAAGTAATCAGTTCTTTGTGCCACGGATTATAGAGACAATTAGATAAATAAAAATCACAGATTTTGCAAACACTATTGGGATAATTAATAAGATTATCATGATATCCAGCATTAGCATTTCAGCACTAAAAATTATATACAATAAACAGTCTTGTGCGAAACTAGATAACTATGATAATCTTGCACAAGGGTAGGTTACGTTCTTGGCCATCTGCTCAGAATTCAGTATAAGGGCACTTTCAGGACAAGTCACTTTGTGATGAAAAACCTGGATCCAGGAATTGACTTTAGCAACTGGGCCCCTTCCACCAAGGTTGTCATAAGTGATTTTCTTGCATAGTCTCTTATCATTATATAATTTTCTGGAGCGATGACATGCCGGCTGTACAGCTCTTGACCTATTTAGAAAAAACTATATGCTTTTCATAGCGACATGCAAATTGTCTTCTCTTTGTCATAAAACATATTTATAGCAATCACTAGATGTCTAACTACACAATAGGGAACGAATTCAAGTATCTATCTTCAGCATAAAAATACCACTCCACTTATTTCATTTTAAACCCATAGACAGACAATGCTCATTATCACAGAACACACAAACTCATCATAGAAACATAAACATATAATTCCATCCTTACATTCACACATAACAAAAACATGTACTAGAGACACGGAATGGATATCCAGCAGAGGGGGTAATGCAATAACACAAATTCATGGATATGTAAATAGACCACAACACCTTAACACAGCAATACTTACTAATAATAACTCGAGCTAGATGGTCACATTATCAATAAAAATTTAGATTTAAAAGGAATCATTTAAAGTTATACTAGGTATCACCATAGAGAGGCTACCAAGTCACAATCGTAATAGAATAACTAAAGAAACCTCACACCCTGTGTCCGACAGAGGAAAAATCAAACATTACAATAAGTCAGATTTACCTGCAGCAGCATAGTTAGTCCTGCTCAGGTTTAGTGAGATTGGAGACCAGGCATGAAGGTAACTGATTACAGATGTAGTCTCAAACGTACACATCCAATTACATGTTATACCAAATTATCTATCTAGTGTACAAGACTATCAGTGGTGAAATTTATACCATTTACAAAGATCCTCTTAAACACAATCTTGCATGTTTTATTTTATTATTTTTTTTTTTTTAAACAATCAGTGCACTTCTACCAAGGCGACCAATACTTAATAGACAATGGCAAAAGGAACAATTTTATCAGCCAGAAATTATTACTAGACATCAAATATCAATGAATTATACCGACTGACCACAATCTCTGCAACTGAACAAACAACTTAGAAAATAGGAAGTCTGACACTCTGTTGTTGAACTCTGTAGCTTAGACTCCGTTTTTTTTTAAATTTCCTTAAAGTAAAACACATTTGACTTGTAATATTCCATACAATGGAAATCTGCAAAATATGATTTTCTATTTGGTAAAAAAATTATGCAGATTAACGCAACACTTTTAAAACAGACAAGTCAGAGCATCCCATCACCGACTAATCCAAAAAACATCCAAGTGTAGCTTGCATTATGAAAATGTCTTTAGAACTTTGTATATAGCCTTTTCTCATTATTCTGGATTCATTAATTAACCCTTGCTATTCTCCTGTCCATGGTCACAAAACTTATACCACTACAAAATATGAAAAGGAAACTTAACACTGTAAAAACTGTAAAAGTGACGCTTATCACTTATACCTTAATAATACCAAATGTCCTCCAGTGGGGGCAAGGATCTTACAATTTACCTTATGCCAGTTAAGAGTCATTTAACTCTTACTGACACATCTGAAAGGGACTGTAAACCCTTTCCTTGCCAGTTGAGAACTTAAACCCATACTGATGTATCTGAGAGAGGTTTTAACTCTGTCTCCTTGGTAGTTGAGGGACTTTAACCTACACTGACCACCAGCGAGACCTTAATCACATCTTAAAATCCCAAAGACACTAAATATGCTATTTACCTTAATCCACAAAGAGAGTAAGGATTATACCTGTGTAGAGCCCATCACCAAATTGTTGGGGTAATTATACACTGCTGGGCAAAGTGTTCCATGCACCTCACTTTGGGATCGAACGTTCGGGGAGAGCCTTTCAGTGATACACAGCAGCCTTGTGACAAAACTAGCCACTTCTTTGTGAAAATACTACGTTAATTCGTCTAGGTTGACTTCAAGAACAGAACATGGACATATTGTTCATGAAGTCGAATAAAATACCGAATGAAAGACCACACAGTGGAGTCGTGTGTCTCCAATTAAGAAATTGGGCTGCTACCAATGTATTAAGGGTCCGGCAAACGTATTTATAGACAGAAGTTACAGCAAAAGTAACATGACAAGATTACATCAGCTAAACACGATATTGCTTATTCAGCATCCAACAACATGTATTTCCGGTAGCGAGGTCAAAAGGGTTCTCATTGATGGTCACAACCGGTTCATTTTTAAGCTGATGTTTAACTAGACTATTTCATGAATAAGCTGCCCATTTACTCTAGCCATGTATTTAATTTTTAACCCTTTCAAACAGGTAAACAATTGTTTTTAGCAAATGCTGCCCTTTTAATCCAACCCTCTCCCAATAATGATTTTGCAGTAAAGGAACAATCAACTTTTTTATTCTCAGGTCCTCTGCTGGGATATCATGAGAAAAACTGAATTCATGAAGGCAGCTGCAAATAGCAACTGGTGCCTGGTAGTATACATTCCATTACAGGTTAAGGAACGCTGTCTCTAATCATAAGCCTAACCTCAACCTTGCAAATATATTTATATATTTGTTTAATATATATAATAAATTTAAATCCACAATAATAGGTGATTATCTCTGAATGTGTCTGTGCTTGAAAAACAAAATGGAGTTACAGCCACTGTAGATATACCATAAAACATAGCCTTTCAAAAAAAGTATTAACAGACTGTTTTTTTTCATAAGATCATTCATCAACAGAATGCTAAGCCACATAGTGGTCAGTAAGAAAATACTAAGTCATAGTGTGGTCAATAAATAAATGCAAAGCTGCAGACTGGTTATTAACTGAATGCTAAGCCACAAACTGGTCTGTAACATAATATGAAGCCAAAGACCGGTCAGTAATACAATGCAGAGCCACAGACTGGTCAGTAACAGAATGTCAAGCCACAGACTGGTTAGTAATAGAATACTAAGCCACAGACTGGTCAGTAACAGAATGTCAAGCCACAGACTGGTTAGTAATACAATGCAGAGCCACAGACTGGTCAGTAACAGAATGCAGAGCCATAGACTGGTCAGTAATAGAATACTAAGCCACAGACTGGTCAGTAATACAATGCAGAGCCACAGACTGGTCAGTAACAGAATGTCAAGCCACAGACTGGTTAGTAATACAATGCAGAGCCACAGACTGGTCAGTAACAGAATGCAGAGCCATAGACTGGTCAGTAATAGAATACTAAGCCACAGACTGGTCAGTAATACAATGCAGAGCCACAGACTGGTCAGTAACAGAATGTCAAGCCACAGACTGGTTAGTAATACAATGCAGAGCCACAGACTGGTCAGTAACAGAATGCAGAGCCATAGACTGGTCAGTAATAGAATACTAAGCCACAGACTGGTCAGTAATACAATGCAGAGCCACAGACTGGTCAGTAACAGAATGTCAAGCCACAGACTGGTTAGTAATACAATGCAGAGCCACAGACTGGTCAGTAACAGAATGCAGAGCCATAGACTGGTCAGTAATAGAATACTAAGCCACAGACTGGTCAGTAGCAGAATGTCAAGCCACAGACTGGTCAATAATAAAATGCTAAGCCTCAGACTGGTCAGTAGCAGAATATCAAGCCACAGACTGGTCAGTAATAAAATGCTAAGCCTCAGACTGGTCAGTAGCAGAATGTCAAGCCACAGACTGGTCAGTAATAAAATGCTAAGGCTCAGACTGGTCAGTAGCAGAATGTCGAGCCACAGACTGGTCAATAATAAAATGCTAAGCCTGAGACTGGTCTGTAACAGAATGTCAAGCCACAGACTGGTCAATAATAAAATGCTAAGCCTAAGACTGGTCAGTAATAGAATGCAGAGCCACAGACTTGTCCGTAAAAGAATACTAAGACACACACTGGTCAATAAAAAAATACAAATAGAATTGCAAGCCACAGACTGATCAGTAACAGAATATGAAGCCATAGACAGGTCACTAATGCAATGCAGAGCCACAGACTGGTCAGCAATAGAATGTAAAGTCACTGACTGGTCAGTAATAAAATGCTAAGCCACAGACAAGTTAAACAACAGAATTTTAAGCCACAGACAGGTCAGTAACTGAATGCTGAACCACAGATTAATGAGTAACAGAATGCTGAGCCACAAACTGGTAACAGAATGGTTTATGATAGAAGGGTTATTAGAATAATCTTGTGTATCTTGCAATGATTATAATGTTATATGGAATAGGTGACAGGAATGATTACCTCTCAGTTATTACAACCCAATTTTCTTTCTTCCCAAAGCAGTCCCTTTCTTAAAGGAGACATTTATAATCCAGAGGATTAGATTGCCTGTAATCCTTGAAATACACTATGTACACATGTCTGACACACATTATATAGAGAATCGCGAACAGCGGTGTGAATTGTTAGAAAGCAGAAGTTTCCCATTGAGATATTCAATTATAGCTCCATGGAGAATTTACCGTAGGAGACAAATTACCACAATCATGATCTCACTGCAACTTGGATAAAAAACAGTGGCATTAATTACTCCTATGAATGATAATCATTAAATCAATGTGATAATTAAATAAAAACATTACTACAGGGCTGTCATTTTATACCTCTTCAATTGATAGACTTAAG
This sequence comes from Pelobates cultripes, assembly GCA_933207985.1. NCBI lineage: Eukaryota > Metazoa > Chordata > Amphibia > Anura > Pelobatidae > Pelobates > Pelobates cultripes. The sequence goes on from OW240914.1 coordinate 20,649,112, forward strand.
GAAAATCTCAAAGGAACACTGCAACCACCATGACCTTGAAGTGGTCATGGTGGTAAGAATATCGATATGCAGTGATTCTGCTTGAAATATACTGAGTTATTGTTGGCCAGAACATGTAACATTGGAAGCTGATAACTCTGTTTTGGGATGAAAATATCAATTATGTGCATATTTGACATCTGTCGTCTGCACACATTGCATTGCTCCTTTTTCTAAAAATAATTCAGATCAATCATTTGTTCTATCTGGCACTACAAATTATACTCTGAATCATGGATCAAACTACACAGCTCATTATTAGTCCGTTTCATTTGTTTTGTGATTCATTCAAATGGTGATTCGGAGTTATGAAATTCAGCCAAATTACAACTCGTAATTACAAGCTAAATGCACAAGTCTAGTTGTCATACTTTTGACTTATATTACTTCTGAAGGGAAATGGTACTTACTGGTAATGAATGACCATCTTTTTGAATTTGAAAAACAGGACAAAGCTGTCAGTAGCACAACTTTCAGACTATTGACACACATCTATTATGATTAATAATCGGCATAAAAAATAACATGTAATAAGATACAATATATGTATATACAAAGCCCATATGGTAAACAATATCTGAGTAAAAAGCAACTCTGTACACAGTAAATAACGGATTGGCTTCAAAATATATTTTGGTTTAAGTCTCTGACCTCTCTAGGGGAAAAAAAAAAAACAGTTAAATGTTATAGAAATCAAGAGATAGATAGATAGTCAGTGAGTAGGAAATAAGGTCATAAGTTGCAGTGGTCAATAAGCAGGAAATAAAATAGAATGCAGTACTGCTCAGTAAGTCAGGACTGTGGTGAAAGTAACCTCGCCACTGGTTCTTGGAGGGGCCTAGTGGCAAAACTAGCCACTTCATTGTGAAAAGACTACATTAATTTGTCTAGGTTGACTTCAAGAACAGAACATGGGCATATTGTTTGTGAAGTTGAATAAAATGCCGAATGAAAGACCACACAGTGGAGTCGTGTGTCTCCAATTAAGAAATTGCAACATGGTAAACTGCAAGATCCTAATGGTCGGATGGGTGGTCGCTATTCATATGAATGAATACGTGGCAGCGGCCATATTGGCACACGAACGCCCAGCGGTGTTTGGTAGTCGAGTGCATGGAACTAAAATTGGCCACTTAACCTCGCAAACACCGCTGGACTTCCATCCTGTTCGTACGTGTACTTCCGTTCGTCCAAACAGAGCGGCGTTCGCCTAAATGTAAACACCGACCTCCAGACACACGACTACCCCATTTATAAATATGTACATCTGTTCATTCATATGAACTCCCGAAAAACAACCAGTCAAAGCCTGCAATTGCCTGGAACTGTTTTTGGTCTTCACCTCGTGGCTGACCGGTCCAAAACTTCACTCGAATGACTTTTCTATTCTACCGAAATGATCTGAGTGGTATTTCGACAGATTGGGCACTCAGATCCCAGCTATTCAGTGAAGGGTCTTTCGTGGAGTTCTGATAAATATTATACGAATTATTATGTTTTAAAAATATTGTGTAATATTCTGTACTGAGAAATAATTTAATTAAAGGCTTGTTCTTGCGCAATTATCTCTCCAGTACAGAAAAGGATCCAGGGAAATGTTACTGTACTCTCAGTTTTAAACAATGTTCACCAGGGGAAATCCCCTGGAATGCCATTACAGAAACCCCTTGCATGGGGATTTGTATAAAGTCAGCTATGGTTCAATAAAGGTAAGTTGACTCCCAAAACTGTGTTTCGTCCAATTGTTGGGGAATGGGATTGCAATTACTACGCTACCCTTTATTTGTATGCTGACTACGTCTACCAGCGGAGATATTGCAGTTTAAACTTCTACTCTGCTACAGGCCTGTTTGAAAGCATCCTGCCTCAGGACTATGGGCCATGCAAAAAGGCTCATAAAAGACCTTGTTCGTGCCTTTTTGCTATTCTGTTCGGTAGATTGCATTCTCCTCCTATTCTAACATTGTCCCATTCGGATACCAAACAACCACACAAACCAGGGACCATCCGGAAGCTTGTTAATACCTATTAATAACTTGGAATGGTTCTCACCGAAGTGTTCTAATTGTTCATTTGGGTGGCTGCAATTCCTATGGAAAACCACAAGGTGGTGGCCATCTTGTTCGCATGAACGTAGGCAGCAGTGTTTGGGCATGAATTTAATGGAACTAAAATCGAACACAGAAACTAACGAACATCGCTGGATCGCCATCGCTGGATCATCATCGCCTGCGTTCGGTTCTATACAATTTAGAAGGGCACTGTTCAGTTAAATAATTTGTCTAGATGAGGGGAACAAGCTCCAGGGTAAGGACATTGACTATGTTTGGTAATTTGTTTGTTTTCCAAACTACCGAACTAGACCGACCACAAGCCCTGATTCTCTGGAACTGTTTTGGGCATGGGACCATGCATGCGGTCGGTCAAAAATAAAACTTTCAGGAAATCCCTGAACCCCTGAACTGATATGGGTGGTTTTTGGATATGTTGGTCATCCAGATCAGGGCTATCAGAGGATGTAACTTTTGTGGGGGGTTTGTGTGGTTTAACCCCTTAAGGACCAAACTTCTGGAATAAAAGGGAATCATGACATGTCACACATGTCACAGGTATTTTTGTGGTTTTATAAAAATGTGTGTTTTTCTGCCTGGAGATAATTGAGTTAGTATAGTCCATGACTCAATTATTTTCCAGGTACAGAGGAGGGATTATCTCATTATGTATGGGAGTTTCCTGGATCTGAGAGCCAATGTGGTTGTGTAATTGTTTATACTGTGGTTTACTCTCAGGTCCAGGGGGGAGTGCACTTGCATGGGGACTTGCATATAAGGCTCCCATTAAATGAGTTGTGGCTCCCATTAAATGAGTTTCTGCTTACCCTCAACATAGAGCCTCCTCTCATGTGTGGAGGAAACGGCTGGGGATTACTATACTCCTCTGGGTTATAATCATTTGCTCTTGTAAGAAAAGCCTGCTACACTCTCTTGGAGGAGAGGTCTTCCCACTGGAAGCTGAATCCTGGCCTTGGGTCAAGGGTAGGTGGAGGACAGTGAGACCCCAGCCAAGCTGTAACACTGGAAATGGAGACTACAGTGCTGATAGTGTCTGGTGGAGTGCCTGGAGTACTCAGTGAGCACTAGAAGCATCGATTGGCAGAGGTACCTGGTTGAGTTGCCAGGCAGTCCGCCACAAGGACATTAAATCCACAATTCTTTATTTAAATTGTAAGATATACTAAAATATTCAATTCCTTTTATTAATTTTGTAGCTCAAATCCATACTTCTTCTACTGCCATAATATCCTTCTTTAGAAGAAATGCTCGAAATTGCACAACATATTCAAGTTGTGGTCTTACCATTGATTTATAAAGAGGCAAAATTATGTTTTCATCTCAAGAATTAATGATAATTTTATACATGACAATATCGTACTGTCCTTAGCAATTGCTGATTAACATTGCTCATTGTTGCCTAGTTTGTTGTGAGTACTCTGCAAGGAAACAGTCTGGTAGACTGTCACTAGAGGCAGTCTTAGCACTGCAATGTAAACATTTCAGTTTTTCTAAAACTGATTTGCACTGTAGAACTAAGGGGGACAGGGACACTTCAACAACAACACTTCAATGAGATAAAGTGGTCTGGGTACCTATAGTGTCATTTTAAGTATCTCTACTGTATTACAGTACAAAATTAAAAGGGGAAGTCCAGTCTCTTGTCCTAAGTTTAATCACTCCTTCTCCCACCGATCTCCCTTTTGGATTGCCAGGGCCCCCAAGATGAGGTAAAATTCTTCTTCTGAATCAAATATTTACATTGCCTACCAACTTCTGCGCACATAACATTTATTTGAAAAAACAAAAAAACTAAAAATAATATTCTTTTTACCTTAATGAACTATAAAAATCACTTTGCAGCTTGTACAAATGAATGAAAAAAATACAAAATAATTAACCCTCTGGAAAATTAATTGAGCCAAGGCCAGTCAGAGTTTATTTTCCTCCTCATAAAAAAACGTATTACACAATTACACACCCACAGTTACATATTAACGTAGAAATACCCACAGTCGCACACATAGAAAAACACTCAAGCATACATGCACATACAGTCACTTGCATACGGAAACAGTTACTTTAACACACACATACACACACAGTCACTTACATACAAACACACACATGCACACACAGTCACTTTGGTGCCCTTTCTATGTTTAGGCACCCAATGCATTAATGAAGAAATAGAGGCATTTTCTGTTTGGATATTGTTTATTTTCCCTATTTTTGCATAGAAACTTTAGAACCTCAATATTTACTGAAAATATGAAAGTGCATTTACTAGGCCCAAATAGAAGATCTGGAAAAATAACTGAGTTGGGATATTTCTATCCTGGTATTACGATCTAGATTCCTTTTTTTAATAAATAGTTTGTACAACTCTCTGATTGCAATTAAATCTTTCGAGTAAGGCACATCCACCTACTACACACATATAACTGGATTTTATTTAGTGAGTGCAGGAATAACGGACATACATTTTTCTGATGAGCAGAAGCAAGTGTTGCTTCATCAAAACTAACAGGCCTCTCCACTAAAACCAATTCAACTAACTTATAAGCATGACTGCACATGGAAGTAAAAAACAGCAACCATTATCTCCTGAGGTTTGATACTCAAAATGTCTATTTAAAATAGCTTTGCCATTCCTACAGTACAGACGGGTTTAGGAATGATCACTAACTCACATTATATTCTGTTTACTTTCTACTTTAGGTTTATGCTGTGATTTTTAACACTATATGTATGTTGGAAACCACTGACAAGTTGTTATAATGTCCCTTATAATTGTAAAGTGCTATGAAATACATTGATGCTATAAAAATAATAATATAAGTAATAATAATATTGTATTTAATTGTCAATAAAAATACTAGAAAATGCAAATAAACAAACACACAAGCAAACAGTGTTTTGTTGATATTCATGGTCATTTATCTCACCAGGTCTTTTTGGAAACGACCCACATTATATACCAGGCCTTAAATTAGCAGTCAATTTTCCAGTTGTAAAATTAGATCAGTTATCCACTCTTCATAAGTTATATATTCTGTTCTCACTCAGTGTTCCCATACAGACCTTGTCAGAGAGCTAAACTCTTTTTACAGACCACACAGATGAGAAGGATGATGATGAGGAGGAGAGAGTGACTCTGATCAGTGTGATCATGCAGAGCAGGCTCTGGTGTCGAGTTTCTCTCCCCTGTCCAATGTTGCCCTACTTTTGTTACTAGTGGACTGATCTGAAACTGAGCTAGGTGGGTAAGGGGAATAGGGGGCTGAAAAAACTTCCCTAGCCAAGAGGCGTGCCAAATAATGTAACCAAGTTACTCTTCACAGCAAGCCTGGAAGGTCCATGGCATACTCATCGTGTGTTAATTTATATTGTCCAGTGCTAGATTTTCATTCGCTATTGGTATTTGCTGGAGGTGAGTGGAAGTTTTGAAACCTATATGCAACAATGAAAAATTTTTAACACCTTTTTCTAACATTTTCTTTGCAAACATTTGTGATTGTTGGATTGACATCTCCCACAGGGCGTGGGAGGGGGGAAGATGTAACTTAAAAAAAGAGACTCTCAAATTCTCACTTTATCAACTTGCATATTCTATATTTGCTTGACTGATTTTTAAGGTATAATATATTTTAATGTGTTTTAAACATCTGTATTGACTTCTATAAAACCACCTCTTCAGGCAGATAATTCCATATCCTTATTGCTCTTACTGTAAAAAAAACAACAACTTTTCTTTGTCTTCCAGCCTAAATGCGTGACCTCGTGTCCTATGTATAGCCCTGTTTATGAATAGATTTCCAGATAATGGTTTGTACTGGCCCCGAATATATTTGTATAATGTTATCATATCCCTTCTGAGGCGTCGTTTTTCCAAACTAAAGAGATTTAAATTTTTTAACCTTTCTTCGTAATTAAAATGCTCCATTCCTTTTATCAATTTTGTAGCTCGTCTCTGCACTTTTTCTAGCGCCATGATATCCTTTTTTTAGAACAGGTGCCAAAAATTGCACAGCATATTCAAGGTGTGGTCTTACCAGCGATTTATAAAGAAGCAAAATTATATTTTCATCAGAAGAATTTATGCCCCAATTTATACATGACAAAACCTTACTGGCCTTAGCAACTGCAGATTGACATTGCATATTGCTGCCTAATTTGTTGCCTATAACAATTCCCAAACCCTTCTTGTGTGTGGTTATCCCTAATTCACTACCATTTAAGGTGTATGTTGCTTGTGCATTCTTGACCCCGAAGTGCATAACTTTGCATTTCTCTATGTTAAATTTAATTTGCCATTGTATTGCCCAGTCCCCCAATCTATCTAAATTCCTCTGCAGCAAAGCAATATCTTATTACTTTACAAGGTTTTGTGTCATCTGCAAACACTGAAACATGGCTTTCAATGCCTATTTCAAGATCATATATAAATATGTTATATAAAAGTGGTCTCAAAACAGAACCCCGAGGGACACTACTTACCACTTTTGCCCAGCCTGAAAATTTACCATGACAGTGAATTGAGCAGTGAAATTGCAGGGCAATGATCTATACACTAAAACTGCTTTATTTAGCTAAAGTAATTTAGGTGACTATAGTGTTCCTTTAATGACAACATGTAGCTTAGGAAGGAAGGACAGAAAGGTATACACACAGAAGTTAATATTTTGGAATGGAAGAGGTGGGCAGAAGAGGCTGTCAAAAGCAGAATGCTGAAGAGAAATTATATTTTAAATTTCAAAACTATACAAAATTGTGAATGCACAAAAACAGACCTATTTTTAGGTCAAAAGCTATAAAAGATTTGCAATTTATGTTGACTGGTATTTCTGATTTTGAATCATCAAGCAAACAAAATTGTATCAACTAGCCCACTTTAATGTCAAACACTTTTGATATAAAACATAATCATATATTTTTTTTTGGAACATGGTATAAATCAGTCTTAAAAATGTAGACTTTTTTTGGCCTTTATGAAATTTGCAATTATGTAATTGTAACTACACAGTTTTATTTTCAGTATGTAGAAACATAGAAACATATGTCAAAGATATGTGTCCATTCAGGACCGTTAAATGTGATCATTGCTACCAATGACTTGCTAGATGGAAAGGAGTGTCTCTAAATTAGTGGATGTATACTGGATGCCCAGTGGATGCTGATATGTCCAGTACGTCTTTATTGGCTGATTTTGAAAGGTAGGTCCTCTTCCTTTTAAAAGTTCCCCATGGAGGACAAATGTCTGGTCTTGGTGTTTTAAACTGTTGACTTATCCTAGAAGCCCCTTCACTGCCTAAGAATAAATGGTGCATTTCAACAGTACAGGGCACTTATGTAACTTTGTTACTATGCCATAAACTAGTAACAGGTCATGTGTCTGTCACATTAAAGTACTATGAGTTGAAATGTGAAACAAAAATTACACACAAGACTTTAAGAATGCTTACAATGTGAAGCAAATTAGTAGAAACCCCTGAACATGACACAATTTAATGTGTTTTATAAAATTAATCACTCTTACATCAACAATACCATCAGGCTGAATTTCATTTTATCGGCTTATTGCTGAACCTAATCAACTGGACTCCTGCATTTCTTCATGAGATGTTGTTTGGAGTTCATATTGGGTCTGAACAATATAATGAAACATTTTGGGGCAAACATGCAAACAACCAGGGCCCAACTGGAGGCAAAGATGGCAAATATTTCCATGGCCACAGTGTATTTGCCTTCTGCGCTAAGTGAGGCTGGAATATAGGACACCCAGACAGTGAGAAAGGCCAGCATGCTGAATGTGATAAACTTGGCCTCGTTGAAGCTGTCAGGAAGTCTCCTGGCCAAGAAGGCAACAATGAAACTGATAGTGGCCAGGAAACCAAGGTATCCCAGCATGCACCAGAAGGCAGTGGGGGAACCTTCATTGCATTGGAAAATGATAGTAGTGGTTTGTGATTCAGTGTTCATTTCTGGATAGGGAGGAGAGATTGATAACCAAGTAATACAAAAAAGAAACTGTATACATGAACTTATAAAAATGATCACATAAGATACCCATGGGTTTGCCCACTTCCTGAGATTACTATCTGGTTTAGTAGCCATAAAGGCAAAAACTACCATGATAGTTTTGGCTAAGATGCAAGAAATGCAAAGAGTAAAAATCATGCCAAATGCAACTTGACGAAAAAGGCAGTTCTCAGGTCGGGGGTAACCAATAAAAGCCAATGTGCAGAGGAAGCAGAAGGACAAAGACACAAGAACGAGACAGCTTAGAGAATAGTTATTGGCTTTTACAATAGGGGTTGATTTAAATTGTATGAAAAGCTTCAAAATGATAACTGGAACCAAAGAGGAGATGGTGCTTGTAGAAGCCATTGTTATGCCCAAGGCATCTTCATAGGACAAGTAGTCTATCAACTTTGGAAGACATCTGGATCTCTCTGTATTTGGCCACATATCCCACGGACACTTAAAGCAATTGAAGGTGTCTGAAAAAGAATATAACATCTGCCTATTCATCTATAAGTCAAAGACCCACACTGTCTTCAAAGAAACAGATAAATCAAAATATAATTTGAGGTGCATCAGAGTAGAACTGGTTATTGTGAGAAATGTACATCCTGATAATTATTCTGTTTCTTTCCCTTTTTCATATACTTACCTGTTTGATTTGAGATCTCTCCTTGTGGACAAGGGACACACTGGAAGCAGCAGACAGGTTCTCCTTTTCTAGATGCCTTCCAAAAGCCAGGAGGACAGCTCTGACTGCAGACTGAGATAGGGACCTGTGAGAGATTTGTTTATATTATTTCTTATTTTACGTTATTATTATCTTATTTTTCCTTGGTGTTTATGTGTTGTATAGTGTTCTATTATATTATATTTGGTGTATGCATTTGAAAATGGGTAAGAGTAAAGTTAATTTAGTCTGTTTGTTCATGATGGTATTTGGATGTATAGATAGATAGATAGATAGATAGTTCTCAGGAGCCGAGTGTTGTCTGTCCTGCAAAATGTAATAACTGATTCATGTTTTGATTGGAACTAAAGTATATTTGCAGGTTGCATTCAATGCCTAATTTCCCTACAATTTCATTATGACTTTCTTTCCAAATAACTGTATTAATGAAAACAGATGAATAGAGCTAAAATGCAAACTAACAGAGGATGAAAACCTACTCAAATTATAATACAATATAGACACAGCCAAGCATTTATGTAGCTTTAGCACAGACTTTCTTATCTTAAAACAGTATTAGACTCATCTCACATATGCAACCAATACATGTGCACATCATACAAGTACTGGTATAGGCAGGTGGTAGCAACCTATGCAGTTAGCAAAAAGTCTTAACATAACATAGTAATCTAGAGGTAGACACATTGAAAAAGTTTATATATCATTTTCTTATGTGACAAGGTACATTGTAAAATATGGAGCTCTTTGCTAAATGGATTTCTTACGTTTTACTACTTTGTTTTATTCATCATAAACATTTTTTCTAATCATACCTGTTGGCTACCAAAGGCCCAGAGGCTGGCACTTGTGTTGAAGGTGAAGATTTTACCCTGGAGAGCTGCAGTGTCATAGCTTCCCACCTTGACATATCTTATGGTCCCATTAGGGCTTAGTTGCCAATTAACAATGTCATAGATTGCAGGTGGGTCTCCATTTTCATCAAAATAGATTTCTCTTCCACTATCCAACATGAATCTTACCACTTTCATATAATGGAGAAGCTGTAAATCAGGGATAGTGAATAGGGATTAATTCTTGTATTGTATATTCTTGAAAGAGTATTAATTTCATGAGCTACGTTCCCTGCATTATGTAAGGGTCACTAAAATCACTCAGGTCAATTCATCTCAATGAAGTGGAAGGGAGCAGTAGTCTTTTAGTTTTTACATTTTAGGTTTTACTTACTGACTGCCAATAGAGGCAGGATCTACAGTGGTCACAGGGTTCACAGCTGTGACAGGGCCAGTCACTCCGGAGGGCCCGGCCGCCCTGTGGACCCCTGTGACTGGGGTGCCCGTGTGGTGCAGCCCGGCCTGTGTGCTGAAACCACCAGGGCTGCACGTTTAGGGGCCTATCGGGTGGCCCATGCTGTTAGGGCTGCCTGATACAATGTATTTACAGGGGCCCAGTCAGCGCTGCGGCACTTTAACAGTACGACCAGCCCCCTGTGATGAGGTCAGAATGCTGGGAGGAAGTGACAGACAGTCACTTCCTTCTAGCTTATAGAGACCACCGTAAGGGAGGAGATGAAGAGGAGGGAGTCAGAGTGGCAACTCTGACTCCCATCATCATGAGCCAGCCACTGGATCCCAGAGAAGTCATCCTCCTGCAACTAAAAAGTAGGAAACAGGAGGGTGACTAAAACATTTTGTGTTTGTGTATTTGTGTCTGTATGTATGTATGTGTGTCTGTAAATATGTGTGTGTGTCTGTATGTATGTGTGTCTGTATTTATTTATGTATGAATGTGTGTGTTTGTGTATCTGTGTCTGTATGTATGTGTGTGTTTGTGTATCTGTGTGTGTCTGTATGTATGTGTGTCTGCATGTATGTATTTGTGTATCTGTGTCTGTATGTGTGTCTGTATGTATGTCTGTATGTATGTGTGTGTCTGCATGTATCTGTGTGTCTCTGTATGTATTTGTGTGTGTCTGTGTGTGTGTCAGTGTATACACTCTTTGTCTGTGTAACTGTCACTCCACCATACACACTGTCACCCTCCTTCACCCTGCCACACTCACAATAACTCACCCATGTCATACTCACTTCCCATCGCTCTGTCATATTCACCCTCACCTTCTCTAGCACTGTCACACTCACCCCCCATCCTGTCACACTCATTCTCCTTCATTCTGTCATGCTCAAAACCCTTTCACCCTGTCACATGCACCCTATCACATTAACCCCTTCAATTCTGTCATTCCCCCCAAACATGCCACAATTACCCTGTGGGGCATGAATGGGATATCTAGCATGAATGTAACACATGGAGGGGCTGGGGTTGTGTAAGATGTATGAGGGGTGTGGGACATATTGGGGCCCCAGGGCTATTTTCTAGAGGTTTCTAGTTACACCTCTGACTGGAGGTGCTTCTGCAGCACTGACCAAGTAAAATTTGGTCACGTGATGCAGAAGCCCTATAAGAAAGCATTCATTCATTGCTTTCCTATGGGGCAGTTTAGATCCTTTGGATTGGACCATCATGGTGTTGAGAGAGTGATGACACAGAAAAAAGTTAAGTAAAAAAATATATTTTCTGTATTTTACTACGACAGGGACACTAAAGCATTAGAAAATAAGTTTGTATTTGTAGCGGAGCTCCCTGTACCCCGGCTGGGTCCCTCTACCAAGGATCGCTTCCTATCTTGAACTGGGGAAAACTGAAGCTCTTCTGCCCCAGTTGCCGTGGCTTGACTGGGGTCCTTCTGGAGTTTTTCCACCTGACCAGAATTCTTCCAGGCAGGTATCCACCTCTGCCTGCAATGTGCCTTTGCAAAGGCACTTGCAGTTTTCAGGCTTAGCTCTCTTGATTTATCCCAGGGCTAGAGGAACCATGCAGCCAGTCAACAGGTACGACAACTCTGTGGCTGAGATCTCTAAAAATCCACACAGGACACCATTCCAAATGGAGCTAACATACAAAACTTTATTTTACTTGGGACTAGCCCATACCTTCATTACATATACATTGCTGTGACAAACATAATACAATTCAAATAACCAAATTATGTCACATAATATACAGAAGATTATAATAGCATAATAACATATTTATAAAGGGATGGGGAAGACATTAATTAACAGAACATATCTCTCCTGACTACAAAATTAGCAATATGAAAATCTACCCGAATATGCAAATTAGCTATCCATGGTATTCAGGTAGTGTATACAGAGGTTGCAAGATCCTTGCAACCGCTGTACAGTCTGTACAAGTTCCACAGCCAAATCCACCTAGTTGATTGCAAGCATTAGCAAGACTGAAGAACACACTAACATTTAACCCCAAACAACCACATTACACACACACACCCTGCACCCACAATGGACACAGGATGACTTAAACAAATGGATAATCCAGGGTCCTACATAAAATGTCCTTATAAAACAGCAGGTGATGTTGACTGCTGTTACAGTATTCTTAATGCTTTAGTGTTTCTTTAAGTAATACAAAGGTTATTTGGCATACCTGGCATGTTAAGCTTACAAATCAGGGTGAGCTTCAGTTAATTCTCTACCATTCTAGTGTGCTAATGTTCTAATTTTATTTTTCATATAATAAAACATAAATGATACCTGCCATGGGGTAAAATTCCAGATGTCTGCACACAATCCTTGAGAAAATGGACCTTCTCCTCTTATGCACTTATTAAGATTTTCCAAGGCATTGGCCACAACATGAACTGCAATGTAGACACTATATGTAGTTCTTAAACTTGAGACATCATTGTAGATATTATGGACACTTTCTAGATTTTCCAATCCTGTGCACTCTTTTTCTGAAGCATCTAAATATCCAGTTTGGTTTTTATCAGCCATGAATTTGCAGCTGAAAGCTAACTCCCAAAATATCTTTATCCAATCTCTTCCTAAAGACATTGAAGGGTGGATCTTATTGAGGAACTCTCTGAGCCCAAGCACTTTTCCACTGTGAAGTGCTAGACCTATAGTACCAGAAAGAAGCATAGAATATTTTTCCATAGATACAAGGGTGGATGTGGACCAAGCTTCACTGGCAACAAGTATTTTTCCTGTGACATTCTGCCTTAACATCTCCTCTAGAATAGGAGCAAGGTCAACATCTGTGGCATATATAACCACAGCCATGGCTGATGATGCCTTCATTACTTTGACGATGTGTGGAGCATTGTGGCCTGGATGATTCGTAAGAATGCTTTCAGTGAAGGCCACACATGCTCCAGCATTGACTATCTCCTGCTGGACAAGTTGAATTCCCTGTTGTCCATAATCATTGTCTGCAGCTAATAATCCAACCCAAGTCCAACCCAAATGCAACACAAGATGTGCAAGTCCTTTAGATTGGAAGTTATCACTGGGAACAGTTCTGAAGAAGGCAGGAAATGTTCTTCGGTCACTTAGAACAGAGCTGGTTGAGAAATGACTGATCTATTGAAACAGTAAAGGTAGATAAAGAAGATTACACAACATGTACTATTATACTGAAAGAGAAACTACGAGAGGTGGAATATTTTACTACTAGTACTAAAGGAAATTTCAGGCCATTTCTTTATAAATCGGTTGTGTAAATATATCATAAAGTGAAATGGTATTTACAACCAAAACATACTTTTAATAGAACAGTTTTTGGTTGTAGTAACCCTAGTTAGCATGGTCCTCCTGTAAAAAAAAAACCCAAAAAACATACAATGCTTTTTCATTCCGAAGAAATGTTCTCCTTGCAGAGCAGTCCTCCACCAATCATGTCACTCTTACTGAATCGGGAGAAACATCCCAAGAGCTAGGCGAAGGGACAGCATGGAGGAGAGGACTTGCCACAATTGTTTATACATCACCAGCATCCAGGAAATGTGGTTCTGCACTGTTAAAGATGCTAGCAGAGGAGGAGTTACAGAAAAGTTAAGTATCTCTGTATGTGCAGTGTTTCATACTGAAATGCTGCACATATAGACTAAAACACTATAACCACTTCTAATCACTGAATTGGTCATGCTACTTGGAGTGACTATTCATGTACTAAGCATCATGTTATATCTGGTGCTCTGAGTGTCAAATTCTGTCAATTAAATATTCAGAGTGTAGAATGTATAACTGTATCTGAACTCATAGACAAAGGATATATACTGTATGTATTTTCATCAAATACTCAGGTGCTAAGAAGACTCAGAATTGGAACTCACCTTTATTTCACCACTGGAAATGGTTGTGTTTAAAGTGTTATATACTAAATAAAATCATATTTTGAATATTTAGATATTAAACTGATAAACATAGATGCTACATTGAGCTTAGCCAATAGGCTGAGAAGCGGTGATCTATTCGATAATAATGTATATAATTTTGTCTACCTACCTGTGGATACTTATAGAGACCTAGAATGTGAGCCAAGAGAATTGAATGTGTGGAGATCGCAGGTCCAATGATGGAACTCAGAGGAACATTTCTGCTACATCTGTAATTTGGGATGGCTCTGTCGTATCCTGTTAATATTTGCAAAGCCCCTTTTAAATCATACTGTAGAAAATCACATGAATCATAAGCTTGAAATCCCAGAGTGATATTGGGGAGAATATCTGGATTTCTATTGATCTCATCCACAGCAAATTGCATGCCTTGGAGCTGCTGATAACTCTCAAAGTGGAACCTTACACAAACAACAAACAGATAAGAAAAAAAGCAAACATTATATACCTATCTAGACTAATATACATAATATTGTATTAATCTACTTACTATTTCCAAATAATTTAATATATTTGGATCCAACCACATAGGTATGATTGAAAAAGCAAACCCATTAAGCAGACCCGTTGTGAGAAATAGGATGTCCACTATATCCATTCAAATGGAATAGTAAACTATAAACAGTGGACATATCTGAGAGCATAGCAAGGGAATGAATCTCTACTAATTTGCTGCAAAAGTAAGGTAGGGAAAACTAAACGAAGGGCAAACTTTGGAAAAAAAATCCCTGCTCTCAATGTTCTCATAAAAGTCTATCTTGGTTCGGGCCTATCCTGCTAATTGCTCCTAATTGAAATCACAGAAACCAAAAAGAGCGAAGTACTCTTGTAACTAATGTAACAAATGCATCCCTTGTGTACGCAGTGGCCATGGGTTTTGTGTGATATGAAAACTTTATCATAAGATGGAGTCTGTGAAAGTAAATCTAGAAGCCAAAAGACTAACTACGCAGCAAGACCAACCACGGAGCATGAACACATCTTTAAATAGTGTGTTAACATGAAAATCATATAATGGTGCTGAAATTATTAAAATACAACATCATTTCAATGCTAATTACAATGAAACTTAAAGGACAACTCTCATCAAGTTTTCACTTCTCAGTTTTAAAAATGCATTGCATTTAATGAAACAATGACAACAATGCATTTTAAAAAAAATATGTATATTGATTGTTTTTTTTGTTTGTTTTTAATGTAAGTTTTTATCTGGCTGAGCAGCCATGTTGAGTCGGACTGTTCTGTTATCTGACCAACTGCTGCTCAACCTAACTTGACTGATGCTGCAGTTTCATACCGGGGGATTGCAGAGCAATCGCAGCAGCAGGCATGTTAGTTTGTGCAGCACTTTCAATCTTTTTTTTATTGATTTTTATAGCAATATAGATAAACAATACAACACCGGGAGAGGAGCCATAAAAAAGACATCCTTTCACGGATAATACACACACAGGTATAATAAAATACATCCAATTTACGCAAGAGATAAACCTTCTAATACAGAAAAAAGTGCAATATATGCAGTATCAAAGTGTAGGAGTATGAAATCCCAAGTTGGACTAAATGCCCACATAGATAAGACAAACAATACAAACAAAACTGGTCTAATATATTATAGAAATATAGCAGGTCAAGAATTCCAATATATAAATAGCTAATATCAGATATGTGGTCAAGGAGCCCATAAGGTATTACCCAATATTGAATTTCAGATGGGTCTGGGAAGGTCAAGATACATTAATCTGTTGGGAGTTTGTGCAGCAGTTGATCAGATGACCTTTACATTGTAAGCTCATGGGCTATCTAGCTGTACTTTATATCAGTGTTTCCCAACCCAGTCCTCAAGGCACACCTACCAGTCCAGGATTTAGGGATTACCCAGTTGTGTCTAAGGTGTTTTTTTTCTTCTTTGTAAAAACACCTTGGACACAACTGGGTAATCCCTAAATCCTGGACTGGTAGGTGTGCCTTGAGGACTGGGTTGGGAAACACTGCTTTATATAAATGAGCTTTTATAGCGAAATGTCAGCTCACAGGCAGAGCCCTCTTTGCCTTTTGTATTGGTTTGTGTATATTGTAAAGTCTTTGCCAATTGCACAATGTTAGGGAAACTGTTGACGCTTTATAAATGCCAATTCTAATAATAATAATTAAAATTTTCAGAAAAATACATATCATTAAAAAAAATATTAAGTTTTATTAAATGCAATACAATTTTAAAAAAACAAGAAGTTAAAATTTGATGACAGTTGTACTATGGCAAGAACAGCATACCCGAACTAACAGCTCCAGTCCTTAATGTCTAAACCGTTGGCAACAAAAGAGTACACCCCTTAGTGGAAATGTCCAAATTGGGCCCAAAGTGTCAATATTTTGTGTGGTCACCATTATTTTCCAGCACTGCCTTAACCCTCATGGGCATGGAGTTCACCAGAGCTTCACAGGTTGCCACTGGAGTCCTCTTCCACTCCTCCATGATGACATCATGGAGCTGGTAGATGTTAGAGAGCTTGCGCATCCCCACCTTCCATTTGAGGATGCCCCACAGATGCTCTATAGGGTTTAGGTCTGGAGACATGCTTGGCCAGTCCATCACCTTTACCTTCAGTTTCTTTAGCAAGGCAGTGGTTGTCTTGGAGGTGTGTTTGGGGTCATTACCATGTTGGAATATTGCCCTGCGGCCCAGTTTCCAAAGGGAGGGGATCATGCTCTGCTTCAGTATGCCTAACATGGTTGGCATTCATGGTTCCCTCAATGAACTGTAGCTCCCCAGTGCCAGCAGCACTCATGCAGGCCCAGACCATGACACTCCCACCACCATGCTTGACTGTAGGCAAGACACACTTGTCTTTGTACTCCTCACCTGGTTGCCACCACACATGCTTGACACCATCTGAAACAAATAAGTTTATCTTGGTCTCATTGGACCACAGGACATGGTTCCAGTAATCCATATCCTTAGTCTGCTTGTCTTCAGCAAACTGTTTGTGGGTTTTCTTGTGCATCTTCTGGTATTACAGCCATGCAGACCAATTTGATGAGGTGTGCGGCGTATGGTCTGAGCACTGACAGGCTGATCTCCCACCCCTACTACTTTACATTGTAGCAGAGTGTCATTTCTTCAGTGTTGTCACATGAAAAGATATTATAAAATATTTACTAAAATGTGAATATATATATATATATATAAATATATATATATAAAAATGAAGAAAAATACCAGCACTCAAGGAATTTCAAAGATTTACTCTCCAATATGCATCTGAAATCGATGTTTCAGCTCCTCTAGGGAGCTTTCATCAGGACATAGATGTATGGCTAAAACTGCCATCTCTCACAGTGAGACTGTTAGCAATGAACTTTACAGTCTGCAGCAGCTCCAGAACAGGTATGTCATAACTCAATGGATGGATCCCTGGGTAACTTGGATACTGGATATGATGTGGAATCTAACTCTCATTACACTCAGAAGATTGTCTCGTGGCTCATTATGAGAAGCATTATAATTCACATTATTCTTAGTAAGGATGAATACCCTAACCAATAAATAGCTCTTTATATTCCCCAAACCAAGTCATTACCAAACCTGATCCAATATAACACCAACTCTTTATAATTTAATTTAAATGACTCCTAATGAATAGCATTTTATAACAACAAAACAAGCATTCATAGACACACACACATACATAAACACACACAATAGCAAAATATCAACAATCTATCAAAACAATACAAAAAATTTGTATCATTATCTATAAATAGAAATATTTAAACTTTAACATATTGCCTGATTGTATCAAATGTTTTATCAGTTATTTTCTGACTTTTTTAAATACAGAGCATTACAGTTTATATGACAATTAATTAAGACAACCAATGAGTTAGCATTATTTCAAATAACATATGTACTCCCATCTTAAATTTAAACTACAGGATCCCGGTAAACAATTCATATGTAACACGACCGAAAACCTTCCTTTTTATTTGGATATAATAAAAAAAAAAAATAACATCTTTGCTGTTTGATTTAGTCTGGTCAGAAGTGCCCAATAATATATAAATACAGGTTTTTTTTCACTAAATCGTTAGCTGCAATAAGTCGACAAATAAATAGCAAAATGAAGGTTAAAAACAGCTAGAAGAAAAATGTCTCGCTGAGTGGAACACTTCTAAATGGGATTTGATTGTGATTGAGATAAATTAGCTACCAATAGTTTCTAACAATACAATCTGTAGAATAATCAAAGGAGGCTTATAGAAAAATGATGGATGTAGTGATATGGGGTTGAAAGTCTTAAACCTTAATAAAATATTTCACATAGAAGAGAGACTTAATACTCAATTGTGGATCTGTCTCTTAACATACTGATTTAAAGCAAGCATCCCGGACCACATCAGCACAATTGTTTCACTTACATTGTACATTTGGTCCTGGGTGGGCTCTCCTTAAACAAAACCTGTTGATATACAGTTTCGAGATGCAGAGGCAATACCACCCCTATCATTATATCTCCAGGCTGTAACATCCCACTGAGATCTCTCACAAGCAGTCTGCATTGGTGGTCTTCAGAGTAAAATACTGGAATAAGGAGGAATGCAATCAAGTGCCAGATTGCCTTATACAGGAATCCCATATTGGTTCCACAAATTGAGACAAACCTGTGAACATAACACAGCATTCAGAAGCACATTCTGTCCATTAGCACTTCTAATATATATAATGAGTAAAACACCTAGATGTTCAAGGGTTCGAGAAGTATGTTTATAAAACTAACAAAACAAAGTTTAGCAATGGCATTTATTATATTAGTTTGATTTATTAATTATATCCACATAGATCACAGAAAAGGTGACAAAAGATCTTCATCTTACAGGGTAAAAAGATTATATTAATGTGAAGATCCACATGTGGTCTTGCATCAAATTTAAAGCTTGCAAAGACATTTAATCACTTTAGGTGGGAATGAAGGAAAATCGTGATTCCTGGGTAATCATATATTAGTGGTTCCTGAATTTGGCCCAAATCAGGATGGTCAGAATGAACTTAAATGATCAATACCAGGCTGATTAATGACAGATTTGTCAGAAACAGAGCTCCCCATCTAGTAGATTTTAGAATGGTCAGTAACAGAATGGTGAGAAGGATCAATACCAGAATGGTCAGTGACAGATTTGTCAGGAAAAGAATACTCAGAATGGTAGAATACAGAATGATCAGTAACAGAATGGTTAGAATAGTAACAGCATCGTCAGAATGATTAATTACAGCATGGTCACAGAATAGTTACTAAAATGAAAGCACTGACTAGTCTATAACACAATGGTCAGTGAAGAAATGGTCTTAATTGATCAATGCCAAAATTGTCAGTGATTGTATAGATTGTTAAGAAACAGAACACTAGTACAAGGTTCAAACTCTGGCCCTCCAGATGTTGCTGAGCTACAACTCTCATGATTCTCTGGCTGTTTCTTTCATTTATAGATTAATGGAAATTGTAATTCAGCAACATCTGGAGAGCAAGAGTTTAAACAAGTCCATACTAAAGCATAGAATGATCAGTTGCAGAATCATTAGAATGGAAAGCTGCAGAATGGACAGTAAATGAAAAGTCAGTGAAATAATGGTAATGTTGGAAAGTAGCAAAAAGATCAGTGGAAGAATGTTAACATAACAGAAAGGTCAGTGGAAGAATGGTATCATCAGTCAGTAACAGAAAGGTCAGTGGAAGAATGTTAACATCGGTCAGTAACAGAAAGGTCAGTGAAAGAATGGTAACATCAGTCAGTAACAGAAAGGTCAGTGGAAGAATGTTAACATCGGTCAGTAACAGAAAGGTCAGTGGAAGAATGGTAACATCAGTCAGTAACAGAAAGGTCAGTGGAAGAATGGTAACATCGGTCAGTAACAGAAAGGTCAGTGGAAGAATGTTAACATCGGTCAGTAACAGAAAGGTCAGTGGAAGAATGTTAACATCGGTCAGTAACAGAAAGGTCAGTGGAAGAATGGTAATATCGGTCAGTAACAGAAAGGTCAGTGGAAGTATGGTAACATCAGTCAGTAACAGAAAGGTCAGTGGAAGAATGGTAACATCAGTCAGTAACAGAAAGGTCAGTGGAAGAATGTTAACATCGGTCAGTAACAGAAAGGTCAGTGGAAGAATGGTAACATCGGTCAGTAACAGAAAGATCAGTGGAAGTATGGTAACATTGGTCATTAATAGAAAGGTCAGTGGAAGTATGGTAACATCAGTCAGTAACAGAAAGGTCAGTGGAAGAATGATAACATCAGTCAGTAACAGAAAGGTCAGTGGAAGAATGTTAACATCGGTCAGTAACAGAAAGGTCTGTGGAAGAATGGTAACATCGGTCAGTAACAGAAAGATCAGTGGAAGAATGATAACATTGTTCATTAATAGAAAGGTCTGTGGAAAAATGATAACATCGGTCAGTAACAGAAAGGTCAGTGGAAGAATGGTAACATTGGTCATTAATAGAAATGTCTGTGGAAGAATGGTAACATCGGTCAGTAACAGAAAGGTCAGTGGAAGAATGATAACATCAGTCAGTAACAGAAAGGTCAGTGGAAGAATGGTAACATTGTTCATTAATAGAAAGGTCTGTGGAAAAATGATAACATCGATCAGTAACAGAAAGGTCAGTGGAAGAATGGTAACATTGTTCACTAATAGAAAGGTCAGTGAAAGAATGGTAACATCGATCAGTAATAGAAAGGTCATTGGAAGAATGGTAACATCGGTCAGTAACAGAAATATAAGTGGAAAAGTGGTAACATTGGTCAGTAACTGAATGGTCATTGAAACAATGGTAATGGTCATTAATAGATTAGTAATGCTGGTTAGTAACAGAGTCAGTGATTCAATGATAAGAAATAGAATGGTTAGAATGTTACTTACAGTTTCCAATTACTGAACTGGCAATGGTAATAAGGTCAGAAAGGTTAGTAACAGAGTTACAATTATAATCATAATTACATTAACTGACAGAATTTTGTGTATGGTGAAACATGTAAACCTCACATTGATTGTACCTCATTCTATCTCTGCACAGTTTGTCACCGAGGTTCTTTTTATAAAGAAAGTGTCCGTAAAGTTCAATGTGAATCCAGGATTAACCATTCTTGCACAAAATTAGCAGAAAAAAATATCATTACATAGTTGACACTTCAATTAACATTGAATTCATTTGAAGGGTTAAACAATGCAATGAACATTCCAGAGTAGAGATTTCCCTGGGAAATACATTACAGTAATTGTGGTACCAGTGGGGTTTCCCAGCTGCACCCTGCATTTTGGCTACATCAAATGGAGACAGTAATTGCACCACTTGGGACATTCTGGAAAGCTATTCCACATCCCATCCAAGCAGTGAAACAAGTTATGAATACTAGACTCAGGTTAAATTCAAATTACTTTCAAGGAAAATGAAACGTTTTTAATAGCTTCTACCTGTTTGGAATTAAAACATATTATATTCTATACATATGCCATATGGCCAGAAGTATGTAGGATTCTTCCAATATAGAGTAGGCTAATATATGGCAATATTAAATTCACTTCTGCTGACAATTGAATTAAATGCATCAAGACCAGAGACAATGGATATTAATGTACCAAGAGGCATATCCCATTTCTTACACCTGCTATTTAAAGGAGTGTTAAAAAAGCAGTCCATGCCTGCATGTCTCACATACAAAACAATTGCCATATTATACTTGGGAATCTACGTTTGCTTCAATAAAGCCTTGTAAACAACAAATGAATAAATGCCTTATAGTTGTAAAAACTAGCACTCTATGGATAATAACCACAACTACAGGCTAGCATAGTAGTTATGGTGCCATTAGACCATGTATGCTTTCTTTGAGGGGTTTTGCCACCAAAACAAAGAGTCCCATAGCATCCGTGGCCCAGTTTACTGGATATCAATTTCATCTAGATATAAAAGCCATTTACTGTGAGTGGATGTGTGTTGGTTTTATAATATGAAAGCTCTGGTTTAACCCCTTAAGGACACATGACATGTGTGACATGTCACAATTCCCTTTTATTCCAGAAGTTTGGTCCTTAAGGGGTTAAAGATGGCAAAGCACGGGGCCAGGCTTAGCAAGCCTCAGGAACCATGGTTTTGGTTAAATCACTCAAAAAGCAAGATCTGAGGCACACCACCAGAAACAACTGGCACCATTACCACTATATAGGCATGAAGTATTTAGAGGGTCCGTTTAGAGGCTCTATCAGATGTACAGAGATATTGTATCATATCTAAAAAGCTAACCAGAAATCTGCACGGTCAAACTCCTTACTTGTTTATAATAAAGGTTTATTGGCTATTTTAATGATATACTGTGCCATGCACCTTTTTATTTGTTTTTTATTATTTTTTATTGCATTGCATCCTGTTTTTACCTCTACAGTGAGGATCTCACCAAGAATCCCAGGTGGGTATTATACCACCTATGCTGTATATACTGAGTGGGTTACCTGCTCAGGAAAATGTGAGTACGTTTTATATATAATTACTCCTGGTCTACTATTTTAAACAGTGAGTACTATTGTGGATTTCTTTCTGTTTTTGGTCCTGAATATACCTTGCTGTGACGATACCTGTTGACCTTTCATTGATATCCTATAAGTGGGGGGATCAATATCACTGCATGTGCATCATACTAGAGCTGGTTTTAGCTCTACTACATGTAAGTGTACTGGAGTTATTTTATTCTTTGTATTTTATCTCAGATTTACTACACTATTGGAGTCTCTCTATTTCTTTTTTTATCTACGAACCCTGAGAATCCTTGGGGACTAGCAAGCAGCCTAGGGAGGAAGAAACTCTGCATAGGTGTTTAGGAAACCTTATCTGTTTCAATGACTCTAAATTTTGGGACTGCTGCTATTTATTTCTTGGGTATTTGTCTTATTATTTTTATAAGATTTTTGCTATTGTGTCTGGCTTGTGTACTCCCCCCCTCCCCTTTGATCCCTCCATTCCGTCTTTTGGCGCACCCTATTACCTTGTTTTGCCAGAATTATAACTGTAACAGCATTATGGGAGATGTAAGCAGGGCTGCCATAACGGGGTCATAACCATGAAGGTTGTCATGAGCCTGGCGGCTCATTTCCCACTATTCACTGTTTAGTCGATAGACCCATCAGACTATTTAGTTTGCTGCTACTAATTTATTCAGCTTTTTTTAAATCTATTTATATGTGAAATACTATTTTATCTGCTGTTACTGATCTATTTATTTAGTCATTCTTTATATCTGTATCGTTTCCTGGTAAATGTACTATATCTATGAATGTCTGTTTCAGTATGTGTGTGTGTGTCAGTATGTGTGTATTCCTGTGGGCGAGATTTGGAAACTGGCTTGGAGACGTGACTCCTGGGGCCAAGACCTTGAGCTGTATTAGCGGCCCTGGATGTAATACGCAACATCGGAGTGCCGAACGTTGCCTAACCATGATCTACTTCTTAGTCTCGATACAAGTTGACACACCACACACCCAAGTTAATGAGTGTGGAGCATTTCCTAGATCTTTTGGGAGTCCCAGATAACTGTGTTATTCCTTTTAACCTTATCTTGGGAAGATCTAATATACAAGGCCTTTCACAAATTTTCTGTTTTTACCATTAAGTGTCTAGGTATATTTCCTATACTAAACCTGTTACATTGCAATTACATTCAGGTTCTTTGGCAAATATCCTAAATGGATATTTTAACACAGCTCTATGCAGATCTTTTTCAGATTGTGTTTACACCCATAGTATGAATTATACAACACTCCTTAAAGGGACACTATAGACACCCTGACCATCACTTCATGAAGTGGTCTGAGTGCCATGTAACCCTGTTTTAACCCTTTCAAGGGAAAAATTTGCTATTCTTCAGAATGCCAATGATTTCATTGCAAGGGTTAAAGGCCTCTATTGGCTGTCATTAAGACAACAAATAGAGGTGCTTCTTACAAAATAGCAGTGTAACACTGATTGGCACAGTGTGGTGTTTTGCTGCAAATGTGTACTAGTTTTTCATTGCTTTCCTATGGGCACACATTGTATTGACTTATACAATGTGGAATTATACAACACTCCTTTGTATTGACTTAGATAATCAATCTCGATGATCTCAAGCACGGAGGTGAAGCCTCCTCACAGACATCGGCACTGTGCGGGAGAAAGGTAAATAACATTTTCAATCTATGCAGGTGGGGGCTGGGGACTTGAACATCCAATAAGGAGCTTCCCTAGCTCACCCAGCTACTTCGATCAAAGAAAATCAAGAGCTGGCTTCTTTGTCATTCTACATGTTAATCCATAGCTGAGGTACCATGTTGATCAAATCAGACACATTTCATGGGTTAATTGAGGATGTCAAGCTCTCAAAATATTGAGACATTCTCTTATTTCTCCTTAGCATGAAGAAAAACTCCTTAGCCTGAAGAAAAACTTAGCATTCATATTTTAGTATGTATATGTGTTATTCCCCTATTTGATAGACTATTTGAGAAGTGCAATATGGAAACTCAGTGTAGACATCAGCTTGTCTCTGTCAATATAAGTGAACCAGTTTCTTTCTATGTATGTACCTGCCATACTGTGCTGGAACATTCCTGCCTTACACGGGGGGGTCAGACTCAATCTGCTTTACAGTGCACCTGCCTCTACTATATCTGTCAGTCTGCATCTGTCTGATTGAGTGTGTCACTTAATGAGCCTATCTCTATCTAAGACTGCCCTTTTGTCTGGATGATCCTATGTTTGTGCGCCTGTTTCAGAAATAAGTTAGAGAGATTAGAAACATGTATATTTGTTTTATTTTAATTTACTTGTGCAGTATGTGGTTATTGAGGTAAACTCCATCATCCTAATCTAGGTCTCCACACAAAAAAAACACACAAACTCCGGGCTAAATGAACTACACAGATTCACATAGTAAGTTTATTTATTAACCAATTTATCCAATTTATCCATTAAACATACTTTATTATAATTTATTTTTCAGCTTTAAAAAGGTTTGACCTTAATAGGCACATTTCTCTCTTTACCCATGAGATGTTCTTTGGAATTCATGTGAGGTTGAAACAATATGATAAAACATTTAGGGACAAACATGCAGATAACCAGAGCCCAGCTTGATGATAGAATAGCAAACAGTTCCATGGCTACTGTGTACATGCCTTGGGCACTGAGTGAGGCTGGAATATAGGACAACCAAACACTGAGGAAAGCAAGCATGCTGAAGGTGATGAACTTGGCCTCATTGAAGCTATCTGGTAGTCTTCTGGACAAAAAAGCAACAATGAAACTGATGGTGGCAAGAAGACCAAGGTATCCCAACATACACCAGAAGGCAAATGGTGAACCTTCATTACATTGAATGACAATAATTCCAGATTTTATTTGGGTGTTGTCCTCCACGAAAGGAGGTGAGAGCAAAAGCCATAGGATGCAGATGAAAGTCTGAATAACAACACATATAACAACACTGTAATAATACACAAGAGGTCTAGTCCACTTCTTCAGGCTGCTGCCTGGTTTTGTGGCATTGAAGGCTAAAACTACCACAATGGTTTTGGCCAAGATGCAGGATATACCAAGAGCAAAAACAATGCCAAATGTAACCTGTCGCAAAAGACATTTTGATAGTTGGGGTTGTCCAATGAAAATCAAAGCGCAAAGGAAGCACAAGGACAGGGATATCAAGAGAAGACAACTTAGAGAGTAATTGTTGGCTCGAACAATGGGAGTAGCCTTATAACGAATAAAAAGTACAAAGATAACAATTGGAACTAATGAGGAGGAAACACTTGCAACAGCTAATGTTGTACCTAAGGGATCTTCATAGGAGAGAAATTCGTGAGGTTTAGGCAAACAAACGTTCCGGTGTAAATTTGGCCACATATCCCATGGACATTTAGAGCAATCTACAGAGTCTGAAATATAAGTAGACAAAATGGAAATTGTAGTTATCTTTTCTTCAGAATAAAGCACACTATTAATGTCTCTTCTTCTGTACCTGTTTGGTTAGAGATCTCGCCTTGGGGACAAAGAACACATTGAAAACAACATGCTGGTTTTCCAGATATGGAAGACTTTCTATATCCTGGTGAACAGCTGTCACTGCAAACTGAGATAGGAATCTGGAATAAGTAATAAGTAATAAGTAATAGGTTTATTGCATGTTCACAAAGGTGTATGGTTTAAGAATCTTTTACGATTTGGTAAAGTTTGTTAGCTTTTTTTTATTTTTTAATACTGCATGTGAAATGCACAAGTGCATAGTTACTATACTTTACAAAATACACCATAGATCCAACTTACTAACTGAGCAAGGTATCATTAATATTGGCAATATTATTAAATCTTAGAGTGCATGGTCTCAGTATCTCAGGGTGCTTAAAGGACACTATGGGCACACAGGCCACTTCAGCTCAATAAAGTAGTCAGGGTACACTGTCCCAGTCCCCTTAACCCTGCAATGACAATTATTGCAGTTTTTAATAAACTTCTGTTATGGGCAAATGCAAATATTACAAGTTTTAGAATGAAATGTTGTATTTCTTAAACTGTGTACTTTGTCTTTAAGAGATATTGCAAACTGACAAGGTGTTAGAAATGGAACATATTGTTTTTCATAACTGTTTCTTTAAGCAATAACCTCAGTGCATAATATGTTTGCGCCATTTTGTCCCAGACGAATTACAATAACAATAATGCATAAGCAAGCTTCAAGGCTATACTACGACACTTGCAGTACACAATATACTGTGGTAACCCCAAGTTAATGGAACTCCCCCAAATCCGGGAATCTCCCACGACTGTGTACTTACGACTCAGTATAAACAACAGATAACCTATTCAGACTTTAAGATGCCATCTTGAACTAAGTCAGGAAAATTTCCATGAAGTATACACCCTTTAGTTATGGCCTTGTATGTTTGCCAAATTAAGGGAGGTCCTAAAATGAATAAAGTAAATGAAATACGCTAACCCTAAAATGGAGACACCTAAGGTATAAATAGGTGTACTTTTACATTTTAAGATACAGAGGAGAGACTTGGAGACAGACGCTGCTCCATCTTAAAATGACAGAGAGGCTGACATGATGACTAGAGATGTCACGAACCGTCCGCGAACTTCTCACAAGGGGTTCGCCACGGTTCACCGCGGTTCGCCGCGAACTCCGGTCAGCTGACACATCCCGGCCAATGTCCAGCAGACCCTCCCTCCCAGACCCTCCCACCTCCTGGACAGCATCCATGTTCGCAAGAAGTTCGCGGACGGTTCGCGACATCTCTAATGATGACATGTTCAGAAGGGTATGTTAACCTATTAATGATATTTGCAAGCATGTAATTTAATCTTATAAACTCTGCTATAATGGATTTTATATTTATATTTTTATATAATAAATATCCAAAAAGACAAAACTATTGCTTCCAAGACAATCCTTATTTTATATTGTATTCTTAATTATTTATATATGTTAAATAGAGGATCTCTTACTAACTATATAAAATTATGGCTAAGATATCTGTATGGTTAGCCTGCTAAGTTCTATGCTTTAAGACATTATAGTGGTAAATAAGGGAACCACCTGCGGTTACACTTCAATAATAACCTGCCAGGGTTAACTCCACCTCTGTTGGCTGTTTTTAATAAACTGCAATAATTACCTGCCTTCTGGGTTGTTAGGAGAATATTGGTCACCTGATGCTGAACGTCCTCACACAATGCATGAGGACATCCATTGCCACCTGAAACCCCAAACATTCCTATAAGTGAAGTCCTAATGTGAGCACCGTGCATGCGCATTAGGTCCCCTCCATGAACATCAGAAATCAGGTAAGTGACAGAATGGCTTTCTAACCCTTTGTGCACAATGGGGGTTCGCAGGAGTAGGGGGCATTATAGGGAGCTATAGTGCCATGAGAACTACTTTGTTTTCATGGAACTATAGTTTCCTTTTAAGCAACAATGTTTACATTGAAAGCTAGGAACACCTCCAGTTGCAGTCACTCAGAGTGAACCAGAGGGACTTTGGAGTTGATGGAAGCATAATATGCCTCCATCCACTCAGATCTGCTGTCAGCAGAGCACAGGGCAACACTGTGCACAGCATCCTGTGATTCAGTATCTCTTCCCTCTGCATGCAGACACTGAACTTTCCTCATAGAGATTCATAGATTCAATTCATCTCTATGAGGAGATGCTGATTGGCCAGGACTGTGTTTAAATCATGCTGGCTCTACCCCTGATCTGCCTCTTTGTCAGTCTCAACCAATGGGGAAGCACTGTGATTGGATCAGGCAAACACATGTCAGCAGACTGCTTGTTTTTCTGAGACAAACAGCATGCAGAGCTATAGCTTCAGGCTTGAATACAGTAAGATTTTTACTATATTTATGGAGACACGAGAGGTCCAGGGGGGCTAGATGGTGGTGTTAACACCATAGGGTCAGGAATACATGTTTGTGTCCCCGACCCTATAGTGATCCTTTAAGGGTGAAAGAGTACATTCTCTAATACTTGTAATTCCGTTTAAATTCTTAGAACTTAGATGATTAGATTCATAGAAGCAAAAAGTGTTAAACCAGGTGGTTTTTGAATCCCATAATTATTATTTTATTATTTATATAGTACCATCAGATTCTGTAGCGCTGTACAATGGGTGGACTAACAGACATGCATTTGTAACCAGACAACTGAATATACAGGAACAGAGAGGTGAGCTTACATTGTATAGGGAGTGGGGTATAGGGACACAAAGGGTAAAAGTAGGGGTACGAAGTAGGTTGTTATAAAAGTATTCACTGAGGGCTTAGTAGGTCATTTTTGACACTTGCAGGAGAGGAGTCATGGGGGTTGGGGGATAAAAACCTGCTAACAGTTTAATTGATATGCTTTCTTGAAGAAGTGAGTTTTCAATGATTTTTTTAATGAGTGGAGACTAGGTGAAATTCTTATGGAGAAGGGAAGGAAGTTCCACAGGAGAGGTGCAGCCCTGGAAAAATCTTGGAGGCGAGCGTTAGAGGTGGGAGTACTGACATAGGTCTTTGGCAGAGCATAGGGGCCTCAACGGGAAATACTTGTGTATTAGGGAGGATAGGTAGGTTGAAGCAGGGATTTGTGATTTGTAAGCAAGAATTTTAAATTAAGCCCTATATCTAACCGGAAGCCAATGCACGGACTGAGAGAGCCGGTAGGCATGGGAGGTGCAAGCCAACAGGAAAATGAGCCTACCCGCTGGATTCGTTATAGATTGCAACGGTGCAATCTGGGAACACGTAAGACCACTGAGAAGAGCATTGCAGTAGTCCAGGCAAGAGAGAACAAGAGCATGGACCAGCACCTTAACTGCATCCGTGGCTAAAGAGGGGCGGATGCGCGCTATGTTTTTGAGATGGAAGCAACGGGATTTGGCGATTGATTGGACATGAGGGTTGAAGGAGACGCTGGAGTCAAAAAGAACACTTAGGCAGCGATCCTGCAAGGGACGGTAATGGTAGCGCCATTGACTTGGAGGGAGACAGACACGGGAGTCGTAACACTTGAGGGAGGAAAGACCAGAAGTTCTGTTTAAGGAAGTGAGCAACGATCCATTTGGAAATCAAAGAGAGGCAGTCAGAGACATGAGTCAAGATGGGCGGAGAGAAATCAGGAGAGGACAGGTAGATTTGCATGTCATCCACATAGAAATGATAACGAAAGCCAAAGGAGCTGATGAGTTTACCAAGGGAGGCAGTATAGATAGAGAACAGTAGGGGACCAAGGACCGAACCTTGGGGAAAGCCGACAGAGAGTGAGAAAGAAACATTGAAAGAGCGCTGGGAGAGGTAGGAGGAGCACCAGGAGAGAGCAGTATCCCATAGACCAAAATTATGGAGAATCCGAAGAAGCTGTTGATGATCAAGGAGAATTAGGATAGAGTAATGGCCGCGAGATTTAGCAGCAATTAAATTGTTGGATACTTTGGTCACAGTCGTGAAGACAGAATGAGTTGGGGTCAAGGCTGTGCTTTTTCAGACTTGGGGTTCCAGTAGCATTTTTGAAGGGTAAGGGAAATGTGCCAGAGGAAAGGGAGAGATTGACAATTTTAGTGAGAGGAAGAGCAAGAGAGGGAGACAAAGTGTGGATGAGATATGAGGGAATAGGATTGAGGGAACAGGTGGTGGGGTGGAAGGAGAGGACCGGAGCAGAGCAGAAATCTCTTCTGCTGTAGCAGGTGAGCATTAGTGTAGAATGATGGAGGGCAGTGCCGGACTGGCCCACCGGGATACTGGGAAATTTCCCGGTGGGCCGCAGCAAGCTGGTGCTGGGTTGACAGCCCAAATGATTATTATGATTAATCCTCGCTCGGACTGTGCCGGCCTGTCAGTCCGAGGCGAGTAAGGAGGGAGGAGCTGGGGGCTGGTGTGACTGCCAGCGGCCGCAGAGAGACCTGTCAGTCTCCCTGCACAGTCTAAAACCATTTCGGCTGTATGCCCCGCCCCAAACAGAAGCTCTGCCTCCCGTCCAGAAGCTCCGCCCCACGCACATTGCTGGAAAGCTTCCCACCAGACCAAGAGGAAACTAAAAGGTATTTACCTTTTTACAGCCCCCCTACCCACCTCACAACCCCCCTACCCACTATATAGCCCCCTACTCACTATACAGTCCCCTACCCACTACACAGCCCACCTACCCACCTCACAATTGTGTAGTGTAGGGGTTAATGTTTAATGTTACATTTCAGGATGATGTAGGAGTTAATGTTTAATGTTACATTTTAGGGTGATGTAGGGGTTAATGTCTAATGTTCAGTAGATATTGTAGAGTTAGCTGTTAGTATGTTGTCTGGTTTAGTGTGCTAGGCACATTGGTGTAATATGTAGCCTGTAGTGTGCTAGGTACATGCTGTAAGGACAGCTGCCTAAGATTTGTAGGAGTTCATTCCTGAGCAGCATCGATTTCACCTGCTGCAATTCACTAAACTCAGAAGTATTCATTTCATGTATGTCCCGGTTCTGCTTGGAGAGAGAGGAGATCTGTGAAATTTTTTTTGTTCATTATTGGAAATAATTGCACAGTTGACAAACCATTACCATCTATTAGGTGTGGGATTCAAAACAAGTCATTTGAAAAAATAAAACGTATACATTTCACATATTTGCCACACCTTCTTGATGGCTTTGCTATCTCACCTGTTTTTCACCAGTGCCCCACTGAACAGCATTTGTGTCAATAGTAAAAGCATTTCCGCTGTCCGCTGCGGTATCATAACTGCCCACGGTGACCTGTCTGATTCTTCCATCAGGACCGAGCTGCCAATTTACAATATCATACAAGGCTGGGGGATCTCCATTCTCATTGAAGAACAATTCCCTCCCACTGCTCATCCTAAGATGCACTCTCTTTATATAATGCAAAAGCTGTTCAGAGAAAACAGAAGCCATGTACATTTACTACGTTTACCACTGCAAGTATTGGGAAAAAAAATACATTTTACTGATTGTTAGTTGGTGCTTTTTAGGGGATATAATTTCATAATCAGTTGGCATTTGAAAGTAATTAGTGTTAATGATTCAAATAAAGGCTGACACTAGAAAACTTGTGAAAAATGTTACTAGTATAGTCAAGTGAAGGCATGACAGGGCCCTAAATCAACGTTTGGACTCAGTCCCCCAATCCTGATAAGTTAATGATGTAATAAGTTAGAGAAGTGTAGTTTTATATACAGGGAGTGCAGAATTATTAGGCAAGTTGTTTTTTTGAGGATTAATTTTATTATTGAACAACAACCATGTTCTCAATGAACCCAAAAAACTCATTAATATCAAAGCTGAATATTTTTGGAAGTAGTTTTTAGTTTGTTTTTAGTTATAGCTATGTTAGGGGGATATCTGTGTGTGCAGGTGACTATTACTGTGCATAATTATTAGGCAACTTAACAAAAAACAAATATATACCCATTTCAATTATTTATTATTACCAGTGAAACCAATATAACATCTCAACATTCACAAATATACATTTCTGACATTCAAAAACAAAACAAAAACAAATCAGTGACCAATATAGCCACCTTTCTTTGCAAGGACACTCAAAAGCCTGCCATCCATGGATTCTGTCAGTGTTTTGATCTGTTCACCATCAACATTGCGTGCAGCAGCAACCACAGCCTCCCAGACACTGTTCAGAGAGGTGTACTGTTTTCCCTCCTTGTAAATCTCACATTTGATGATGGACCACAGGTTCTCAATGGGATTCAGATCAGGTGAACAAGGAGGCCATGTCATTAGATTTTCTTCTTTTATACCCTTTCTTGCCAGCCACGCTGTGGAGTACTTGGACGCGTGTGATGGAGCATTGTCCTGCATGAAAATCATGTTTTTCTTGAAGGATGCAGACTTCTTCCTGTACCACTGCTTGAAGAAGGTGTCTTCCAGGAACTGGCAGTAGGACTGGGAGTTGAGCTTGACTCCATCCTCAACCCGAAAAGGCCCCACAAGCTCATCTTTGATGATACCAGCCCAAACCAGTACTCCACCTCCACCTTGCTGGCGTCTGAGTCGGACTGGAGCTCTCTGCCCTTTACCAATCCAGCCACGGGCCCATCCATCTGGCCCATCAAGACTCACTCTCATTTCATCAGTCCATAAAACCTTAGAAAAATCAGTCTTGAGATATTTCTTGGCCCAGTCTTGACGTTTCAGCTTGTGTGTCTTGTTCAGTGGTGGTCGTCTTTCAGCCTTTCTTACCTTGGCCATGTCTCTGAGTATTGCACACCTTGTGCTTTTGGGCACTCCAGTGATGTTGCAGCTCTGAAATATGGCCAAACTGGTGGCAAGTGGCATCGTGGCAGCTGCACGCTTGACTTTTCTCAGTTCATGGGCAGTTATTTTGCGCCTTGGTTTTTCCACACGCTTCTTGCGACCCTGTTGACTATTTTGAATGAAACTCTTGATTGTTCGATGATCACGCTTCAGAAGCTTTGCAATTTTAAGAGTGCTGCATCCCTCTGCAAGATATCTCACTATTTTTTACTTTTCTGAGCCTGTCAATTCCTTCTTTTGACCCATTTTGCCAAAGGAAAGGAAGTTGCCTAAAAATTATGCACACCTGATATAGGGTGTTGATGTCATTAGACCACACCCCTTCTCATTACAGAGATGCACATCACCTAATATGCTTAATTGCTAGTAGGCTTTCGAGCCTATACAGCTTGGAGTAAGACAACATGCATAAAGAGGATGATGTGGTCAAAATACTCATTTGCCTAATAATTCTGCACTCCCTGTAGAGGAAGAGAACTGGACATAACTAACCTACGTTATTCTAGTTGTGATTTTCTGGGAAAGTCCCACCCTACCTGAACAAAATGCTTTCCCCAGCTGTTCCCACTTCCTATAAGCTCCGATCCAGTACCAACACTTTACTTAGTCTACCTCAATACAAACAGAAAACGGCCCGATCCTCCTTCTCCTACAGAGCACCGCAATTGTGGAACGACGTCCCGCACAATTTAAAATCATCCCTAAGCCTAAAGTCCTTTAAGAGATCCCTCTCTACATACCTCAAAACAGAATGCACCTGTCATGGTTGATTATATATTTCACACCTGTTCTATGTTAAATTTTGTATTTATTGTGTATTAATATTGTTTTTGTATTTTATTGTACCCTAATGTAACAATGCAATGATTTGTGACCCAGGACATACTTGAAAACGAGAGAAATCTCAATGTATCTTTCCTGGTAAAATATTTTATAAATAAAATAAAGAAATAAATAAATAATTTGTTATTAGCAATAGAAAAGCTGGTTAAAAAAAAAATATTAATTTTCTTTATAATTTAGATCATTATATAGATAGAAAGGTTTAGATCTAGAGATATATACAGCAGAACAAGTTTGATGTTATTAAAAAGTTCTCAGGGGGGGCGGAGCCAACTGTGGAACAGAGCAGACACGTATCCCTGAGATAACGGATTCAACCATGAAAACGGGCACCTACCTGAGCAAACTACCAACACCGATTGGGGGAAGGAAGAATGGTGAGGAAAAATAAAAAAAGACTGATAATGTCCCAACAAGCCAAGATATTGGCAAAGTCCTTCGGGGGTCCCAGAGAGCCGCATGGGACAAGATGATGCTGGGAGAGGAAGAGTCATCATATACCTCGAAGGATATCCCTTTCAACTCGGGAGAGGGGCCACCCCTCAATCCACCAATGAGACCTACTGGTACGCAACTTACCTCTGCTTAAAATGTCACGACTGTCCAGCTGAAAGATATACTTGCGGAACTCAGAGCCAATAGAGAGGCAGACAAGGCCTGCTTTAAAATGGCTATTTAAAGCGCCACCTCTCAGATCACTCTGCTGGAGGCCTCCTCATACACCCAAGACTCCAGGCTGGGATTTTGTGAAAATCGCTGACATACAAAAACTACAAATGACCACCAACGTCGCTATAACCTTAAAATATGCAGAGTCCCGGTCTCGATAGGTCTCTCTGACTTACTGCATTATGTTCAAAGACTGCTCAACACTCTGTTGCCACCGAAGCAGGCCAAAGCGGTGAAGCTGGATGGCATGTTCTGTCTTCCAAAACCATCCACAACACCAGCAGCTGCTTATCATCAGACTCCCATCGCTATCTGACAAAGCCTTGCTACTCACAGATGCATCTCTGATGCTGTTCTCTGATCTTACTATTAGCACCATAAAATGGCGCAGGTCACTACGATCACTACTACTGCTCCTTCAATAAAAAAAACCCTTGTACAGATGGGGAATACTGAAGCAGCTACTATTCAACCACATGGGCACCACCTACCGAGCACGGAGCTGGAATCCCATCTAAACAGCCACAGAGAAAGGCTGGACTGGGACTGATACACTTGGACTTCTCTACCATTGTGGAGTTCACCCCCCGCACGACTCTGCACCCAGCACCAGTGAGAGTAACCTGAAGGCTGTACTCCTTTCTTACATCTGGGTGGCTGCCAGGTTCCACCCATCTCAACCACCGGGGATCATTATGGCTCATGAGCTTCAGCTTCAGCTTTGACTTTTTCTCTGTTCGTATGATGTTTATTTTTCTGTTAATTTTTTTTATTTTTCTTGTACTTTTCTGATATATTGAACACTCAGCCCTATTTAGTTATTACAAGTGACAGGGTGTAGCACACTGCCACGCTGGCCCCTACAAAGCCACATATCGGGGCATAATTTGCATTATGTGAACCCCCTCCTGACCAGGTAATGATACAAAATCAGAGGCTGTTAGGGACCAGGAACCAGACAGAGACAGAACTAGATGCAAAAACACCTTTATTCATAAATAACAAATAAAGAAATAACCAAAAGCAAAGTCCAGGAGGCAAGCAGGTGTCTGTCACCAGAGCGGGTAGTCAGACGAGCCAAGATCAGGAGAACGGAGAGCAGCAGAGTCAGGAACAAGGCCAGAGTCAGGAACCAGGAACAAGCAGGAAACACAGGAACAAGGAGACTTCTGGGAAACAGGAAACCACGCAAGGGCAAGGAGGTACTGGGATTTGCTGCTTAAATAGGCTGCACTGATTAGCAGCAGGGCTGGTTACTACTATCAGGTGAGTAACTGTGGCAACATACTGAAGGAGCTGATCGTTAATATCCGCTGAAAACTCAGCCACAGAAAAAGGTTTAAAATAGCATAGAAACCCTGACAGAGGCTTACTTATGGTACCGGGAGGGAGGTAATTCCCTACAGGGATGTAATAGACACAACGACCCAGCATTACTTCTGTACCTCTCACGTACCCTTCGGGTAATACTAGTGAGAGTCTAATATAGACCTTAAGCTTGGCCGGCTCCTCAGACATATGTGATGTCACCCTTTCTGTTCAGATATTAGAAGTAAATTACAGTACCTTGTGATGTTTGAACATGCAGGCTGAGATATGAAATTTTACCACATGACAGGAGGCTTCATATTTGCATATCTTTCTTTACTGAAAACTCCAGCAGCATAGAAACAGTAACAACCAATCAGAAAAAAGATATGGTGCCCATAAAAGCTCCTGTCTATGACATCACTTCCTCTTTCTTTGCTGCTCCAGCCATATACAGGTCAGAGTAAATTTACCTCTAGTATACCTTATGTATTGCTGTATTTTCTTGTGTTTTTTATTGTGCTACATTAATCCCTGACTGCCTATACCTGTTCCCCTACTCTTTAGTATTCCCCCCCTGTTTCACTATCTGCTGTGATATTTTTCCCCTTATTTTTTCCCTTTCGGCGGTCTGCGGGCGGCGCGGCTGTCGGTGCCACGCTCACCACGCAGACCCGCTTTCTCCACACACACAGGGGCTGTTGGGGACGGGTGGAGGGTAGCCGGGGTTTATTTTTAGTTTGCCGCGCTTTTCTTCGCCTCGCTCGCGGCTGCGAGCGAGACACTCCTATCCACGCGGCCGGCGGCCATCTTGGATCTCGCAGCTCGCGAGATCCGCGACGGCCGCCTCCCCTTCACACACGGCGGTTCGGGATTCACCCGATCGCCGCCACGATACCGGGGAGTGCCCTCAGGGTGACCCCCCAGCTTCTCACAAGTGCCTATCATATTTTACACTACACCTACACCCTACAAGGGTGAGGTTTACCCACACTGTATGTTTGCCTCAGTGAGGCAGAGAGATTGCATGCACATGAAATGTATTATGAAGTTTGCTATTAAAGGCTCTTTATCAATTGTACAGATTGACTCACTGTCCCTTGCTGGGACATATGCATTTATACCCCACAGGGGATCTGGCATTACTATACCCTCAGGGGTATGCTATATTAATTACCCTACACAGGGTCATACTACACGACTGTACCCAAGGGTGCAAATTTATGTGGGTGTCCTCTGGGTATTTTTTCATGGCACACCACCTGGGGTGAACCCCGCTGATATGCACAAGGGCCCATACCTCCTGGTACCGAGATACGCATATTGCCCTGAATCCAATATTACGTGCATATAGAGCCTTCTAAACATACTCAGAGTCAATCTATATCTGTACGTGACTCTCCTCCACTGAACCTTGTTTTCGCCCAACAGGTCGATACAAACCCCAGATCATGGAGGATAACCAAAACACCCAAGACTTCCAAACCATGATCAACGCCGCCGTGGCGGCTTCGGTAGAAAAGGCCCTCTTGCGGGCGCTACCCCACGGCCAAGATGACACAAATCCCCCTGAACGCATGGAAGCTTCAGGCTCAGAGGTGTCAAAGGCCAAGAGACAGAGGAAGGTTTTGAGTCCTTCCCCCACCAAGACTAGGGGCAAGTTGCCCGTCAAGCACATTAGGAACGCGGACCGGCAGCCCACGTCCTTCCCGCCTCAATCCTCGGACGAGGACGATGCCTACGTTCCGCAGGCACTGGATGTGGTGGACGAGTGGCACGGGGACGGCTCGCCCTCAGACGACGAAGAATGGCAAGACCTCCCACCCACCTCTTCGAAGTATGTCAAGGAGACCTTCCTCGGCAACCGGGCCAAGGAACTCGACGACGACCTCCACACCGGCCAGTCCGAAGACGGGGTCTTCTTTGACGACCAAGGGACACCACTGTTCGACCCGCGCACCATCCGACACCCACGGTCCTCAGAGTGGACACTGCCAGATCACCTGGCGAAGTTCATACGTTACTGGCTGCGCAAACCGCTGGAGAAGGAGGTACGGGCACGCCTCAGGACTGAATGTCCCAGGCCGCTAATTCCCGACAAGGTGGCGCTGATGCCCGAATTCGACGACACTATGGTGGTCTTCATGTCTCGCACGGGCAGGGACCCGCGCAAAGGGGTGGAAAAGGGCATGAAAGCGGTACAGGACAAAGTGCTGGACTTGCTCGGCCCCATTGCCAAGATGCTATACTTCGCGAACCTCGCTCTCAGCCAAGACTCTCAACTGGACCCCCATGTCATACGTGAATGGGCTCAACGCGCTGTGTGTCTACTGGGCAATGCTAATGCCGCACTTTGTGTCGAAAGGCGCAGATCGGCCCTAATACGTATTGATAGCAAGCTCCTGGACCTCGGGGCTAAAGAATTCGGACCGAAAGCTCAGGGCCTACTTTTTGGCGATGCCTTCATCGCGGAACTTAAAAGACACGTGAACCTATTCACGACCCTGAACAAGGCTCAAACCTCTCTCAAACAGGTGTTCCACACCCCATCCACAAGAGGTGTTTTTGGAAGGGCTGGTCGACAACGGAACCGTGCCACCAGCCGCTTTTGGGCCTCAGGTTCCAGACCGTTCCCACAAGCCCCAAATTTCTTCCCGTCTACGACACAAAGGCCTTCATCGTTCAGAGGAACGGGGAGATCCAGAGGCTTCAGAGGCCGTGGCCACGGCCGCTTCTCCAATGGTGAGTCCACCTATATACACAAATGCATCAAAATTTATTGCAGGCAACCTTTCCTTTTTCTTCCAGAACTGGGAACTGATTACCAAAGACGCCTGGGTCCTCCAGACGGTTCGGGGGTTTCGTCATAGACTTCGCCACCCGACCCATTCAAAACGCCCCCCCTCCCCCAATCCACATGTCAGCAGGACAAAGCCACCTAATAGACGAAGAGGTCCGCACTCTCTTCGAAAAAGGCGCGATACAATACGCACCGGACGGGGGAGGCTTTCTAAGCAACATTTTCTTGGTCAAGAAGAAGACGGGCGAGTACAGGCCGGTTATCAACCTCCGACAGTTAAACTCATTCGTAATCTACAGACACTTCAAGATGGAAGGAATCCACCTTCTACAAGACCTTCTCGTCGAGAACAACTGGTTTACTCGCCTGGACCTCAAAGATGCGTATTTATCCGTCCCAGTGGACGTCCAATGCAGGCAATTCCTCCGTTTCCGATGGAAAGGACGGATATGCCAATTTACATGCCTGCCATTCGGCCTCAGCTCAGCTCCGTGGTGCTTCACGAAGCTGCTGAGACCAGTGATGGCTCACATCCGAACGAGGGGCATACGATGCCTCGTTTACTTGGACGATTTGCTAATTTTTTGCGAATCCGCATCCAGGCTGCGATCACAGACGAAATTTGTCGTTCACTCGCTAGAATCCCTGGGTTTCGTAGTGAACAGGCAGAAGTCGTCTCTCTCTCCCTCCCAGTCGGTCCAATTCCTGGGTTTCGACGGAATGTGTACTACGCCTTCCACCAAAAAAGATAGCCTCAATAAGGAAGGAAATCAGACGGGTCCTGAAGATGGACACAATACCGCTCAGGATGCTCGCTCGAATTGTGGGACTCCTTTCCTCCTCCATACAAGCGATATTCCCGGGCCCTCTACACTACAGGGCCATGCAACGGCTGAAAGCAGAATACCTGCGCACCGAACACTCCTACGACCACTGGATCCCACTCTCGTCGGAAGTAAGGTCGGAACTACGATGGTGGTTACTACATATACAAGCCTGGAATGGCAAAGCAATCTTCGGCCCTTCGCCGGACTTCATAGTGGAATCGGACGCCAGCCTGTGGGGATGGGGCGCTCATTGCACGGACGCCTCCACGGGAGGCCCATGGCAGGAAGAGGAGACCAGCCTACACATCAACTGCTTGGAACTGATCGCGGGATCCTTCACCATCCGCAGCCTGGCCAAGGACAGGTCGAATTGCTGTATCCTGCTCCGCATGGACAATGTCTCGGCGGTACAATACATCAACCACCTGGGCGGAGCGAGGTCAAAAGACCTGACGGAAGCCACGAAGGACATCTACAGTTTCTGCCTACAGAGGAACATCACGCTGCAAGCAGAATACCTCCCAGGAATCTCCAACCTGACGGCGGATTGGTTCTCCCGCCACTGGAGAGACACCAGCGACTGGAAACTCAACAGGGAGATATTTCAGACGCTACGTCAGCGGTTGGGCCCACTGACAATAGACTTGTTCGCCTCCAGGACCAACCACCAACTACCAAGGTACTACAGTTGGCTTCCGGATCCGAAGGGCGAAGCAGCGGATGCATTCCTGCAGGACTGGCCCTCCCTCGGGGCCTACGCTTTCCATCCGTTCTCACTGATCCCAAGGGTACTGCGATACACCCGCACTCACAGGATATCGCTCCTGCTCATAACACCACTTTGGCAGAGCCAACCATGGTTTCCGGACCTCCTGGAGATGTTGCACGACCATCCCCTTCGGCTCCCGACCTACCCGTTGCTCCTGTCGGGACCTCGAGGGGAACCCCATCCCCTCGTCCTGGAAGGACAACTAGAACTGGTGGCCTGGACGATTTCAGGGGCTCCTGGTCGGTCCATGGCCTATCGCAACCTACTAAAGACCTCCTATGGGACTCATGGGCCCCTGGCACCAGGAGATGTTACATATCTGCCTGGTCAGCCTGGAGTGCTTGGTGCATGGAAAGGGATTCCGATCCCTTTACTGCCTCTGTCCCACTGATCCTCAACTATCTCGCTCATCTGTTCTCGACGGGTCGATCATATAGATCCCTTAACGTGATCAGATCGGCTATTTCAGCGGCGCACGTCCCAGTACAAGGCAAGCCAGTGGGTCAAGATCCTCTGGTATGCCGTCTACTGCGGGGTGCCAAACTTACAAGACCCCCAGCACCCAAATACTCCAGCCTCTGGCAGGTGAATAGGGTGCTGGACTTCCTGCGGGGCTGGCCAGACAACCCCGTTCTATCGCTGAAACAGCTTTCAGCAAAACTGGCTCTTTTGTTATGCCTCGTCTCATTTAGACGGGTGTCAGACGTTAGGGCTTTTGACGTGGACGGTTTTTCTCTCACTCCGGAGGGAGTCACCTTCTCCATTTCTAGACGGACTAAATCAGACTCGTCCTCAGTGTCTTATCCATATTTCGAATCAGACTCCAAGCTGTGCGTTGTCAGGACACTTCTGAGGTATACGGAAGTCACAGCCAACCTGCGGCTCACCCCGACGGGTCAGCTGCTGATTTCCTACGTAAGACCTCACGCACCGGTGTCTACAATAACCCTGGCCAGATGGGTATGCTGGCTACTGAGGCTGGCAGGTATCGAACCTAGCTTTGGAGCACATTCGGTCAGGGGTGCGGCAGCATCCCAAGCCTTCTTGGCAGGCGCATCCCTAACCGACATTATGCGTTGCGCTGACTGGACACGGGAGAGTACGTTTAGGACATTTTATTTCCGCCAATCCTCTCACGCCTCCTTCACACTAGTCAAGTCTAAGCTTTAAAAATGCAAATATGAAGCCTCCTGTCATGTGGTAAAATTGAAGATTATATTAGCTTTAGTGTACTAATAAATTTAATTTTAGTAATGACAGGAGGCGAATATTTCCCACCCTATAGGATCCCTCCCTAGTTGTCTCGTGTTATATAGTGTATGCTAGTGTTCAGGATAGCACGCATGTTAGGATTGTATTACTGCTTAGACATGTAGCTGTCTCTAGTACGGCATTGTTGGGTTCGTGATCATGTGCATTGTGTTATGTTGTGTTTTATTTATTAAATGTCTTAACTTACGTTTTTTTATACAAGTGTTGATAGTTATCACAGTCTGTATCCATTGGAATTGTCAGGTTCTTATGTTTGTTGCATGCGGACAGGTTCCCACTTCAGAGACCTTTCACCTTTTTCTTTTTATTTCAGCGTGAACGTCTTCTCTTCGGGACAAGAACTCACCTTCTCATACCGTTACACCGTGGAATTACCGGAGTTATGTTTCCTGCTATATTGTTGAACTGTTAACTGAATGTGTTTGTGTTTTTGTTGTTATCTATTTTTCACTTCAAAGAAAGAGGAAGTGATGTCATAGACAGGGCCTTTTATGGGCACCATATCTTTTTTCTGATTGGTTGTTACTGTTTCTATGCTGCTGGAGTTTTCATTAATGAAAGATATGCAAATATTCGCCTCCTGTCATTACTAAAATTAAGATTATTAGTACACTAAAGCTAATATAATCTTCAATTATTCAGTTCATATGTGTTTTTACGCTACTTTAAACATAAAACAACAATGCAGTATGCTTTGACTTCTTATACAAACTATCATTGTTTATTATCGAGGTACCTATGCTTACTCATACCATTATCAAACTATGTAATCACTACTGAGCTGTCAAAAATAAAGAATTTAAAAAAAAAATATAAAAGTTCTGAGAGTACAGACTGTTTTGCACTCTGAATACTTCTGCATCTATGAGTTTTTTAAGTATGGTTACATGTTTATTTTTAAAGCTTCGGTTTTGAGTAAGTCAATGTTTGCTTTTGACTGAGTTGTAAAGCTTAGATAAACATTTCTCCATATTCTCTACAGTTTGACCTCATAAGGATTTTTTTTGTTACGAAAACAAGTATTTGTTAAAATGTATTATCCTTGTAAAAAATTTTCATTTTTGCTTACATGAAAAGCTCAGTACCTGCCAAGGCTTGAATTTCCAAACATCCGCACATGTTCCATTAGCAAATGGACCTTTCCCTTTAGTGCACATGCTGAGATCATGCAGAGCTTTAGCTATAACATGGACTGCTATGTAAATATTGTAGGTCACCCTCAAGTTAGATACATCATTGTAATCATTCTGAAGATTCTCTAGGTTTTCTGATCCTGTACATTCTTTTATTGAGGATTCATCAGAGACTGTGAGGTTTTCATCAACCAGGAATTTGCAACTGAAAGCTTGCTCCCAGAATATTTCTACCCATTCTGCTCCTAGAGACATAGAAGGATGAATCCCATTCAGAAAGTATTTAAAGCCATGTATGGTTCCTCTGTAAAGAGCAAAGCCAACTGTTCCAGAGAGAAGTGCAAAATATTTCTCCACTGACAGAAATAGAGAGGTAGCCCAGGCCTCACTGGCCACCCATATCTTTCTTGATACATTCTGCTTCAACATTTCCTCTAGAATGTGGACCAGGCTTTGAACATTAGTAACAAAAACTATCACTTTTGCTGTTGACTCTTTGATAACCCGTGCAATATGTGGAGCATTGCGGTCTTGCCTGCTTATCAATATGTTCTCAGTGAAGGCCACACATGCTCCAGCCTTTAGGATTTCTTTTTTGATCAGTTGGATTGCTTGTTGTCCATAATCATTGTCAATAGCTACCAATCCCACCCAAGTCCATCCAAAATGTAGCAGTAGCTGAGCCAGTCCTTGGGATTGGAAAGTATCACTGGGAACTGTCCTGAAAAAGGAGTTGAACTGTGTTCGATCACCGAGGAGAGAGCTGGTGGAAAAGTGGCTAATCTGAAAAGGACAAGTAATTTAATACATTTTTAATGCAATGAGTTTCTATTGCCTACATCATTACAAAATGAAATGCAATTTTTTATAGAGATGTATGTCATTTCATTTTTTTAAAAAGCTAAGAAAGATGACTGATTTAGTTTGATACTTAGGAAAGCAAGATTTAGTTAAACAATGAAGTTAAGAGTAAAACAACTATATTCTTTTTTCTAGAAAATATATGATGTTATTTTTCTAGAAAAATAAATGTATCCAACATATTCAAAGGACTGAAGTAAAGTATCCAGAAAATAGTGAAAATGTATATTCTTAATTAATTTCAATAATAAAAAAAGGTATTAAAGGAATACTTCCAGGACAATTGTCAACACAGCCCATAGAATGCTGGTACCAATTTGACACTTACCTGTGCCTACTGGGGCCCACATAAAATCTAGCCTTGAGACTTGTCATCCGACACTATCAGCTTATGAATGAACAGCATCCAGCTTCTCCAGCTCTGAGAACACCGGCTGCATCAGACTATATTAAAATGTTTTGACATATTACACTGAATGGCACTACTGACACCATGACCTCTGTATCTGGCAGTAATGGAGAGGGTGCTTGGAGCGTTCCTGTAAATGTATCTTTTTTTGCACATATGAATATATTTACATAATATTAAGGGGTATTATTTATTTTTTTGTATTATTTATGAATTAGTAGATACAATTTTTTTTTACCACTTGTCACGGGTGGCGGTACGGAGACCTGGACCCCTGAGTGCCTGATGATGAAGGGAGTCTCAATGTGGAAATGGACCATCAGGGCCTGGTGCAGGGTAACCACACGCCCCCCTGGTGTGGAGCACCAGCGTTTGTGAGGCCACATAACAGGGCCCTGATGCAGCTACTGCAAATCCCAAGAACTAGGAGCTAGATGATATGCAGACCTCCCAGAAACTGGATAGGGAGGCTCTGCAGCAGATATGTATCCAGTACAGAAACAAGGCAAGACTAGAACAGGCACCAAACAAGAAAATAAGACAAGACTAGAAGAACCCAGAACGGAGTAGGACAGAAAGCAGAACCCAGAACATGTACATAAGACATGAGGGAAACATGAACAGGGCAGGCAGG
This sequence comes from Pelobates cultripes, assembly GCA_933207985.1. Classification (NCBI taxonomy): domain Eukaryota; kingdom Metazoa; phylum Chordata; class Amphibia; order Anura; family Pelobatidae; genus Pelobates; species Pelobates cultripes. The sequence continues at coordinate 20,693,541 of OW240914.1, forward strand.
ACTGTAAATTAACTGGGAATACAAGACAAAATAAAATAAGACCAGAGATGCAAGGCAAAACAAGAGTACTATATATGTAATAAACATTGGAGATTTAGACATACATAAATGGCCAAGATGTATGCAGCCCACCAACTGCGTCAAAGTCCTCCAATTAATGGGGGTCCTATCTACCTAAATATGCATGACTAAATAAACAATAATAAAACACACACTGCACGTACCTGCAAGAAAAGGGCAGAGGACTTGTAGCAACTGCTTGCAGGCACCAACTGAAACAAAAGGATTCATGGAAAAGGAACGAGTGTGGCAACAAAAAAACAAACATTTTAATGAATCCAAGAGACTGGGAATTCCAGGAACGGAATACAGGAATGAACCCAGAAAACCCAGCATAAAGAAAACCAGACATGGAATAGGAAACCAGAAAAACCAAGAAAAACTAAACAAGAATTGTAAAACAAAGTACTGGATACCAGAAGCCAAGGCCAGACATCTCCACAGAACAGGACAGGATGTGATACCACTAAGTTGAAGACATCTTGCGATTTATGTTGGAGATCCCAGATCATAATGGTAATGTAGGGACACATAGGAGAAACACTAGCTGGACAAATCGTATAATTATAAAATGTATAATTATAAATTGGAAGTGAGCAAAACCTTAATTCCATCTTCTTTAAATCTATTTTCCTCGTAAAACCCATAATGTTTTGAACTACAGCAAGAGAAAAACAAGCTTTCTCCATTCAAGGGAGGGATGTTTGTGGGTGGGCTATGAGTGAGGAGAGGGCCTCCGGGAATTGTAAAAATGTGGAATATGTGCAAGTTTTCTTTGTTTGTGATGTACACCTTGTTCATTTTGTATTTTTTTCTAAAGATTATATTATGCTGGTTTTATGTCCAAAACAATGGCCACTTTTCCACCTTGCCTTGTTCCAGTGGGAAAGTCCTGGTTTCAAGATACTAAACTAATACATGTAAACACATTTTATTAATTAACAACTGATGCCTGGAGATGAGAAATGCCCCTTGTAGACTGTTGAACACTATAAATTGTATTTATAACTATGTGTATCTCTCCAATATTGGCAATGTTGCTGTATGGTTCAATAAATCTATCTATTCATCAACAGAACTCTGAGTCATGCCCAGGCTCAACAAGCACAATTTGGTAACCATATTTTCAGTTTTACTGACAATACTTTCAAAAATTCATTATGCATTTGACTGTTCATTATAATAAAGACTGTACAATATATTATCTGAAAGCTGTCATGTATATAGAAGGTATCTAGTCAACCTGTAATCTGAATTCTGCTAGAAAATAAAATATATTTCATGTTGTAATAGCTATTTCAGCATCATGAACAGTAAACATATGTCTTACCTGTGGGTATCGGTATAGCCCTAGGATATGAGCTATCTGCATAGAGTAAGTGGAGATGGAATGACCTATAATAGCTGCCAGGGGAGTATTTTGACGGCATCTATAATTTGGCAGAGATTGACCAAGGCCAGTCAGCATCTGCAGGGTACCTCCTATTGCCCTCTGTAGAACTGTACAGGAATCGTGGATCTCAAACCCCAGTGTGATATTGGGTAACAGACCTGGATTCTGGTTGATTTCCATCACAGCAAATAGCATTGCCTGGATACGCTGATAGTTCTCAAATCGGAAACTTAAAAGATGAGCAACAGAAACTTAAAATCATATGGGTATATTTTTGTTCACATACATAAATTATTTTTGCATTTTATCTCCTTTATATTGATTTTATTGGGACTAACATTATATATATTCAGCAATTTAATTTCCAAAATAATGCCTTATCCTGAGTTAATTATTTTCTTTATCTACCTTTCTTTTCTGCAAAATAGCACATTGCTTATTATCCATGGAAGACAGTCAGAACACCAGAAAGACAGACAGACAGATACTATGTCAAGAACACAGATTGCTTAATTGTGGTGCTGCTGTAAAGACCAAATGTAGGCAACATATACATTAAGCCTACTTAAAATCACCTTTCATTCAGATAGATATGGTGAGATTGGGGTACATTGAAGCAGGAGGCTTAAACACTGTATGATTACATGGTGGGTCTACGACACTGTATTTATTAATTAATTTTAAGTTGCCTTAATGTGTATTTTGCATATATTTTGTTTTTTAAAGCAGCACCTTTATTAAGAAATGTATGTTTCTGGTGTGACCCCCAATTTCCTAAAACAGATTCCTTTCGGGCTGAGTACCCAGCACCCAGCAGTTAGTATTTTTATATCCATTGTATAGGTTAGTGTTGGATCTACTGATATGCTTTCTTATCTGTTGGAACCAAAAGGAATAACAGTATGGAATGTAATGTATATGTCATGCTTAGAGTCAGAATGGATCTGCTGAATAGTCAAAGGACCATCCTAGTTTAACAAATGTGAAGATAAATAGGTAAACCCTAATCTATGAGTGTTGGAGGCCTCCTGGTGACCTACGTTGAAAAACTTATTTATTTTGTAATGCATTATAAACCAATTATGCCTTTGTAGTTCACACTTCTACCTTGTAAAGAAATATAAGGTACAATGGTATGTTACATTAGATTCTATTTGTTTCCTAACTGAAATGTGTAGGCAAGATTTTCTCTACCCTCTTTTAAACAGGACATTATCAGACAAGAAAAAAACAAGTTTGTTCAATAAAAATAAGTCTTACTCTATGCAGAAAGCAAGGGGTGGTTTCTCTTTGTAGGTAAATTTAGGGTATATTTTGTCCAAATGAATAGGCATCACCCCACCAATTATAATATCTCCAGGAGCTGAAATGCCTGGGAGTTCAGTGCTGGGTAATCTGCAGCCCTGATGAGTTGAATTTACTATTTGTAGAACACAGAAGACTATAAATGTCTGCATGGTCTCCAACATGCCAACCAAAACCATTTACATGCTTTCTTGACCATGTAATGGAAGCACAATATATTCTCAAATCTTCTAGGTTACAGCACAAACTCTGGAGAGAAAAACAAAATATTAATAGTATAGATCAAAAAATTAATGTGTTCTATCTGCAAAACATACATTGAACTACTTTTCATTTAGTCAGTGGGGTCTCTATTATTATTATTATTATTATTATTATTGCCATTTATTATTATTATTATTATTATTATTATTATTATGATATTTATAGAACGCCGTCAAATTCCGCATCGCTTTCCAATGGGTGGACGAACAGACATGTAGTTGTAACCAGACAAGTTGGACACACAGGAACAGAGGGGTTGAGGGCCCTGCTCAATGAGCTTACATGCTAGAGGGAGTGGGGTAAAATGACACAAAAAGGTAAGGATAGTATTAGACTAGTGACAGTTGCAGAAGAGGACTCAGTCAGGAGCTATAAACAGTTTAATTGATATGCTTTTATGAAAAAGTGTTTTTTTAATGATTTTTTGAAGGAGTGGAGACTGGGTGAGCATCTAACGGAGGAGGGAAGCGAGTTCCACAGGAACGGTGCAGCCCTCGAGAAATCTTGAAGGCGAGCATCAGAGGTGGGAGTACGGAAAGAAGATAGACGTAAGTCTTCAGCAGATCGTAAGGGCCTAGATGGGACATACTTGTGTATAAGGGAGGATAGATAGGTGGGAGCAGCATTATGTAGAGATTTGAAAGCAAGAACCAGAATTTTAAATTGAGCTCTATATTTTATAGGAAGCCAATGTAGGGACTGACAGAAGGGTGAGGCATGGGAGGTGTGGGCGGACAGGAAGACGAGCCTCGCCGCCGCATTCATTATGGACTGTAACGGTGCTAGTTGGGAGCACGTAAGACCACTGAGAAGCGGATTACAGTAGTCAAGGCAAGAAAGGACAGTGGAATGGACCAACAACTTAGTCGCATCTGGCGTTAAGTAGGGGTGGATGAGCGCAATGTTTTTGAGATGGAAATGACAGGATTTGGTGATAGATTGAACATGAGGCTTGAAGTAGAGGTCGGAGTGAAAGAGAACACCTAGGCAGTGAGCCTGTGTGGTGGAGCTGATGGTATCACCGTTGACTTGGTGGGAGACAGACACTTGGTGGGAGACAGACACAGGAGTAAAAACACTTGAGGGAGGAAAGACCAGAATTCCAGTTAGAAACAGCAGGGAGGCAGTCAGAGACACTAGTCAAGAGGGACGGGGAGAGATCAGGAGAGAACAGATAGATTTGGGTGTCATCTGCATAGAAATGATAATGGAAGCCAAAGGAGCTAATGAGTTTACCAAGGGAAGCAGTATCGATGGAGAACACTAGGGGACCAAGGACTGAACCTTGGGGGACACCAACAGAGAGGAGTTGGGGAGAAGAAGCAGAGCCAGAGAAAGAAACACTGAAAGAGCTCTGGGAGAGGTAGGAGAAGCACCAGGAGAGAGCAATATCTTGTAGACCGATATTGTGGAGGATGAGAAGAAGCTGTTGATGATCAACAGTGTCAAAAGCCGCAGACAGGTCAAGGAGAATTAGGATAGAGTAGTGACCATAAGATTTTGCAGTGAGTAGATCATTGGATACTTTGGTCAGTGCCGTTTCCACAGAGTGCTTAGCGTGGAAACCAGACTGAAGCGGGTCTAGCAGAGAGTTGGACTCGAGGAAGTCTGTCAATCTCGCATACACAATTTTTTCAAGTATCTTGGATGCAAAAGGCAGTAGCGAGATAGGACGATAGTTGGATGGGGGGTTAGGGTCAAGATTGGTGTGACGAGAGCAATCTCGCTACATTGCAATGGAGAAGCCTGGTTGCTCGCCTGTTGCCTTTGGATTATGACCCCATGTTAAAAGGCTTGATTTTCCCCTGCAAAGACAAGAAAGCCGGGTCATTTGGTGCTTGCCCTGTTTGAGCAGTGATACCCCAGATAGCTATGCCATGGAGCCCATTCGTATAATGAAAGACTATGGGAAAGACTTTGGCTCCATGGCAATTGAACTGTATGTGTGTGCTCTGAGTGCCATTCAGTAATAATGTGCGCTTAGACCTAAGCTATCTGGGCATATGTTGCATGTCTGTATTTTATGTCATAAATGTAACATTGGGTATTTTATTGTATTTTACTGTCTTTTTGCTGCCATGTGTTCAATGGAGTTTTGCCTCTGTCTTTGGAGATAATTGGATTACTTCTAATTATCTCCAGGATAGAAGACTCTGTGGAACTGGTTTTGAGCAGAAAAGCCATGCTTCCTGTGGTCACAAAGGACTACGATCTATCTTTTGAACCACTGGACCAATTTGTATGATTTTGACGTATGTTTGTATTTGGAGTATGCTGAATCTGAAAATGTACATGTGAATGTGATGCATACTTTTCAAGTTATGAATAATGTGAAATTTTTTTATTTCTCTGCTTGTGCTAAATTACATTACCCATTGTGTAAGGTAATTGAATCACATGCAGAGGGGAGGAATTTGTAAGGTAGTGTCTGAGTGTATTGTATGTGTTTATTGGTTGTGTTCCAAAACCCTGTGGGTGGTACTAATGTGTAAGAATGTGTACATAAGCACAATAAACCCACAGCTCTGTCTGTTCACTGCTTGACCCTCAACACTGAGCTTTGTCTCATTCTTGGGGGGATTTATTGTATGCTGTTCCAGTCTGACTGCTAGGAGTGTAAACCTATTCGTATGGTTTTTCCTATTCGGCTGCTTACAGCATTCATATGGTTTCCTGTTCGGTGGATTGGTGTTCTGCAGTAGCTGTGCCTGCATCTCTGGAAGGGGAAGATCTACTAAATGGAGGTTTAACCCTTTTATGCTGATGGTGCCGTTACAATTGGGCTTCTTTATAATTGGGGTTACAGTTGCATGTTTGAAGGGCAATGGAAATATACCAGAGGAGAGAGAGAGATTGAGAATTTTAGTGAGAGGTGGAGAAAGAGAAGAAGACAGAGTACGGATAAGATGCGAGGGAATTGGATCTAGGGAGCAGGTGGTGGGGCGGGAGGACTGGAGCAGAGCAGAAACCTCTTCCAATGTAGCGGGTGTGAATGAACATAGAACAGCAGAGGGAGTGAAGTTAGGGGAAGTATTGTAAGGGGAAGAAGAAAGTAGAGATCTTGTCAGTGAAGTGAGTTGCAAAGTCTGAGGCAGTCAAGTTAGTAGGTGGAGGAGGAACAGCAGGACGAAGAAGAGAGTTAAATGTGTGAAATAGTTGTTTGGGTTCGCGGGAGATTGTGGTTATGAGGGTATTGAAGTAATTAACTTTTGCAGAGGAAAGAGCCAAGCTGTATGAGCTCAGCATAAATTTATAGTGGAGAAAGTCAGAAGCACAGTGAGACTTTCTCCAACAGCGTTCAGCAGTTCTGGAGCATTTTTGGAGGTATCGAGTGAGCTTGGTGTGCCAAGGTTGTTGTAGGGGGGGCCTGTGGCGTTTAAATGTACAAGGTGCCATGATGTCTAGTTTAGAGGAGAGGGTGGAATTATTGGAGGAGGTTGCAGAATGCTCTAGGTCAAGACATTGGAGGTTTCTGTGAGAGTGATGTATAGACGGTGGTGTCAATTGGGTCTTAGGTATGCCAATGTCAAAAGTCAGCAGATGGTGGTCAGATAGAGGAAAAGGAATATTGGAGAGATTAGAGGCAGTACAGAGGTTGGTGAAGGCAAGATCAAGAGTGTTTCCTGCTGTATGGGTTGCTAGATTGGACCATTGCGTAAGGCCAAAGGAGGTGGTTACAAAGAGCAGACGAGAGGCATCAGTGCAATTGGGGTTATTGATTGGGATATTGAAATCCCCAAGTATAAGGGAAGGAGTGCTAGATGAGAGGAAGTGGGGAAGCCAGGAAGAAAAGTGCTCAATTAATAATCTAGGATAACTAGGGGGGTGGTAGATGATAGCAATTCTTAAAGGAGTGGGTTTTAATAGGCGGACAGTGTGAACTTCAAAAGAAGAAAAGGATAGGGCAGGGGGAGTTATGAATGGTTGAAAGGTACATTGAGGGGAGAGAAGGATGCCCACGTCGCCTCCTTTACAGTTGAGTCTGGGAGTGTGAGAGAATTGTAGCCCACCAAAACATAAAGAGGCGCTATCAGAGGGAGACAGCCAGGTCTCTGTAATTGCAAGCAGTGTGAGTGAGTTTGCGATGAAAAAGTCGTGTATGGTTGTTGATTTTAAATTACTGCAGATGGAGCGGGCATTCCAGAGTGCACAATTAATTTTGGTAAGTGAGGGTAAAGGGCAGGGTATTGTGATGAGGTTTGTGGGGTTTCTGGTTGTCGTAGTGTGTGTAGAGAAGGTGAATGGCCCTGGATTGGGAGAGACATCACCAGCTGCTAGAAGTAGGAGGAGAGAAAGTGACAGGAGGTGTGAATGGGTTTTGTATGCATGGGGTCTAGGATGAGATCGATTGTGGGTTGGAGTGAGAGAGTAGAAAAATGAGTGTAAGGCATGAGATGAGAGAAGGGGGGAGTGTAGCAGAGAAGGGCATATGTAAATGTGGATGGGGGGATGAGTGAAGTGGGTGTAAGGAGAGATTTTTATACTGAGGGAGACTGAGGAAATAAAGGAGGAGATAACAGATCATTGCTAAACTGTGGAAAAAAAAATTTGGAGATAATTGGAATATCAAGAGCAGGTGAAGGTGTTTTATGGGTTAAGAAAGTGCAGGAGTGTACTAATAAGAGGCAGGTTTTTTAACCTAACGAAAATGTAGGTGTGACAGACAATCTATAAATGAAATAATGAGCATGGTGTGGGGAGGGGAGGGTGGACATCAGGCTTGCTCACTGAAGGAATGGGCTTGCAAAGTTGGGGATTCAGGCTGTTGAATAAAGAGATGTGAGGGTCAGAGAGCTTGCAATAAAGGTAAGGGAGGGGGAAATGTATCTAGGTACAGAGATGAAAAGATGGATTTTCAAATAAAAACAAACATATCAATAAGAAAAGGGAGGGGTCAGAGGTCAGTCACAAATCCGAGGGGAATTACATACAGGGCTAGCAAAACTACACTTTAGCATGACAGACAAGATATAAATACAAGAAAACAAGAAAATATACAATGTACACAGGATATATTAAATAAGAATAAAATAAATGTACAGGGTGGTTAAGTTAAAAATAAATGAAGGTGTGCAGGATAGAGTCTTAGTGTGGTCTTCCAGAAGCCTACCTTTGCAGACAATCAGGCTTGCTCACTGAAGGAATGGGCTTGCAAAGTTGGGGAATCAGGCTTTGCAGATGATTAGGCTTGCTTACTGAAGGAATGGGCTTGCAAAGTTGGGGAATCAGGCTTTGCAGACGATCAGACTTGCTCACTGAAGGAATGGGTTTGTAAAGTTGGGGAATTAGGCTGTTGAATACAGAGTTGTGAGGGTCAGAGAGCTTGCAATAAAGGTAAGGGAGGGGGAAATTTATACAGCACCAACAGATTCCATAGCACTTTACAATAAATAGGACAATTACAAAAAACTTACAGGAACAATAGGTTGGAGAGGACCCTGCTCAAACGAGCTTACATTCTATAGGAGGTGGGGTGTAAAACACAATAGGACAGGAATTTGCAGTAAAATAATGTGGGCTGCTCTTTAGGAGAGAGCAAGAGACAGGTATGTGAGGTAGAGGTTAATCTGGGAGGCCATAAGCTTCCCTAAAGAGATGGGTTTTAAGGCACTTCTTAAAAGATGCAAGACTAGGGGAGAGTCTGATAGTGGTAGGCAGGCTTTTCCATGGGAAGGGAGCCGCCCGCGAGAAGTCCTGCAAGCGTGAGTTGGCCATACGGGTGTGGACAATGGACAGGAGGTGGTCACGGGCAGAGCGGAGAGACCGAGAAGGGACATACCTATTGATCTGTGAAGAGATATAAGAGGGGCTAGAGTTGTTCAGTGCTTTATAGTTGTGAATTAGTACCTTGAATTGACTCCTATAGCATACAGGAAGCAAATGTAAGGCCTGACAGATAGGTGAGGTGTGAGAGAACCGACTAGAGAGGAAAATTAGTTTGGTAGCAGTGTTCATTATGGACTGTAGCGGTGCAGTATGGCTTTTGGGAAGATCAATCAGGAGGGGGTTACAATATTCCATGCAGGAAATTACTAGAGCATGGACAAGCTCCTTGGTAGTATCCTGCATAAGAAAGGGGCGGATGCGGGCTATGTTTTTAAGAGGGAATCTACAGGATTTGGCAACATATTTGATGTGAGGCTCAAAGGTGAGGCCAGAATCAAGTATGATGCCAAGACAGCGCGCTTGCAAGGATGGACTGATGTGGGTATTTTATATAAAGGGTATTTCAAAGAAAAATTGAGGAAATATGGCAGTGAAAAACCAACATGTTTTAGACCATTTTTACAACAATTTAATAAATATGAACAGATCAGAGAACAAAAATAACAGACACTTCACAATACTTTGACCCATCTCTTTTATTGTATTGTATTTATATTCATCATGGATCACTGTAATGTGTGTGCTTGTGTTCAACAATACAATAAATGTCACTCAAATACCCTCAAAACATCACGAAAGGCATTATATCTAAATTAAAGCCCAGAATAAAATACAGTGACCATTAAGCTCTAATTCTACCTTAGAAGAGATAACCGTAGCTCGTGTTAGTGAATAGCAGTTCTCCATTTGACTTCTATGGGGACATCACTATTTAATATGCTCACCTCTAAAACAAAATCTAACTCTATAATTGCTATGACAAAGAGATCTCTGAAAAAAAGCCCTTTAAATTGCTTCTGGTAACAATACTTTAATCAGAAACACATTGCTTAATGTACAAAATCTTTTTGATAAGACTCAAGACTAAATTCTTTAAAACATGAGTTTAAATTTGACACAAAAAAATCAGGATAAAATAGAAAGCTCAGTTATGTTCTAAATGTGGTAATGCAGGTTGATAAACGAAAAATAATATAAATATATAAAACGAATTAAAATTAACTTTTTAAAAAATGTACACAGATCTGTTCTATATTCAAAGTATTTCAATGCACAAACACATCTACACATATGTATAGCTCAAGGTTGTAGGTTACACTTACCTCATTCTTTCTTCATCTCAAATTATTTCGAAGTGAAACCTCATTTTATAGTCACAGCGAGGTGCCCGTTCATGGATAAACAGAAGCTACGTCTCAGCACGTGAATAGATTGTACACCAGAGAATTTCAATATACACTTCTCTAGTTCTGAGATTGATGCCCTGGGTGGTATGGCAGTCTTGGGATTACATACAAAGTCTGAGGATTTCTTATTCCCTTATATGGGACAGACACTTTACCTGCTCACGGTATTGACTCCAGTGTGTACTGTAAGGAATTTAACATTTTAGCCCAAAACAACCAAAGGAAACATGGCTGACCAGGAGAATATTCATTCTGGGCCTAAAATGAGAAATGCACAATACACACTTTAATAATCATGTGTGATGTGTCAAAAGATTTTGTCTCAAACACTTTGCAAATAAGCAACAATCTGCTCTTTCCACCGTAACAGCTAATTTAGTAAAACACAAAATTAATACTTTGTGTGATTAGACATCTATTGTGAGAGTTGAAAATAAATAATTTTACAAATATAGATATGTGTTTATATAGGTATAATAGAGTATTTTAGCGATATCATTTGTATTACAGAAATTATATTTAAAGGGAAACTTTAGTGCCAGGAAAACAAACTAGTTCCCCTCCCTCGCTTCTCCCCACCCCCCTTCATGGAACACTTTGGAACGCAAGTTAGGCTCACTGGGAGTGACGTGATGCAAGAGGCACAGCCAGATAGCATCAGCCCAATTTTGGAGGGATATTTAAACTAGTCAGAGAAGAGGTTTGACAGCACTGAGGAAGGCCACATTGGAGCCAAAACGTGCCTGCTGATACCTTAATTTGGGACATATTTCAAAGGATTACTATTACTGTGACTTTTATATGGCTTATTTGCACTGCTTATACTTTATTTTTGTGCTATTTTTATACTGTGTTTTTACCTTTTTAGCCTTGGTTGTACACCCCCTTCATATATATGTATGTATATATATATATATATATATATATATATATATATTTCTTTTTTTTTTTTATAATAAAGTATCCGGCACAGTTTTTGGGCATCTATCACTACCCTGTACATGCACCCTTGAGGATGACACTATACAGTCTGATACAGCTTTTTGTGAGTTTTATTCCATTTGCACAGATTGTATATTTATTGCTATTATACAGAAAGCACTATGTGTATTTGTTTTTATCTTTTACAGATTATAGGATTTCTCCTGTATATTGACATATAAGTATATCTTGTGTTGTCACTGTGGGTTTAATATCTTTTCTGTATTTATATTGCTTTAACCCCTTAACGCCGTTACGGCATTCTATGCCGTCCCGCATTTACAGGGCTTTAGTGAATGTCCTCGGGGCTGTGCTCAGTCCAAAGGGGAGGGCCCTGAACTGGAAGTGACCTTCTTCCACAGCAAACCTCAGAAACCTTTGATGGGTTTGGGCAATGGGTATGTGAAAATATGCGTCTAACAGATCTATAGACTGCATCCATTGGTTGGGTGACACTACTTTTATTATAGACTGTAGGGATTCCATTTTGAATCTGCGAATGTGCAGATGCTTGTTTAGCCTGTGTAGATCCAGAATGGGTCTCCATACCCCTGAGGATTTCTTCGTTAAGAAGATGTGGGAGTAAAACCCTTGAGTTCTTTCGCCAGCTGGCACTTTGATGATGACCTTCTCCTTCTGCAAGGAAAGGATGAAGTCTTGTAGGGCCATGCACTTTTCCTTGTCCCCTGGCCACTTTGTGAGGTGAAAGGACCTGTTTGGAGGATGCTCTGGGAATTCTAGCAGGTAACCTCTCCGAATAATATCCAGCACCCAACCGTCGCTTGTGGATACGTCCCATATCGGTAGATATTGGAGAAGACAAGCCCCAACACCTTCGGATTTTGGAATTATATAGTCATAGATTCCTCGGATTTTTAGAGGAAAATGAACCGCATGACTTGCCTCCTCTGTTTCCAGATGGGGCTCCTCTCCCAGGTTGAAATCTGGAATATTCTCTACCCAGCTTGTAGGACCTACTGTCACGAGAGGAATGGTACTCTTTCCGGGCACGAAAGGATCCTTTATACTTTCTCTCCTGAGGTAGAAAGGCTTTATTCCCTTCAGCCACCCTCTTAATGCATTCGTCCAAATTCTTGCCAAATAACATACTCCCGTGAAATGGCAAAGAACACAAACTATTCTTGGAGGAAGCATCGGCTGCCCAAGATCTGAGCCAAAGTGCCCACCTAGAGGAAATCGAGAAGGACATATTTCTAGCAAGGCTCCTTACCAGATCCACTGCAGCTTCTGATGAGAAATCAATTGCTAGACGCATATCTCTTAGGTCCTCCACAATGGAAGAACGTCTTCTGCCACTCCTGATGTCCTCCTCCAGCTCCTGTATCCAAACCTTCATAGCTCTTGTAACTGACGTGAGAGCAACGGCAGGGTGGAGACTTGTGCCTGAGGCTACATAGGATTTGGAAAGGTAGTATTCCATCTTACCATCCATAGGATCCCTGAAGGAACCTGCATCGTCTACAGGAAGGGTAGTGTGCTTGGCTAGTCTAACCACTGCAGCATCAACTTTGGGTGGAAAATCCCATGTTTCAGCATCTTTGGAATGAAACGGATATAATCTGGAGAACTTCCCTTTTGCAGATGATCTCCTATCAGACCTGGACCATTCTTCTTTAATAAGGTCACTAATTGTGGCATGCACAGGGAAAGACGCTCTTTTCCTTCTAAGATCAGAGAAATAGCGGTTAGATGTAGATGGTTCCTCCTCTGAGGGTTCCTTCAAGGTAAGGGTTTCTCTGACCCGGGCAATTAAATGATCCACCTCTGCAGGTACCAGGAAGTCAGGATCAGGGATAGCATCCTCCTCCGAGGAAAAAGCTAGGTCTCTCAGTGAAGCTGAATCCATTAACTCATCTTCCGAGTTTCCTGGAGACACATCTGAGGGCTCAGAATATCTAGGTCGCTTGTGGGTCTTACCAACCTCTCTTATGCCCTGGGCAACTGCATGTTTAATAAGTTGCATAAAGTCCGGTGTTGAATGAGAAGGGCCAGCAGCTGCTGAGAGACAATCTGAACAGAGAAGTTTCCCTTCTATGGCTCTGTTATCACAGGATATACACAACGTCCTTTTGGGCGACTTCCCCTTGGACGATCCTGAAGTCTTTGTACTTTTAGCACTGCAATACACCAAACGTGCTCATTAGTACATTACCACTCTTTTTTTTTTTTTTTTTATTTGTAAAAGGATGGCTTACCTATATTGCTTAGATTGTGACCTATTGTGATGAGAAGAATCCAATTCCCTGGATCCTGAGCGAGAATCCATCTATAAATAATAGATGGAACAGCAAAACTAATACCAAGAAGAAGAAAATATAAAAAAAATAAGAAATAATAAAATAGGAGGAAAAAACGTACTTTCATGCTTTAGAAGGAAAAGGAATCTGGAAAGGCGAAGAACCAACAGAATGGTGCAGAAAAACTTTCCAGGAGGATGAAATTCAACCTGCCCTAAAAAAAGAGGTCTGGCACTTTAAGAAGGACATCTGATGTCATCGCGCATGCGCCCATGATCGAGAAAACGCGCGAACGGGCCAAATGAATAGATTTTGCGCGCGAACGTGCTAATTCGTTAATCGCATTCGCGCGCTAATTCAAACGAAGCCGCGCGAACTCTAGAAACAACCGAACGCCGCGCATGCATCCCGGAGCCCACGAATGCCGCGCAGGCGCACACGAGACTCCCGAATGCCGCGCAGGTGCACAGGAAACTCCCGAACGCCGCACAGGCGCAGGGGAACCGCAGAATGCACACAGAGAAAATACAGGTGCCAGGTGGTACCTTAGAGTAGGAAACCAACTACTTACTGATCCAGAATGGGTCTCCAGAAGAATAATCTTGCAGGTAAGAACCAATCCATGGAGCCATTACCTTGATTCTGGGGGGAGAAAATCCAAGTCCGGAAACCAGCCAAAATTCCATATTCTTCACTTGCTACCTCTGGGGTTATTGCAAGAATTATAGGAAGGAAAACCCCCCGGTCACTAAAGGGGTTTTCTCCAGGGGGACACCTTTGCGCAGGGCCGTATACTGGAGACTTCCCAGGGGAGAGAGGGTGAACTCCCTAGGGGCTAGAGGAACTAATCCTCAGGTAAGCCATAAAGAAAATCTAATAGTCTAAAAAGACCGACATGTCCTAGCGATAGGACAGGAAAAAAAGGCTGGGGAAGGAGGGGTAGGAGGTGGTACTTATACGGCTTAATAATTATTCCTGTCCAATGGGTATAGGGAGGAGCTACCCAATGTTGTGCCGCCATGGATATGGCCAGGAAATATATATATAGATAAATACATATAATTACATAAAAGATTACATTAGTATATACTTTGAATTTAAATACCTATAAATGCATATATATTAAATTGATCCCATTTAAAAAAAAAAAAGAAAAGCTATATATTTCATGACTTAACTGTAATTTATTATATCAAAATAATTGTTTGTGTTTATTTTTTTCAATAAAAAAACACACTAGAAACCAAAAATATAAAAAATCCCTGCTTTAATTAAGTAGCAGAATACCACATAGAGAATATACATTAGAGATTATGTGCTCAATTAAATTGTTGCTTTGAAGACAATAATGCAGTAACATATCACAGACTTTAAAGCAGCCTCATGAATCTCTTACGATGTACACTTGGTCTTGGGAGGCTCTTCCTTGAAGAAGACGTGTTACAAATATTGAACTTTTTTCCCAGAGAGATAAATTGTGATAATCATGGTTCCCCTGAGGTTTTACAGCTATACATTGTAGCTTGGCTAAATAAGACGTTGACAGTAGTTACATGGGCAATTTAACATCCTACCCTAGAGTAAACTGTGGCCCGGCTAAATGTGTGTATAAGCTGCCTTAACAATTTAACCATTATATTACTGTTAACCCCTCGAAACATTTCTTATATGTATTATGGCTGGTGAATACTACAGCTGTTGCTTTAGCCCAAGAGTAGTGGGAAATTGAGTGCAGGGTGTAATATAGTGTGTTTCTATTTACGCTCTCTGTCTCATTAGAGATTTTGACTTTTAGCTAAAAGCAGCAAGGTGAATGGCCAGTGTAGGACTCACCTATGAGGTTTGCCTTGATGTGACAGATGAGCTTACACTTTAATGGCCATCTGAGTGATACTAATAGCCTCCTGTTATTTAGATGTGTATAGGAATTTGGGAGAGTGGACAAGTTACATTTTTGCTTTAGCTCAATGTATTTTGGCTGATGAATACTATAGAAATTGCTGCCCCTCAAGAGTTTGAGTTTGAGCAAAGGGTCCAATTTTGTGTTCCCCAAAAACATTTATTAAAAAAAGGAAATCACCCCTAGCATGCAAAATTAATAGAAACTTGGGAGATTTTAGTCATATCTAAAACAGTATCAATATATGTACATTTACATGTTTTTTCTTTTCACAGCAGCTTTCGAATCTGTGTTAGAAGATGATATTTATTATTGATAATCTAGGCATCCGCTAATATTACAACCTGTATATTGTAACATATATATTGCACTTATTACAGGGTTTAAAAAAAACAACATAAAAATGAGACTAGATCAGTGCCTCTTAAGCTTTTTTCGAGGCCAGTGGTTCTTGACCTTTTCTTTGGCTGAAACCCCAAATAAATTACATGCCAATAGCTTGGTGACTTGGCTACTCATTTGTAAAATTAGCTTGGTGTCCCATTCTTTTCAATGTAATCATTTTCATACTTACTCTTGTTTTGCCTTGTCATTTGTGAAGTTGGTATGCTAGAACTGGGCAAACCATTGATTACAATAATTAACTTACTGTAAACAGTCAACATTATGTACCTTCCTTCTCTCATCTCAAACAATCATGGAATTTACTGAAAGATGAAAATCAAGGTGCAAAGCCATGTGACAAAATATTCCATAACAGGTTACACACATAGGTACCTTGTATCTTTGAAATCATCATAAAAAATAGAGGGATAGACAGGTTTTCCACAAACGTGTTACCTGATGTTAGCAATATTTAATTCCAAAGCAAATGTTTTCAACATCAACAGCCAGTGTTTTCACGACCCACTTAAGAAATGTGCTTTTATATTGTAATGTTCACATTAAAATTGAATCCAATGTCTCACAAAGTACAGATATAAAAATACCTCATCTGGAGAATCCTTTTCTCTTAAATAATTATTAAAAGCTTTTGATGATAAGAAAAGTACAGATATTTAATCAATGTTATAGTTAACCCTTAGGACAGTCATTACAGTGCTGTGGAATATGTTGGCGCTATATAAATAATCGTAAGTGGAATTTAATAAAATTAAAATGCTGTCACTGCTTCTTACATTATTTTCTTAATGAAACCAACTTTAATGCTACAGTAGTGTAACAAATGCAAATCAAATCTCAGTAGCAAAATCATCTTCCCATTCTACATTTCAATTAAATAGATTATGGAAGTGAATATGTGTCTTTGTGAGAAAGTATGTATTAATATAAAATGATATAATTCTAGTAAGAAGAGAAGATGGTCATTTTGACTTGCCCTGAAATTATTTGTTTTAAATGTTTTTTCTATTATGCGTTTTGTAATATAAAGCTGTTGAAATAACACACAATCAAAATACCACAACAACGGTCGTAAGATCAACATAATAAAGTGGAAATGTAACAAACGGTTGTCTATAACTTTATGCAGTTATGAAAATCATAGTTAAGCAGAGAAGGCATTAGAATGAAACTCTTAGTATTATTAATCCATGGGTATAAAAAGGGGGACTACACATCATCCGTGCATGATACGAACAAGAGGGTACTGACAACTGAACAGAAAGGAACGGGGACTGCTACAGTATTAAGAAATAGATAATATGGTAAGTAAAAGAAAAAAGATGCCCTCCAGAGTCCACCAGCACTGTGGGCAGTCGAAGGCCAATACCTGTCCGTATGACTGCCCCCCCCCCAGATTGAGTACGCAAACCAGCCCCCCTTTGCACCTCCGTGGCGCCTCCAGAACTTTGATGGGGCTATATGAAAGCTGTCAGATTTCTCTCCCATCACTAGTCACTCAGAGCGGAGGGTGCACAGTCTCTCAGTCGCCGGTACTGGAGATCTTTGCAGCTCAACACAGGGGCTCACAATAGGAACCGCAAAAGATGGCTGCCTGCTAACTGAACTGTCCGTCCATGCCCCTCTTATTTTGGTGTTATTTGTACCAGTAACAAAAAAATTAAGGGCTACTAATGCACTATCAATAAACAATTGCATAAGAACAATACATTATAATTTGGTTTACTATTTGTTGTGACAATGATCTGTATAACATTGTCATGAGATTATCTGAGTGAGAAGTTCAGTAGATGGCACAATACATTTTTTCAAAATATAAAATGGCATTCTGTCTGTGCAATAGTAAGATTGATTCCATTTTGCATTGCATTGCTTTTGCTTCACAGAAGATCATCACATTAAGGTCTGAAAATATTCGCATGACTAGCAGGGTTATTTGCTAAAATAAGAATTCAAGGTGAATTCAAGTTAGTTTCACATGTAAGGCCAGAGTAGCCAAAATGGAATCATAGTTGACTTAAAGTATATTACCCGTTTTGGCTGTTTTGATATTACATTTGAAATGCACTTTGAATTTACTTTAGTGAATAACCATGTAAGAGTATGTTAGAATTAGTTCACATATGTGTAAGAGCATTTAGAATGACCTACAAACACTGATCAGCCACAACATTAATTCCACCTGCCTAATATTGTGTAGGTCATCCTCATGCTGCCAAAACAGCTCTGATGCATCAATGCATGGACTCCACAAGATCTGACAGATCCTTTAAGTCTTGTAAGTTGATGTGGGGGCCTCCAAGAATTGGATTTGTTGCTCCAAGACATTGATTGAGACCTAGGGAATTTGCAGTGTTGTGTTGTGTTCCTCAAAATATTTCTGAACATTTTTTGCAGTGTTGCATGGTGCGCTTTTCTGCTAAAATATTCCACTGCCATCCGGGAACACCACTACCAATAAAGGGTGTGTGTGGATTGCAGCAATCTCTAGATGGGTGGTATGTGTCAAAGTAAAATCCACATGAATGCCACAGCCCAAGGATTCCCAACAGACCAAGGATGCCTCCTCTGGCCTGTCTTCTTTCCATAGTGCATCCTGCTACCATCTCTTCCCCAGGTAAAAGATGCACACACTCCCGGCCATCCACCTGATCTAAAAGAAAACGCTGCAGCTATGCAGCAACATATGCAGCAAACTGTGATGCACTATGCCAGAATTATGTTTTTCAGCAATTTGTGCTACAGTAGCTGTTCTGTCTGATCAGACCAGGAAGGCTTGCCTTAGATCCCCACATGCATCATTGAGCCTTGGGTGTCCATGACCCTGACGCCGGTTCACTGGTTGTCCTTCCTTGCACCACTAGGCTTGTCATTTTGGAGATGCTCTGACCCAGTTGTCTAGCCATCACTATGTAGCCCTTGTCAAATACAGATCTTTTCACTTGCCTAATTTTCTTCCTTCCAACACATGTAATTCAAGAACTTAATGTTCACCTACTGAGAATATACCCCACCCATAGACAGGTACCATTGTAACATTATAATCAATGTTATTCACTTCACCTATCGGTGGTTTTACTGTACCTCATTCTTTCTGCACCCCAAGCTCTATACATGAAGAGAATTGTCCACACTGCAATTCCTGTTCTTTATTTTGATAACTGAAAACTGCAGCTTCTTCCAGAGAACATACACCAGAGAATAGAGAGACTCCTAGCTCTAGCAGACAGACTGATGATAGCTTTGTTGTCATGAGCCATGTGCACAATTTGCTTTTAGAAAATTATAGAATTTATTAGAGAAGCCTTGGGATCACTTATTGATTTATTATGAGAGCTTCTTATTTTTTGGTCACGGCACAGACAATACACTCTGATGTTGGAAATGTTCTGGATGACATGGATTTCACATAAAAGATCCTATGTTCGATTCAAATCAGGTGCAGTTCTGAAAAAATGCTTGATAAACAATCAACATAAAAGCAAAAAAATACAGAAAAGTAAAAAAGATACTGCTCTGCAATTAGCCTTTTGACCTGAAAGTGCTATTATTTTCTACCGCTGATTACTGCACATGGAGTAGAAATTTATATGTTTTTTATTGTTTATTTTTTATCATTCTTTATCTTCTCTGATCAGGTACAATTTTACAAAAAATGACACAATGGCAGTGTATCATGTTTTAATTTACCATTATGTAATAGAGCACATTCTATAATGGTCATTTTTTCCCATCATTCTGTGTTGTGTGAGGTAGTAGCTGATGTGACACAAAGTAAGTAGTTTTGGGGCATCAAGAGTAATTAGCTTTGGAGCATAATGTCAGTGTCAGTGTCAACCTTCTGCACTCCAGATGTTATGGACTACATCACCCCTGATGCATTAGGGGCTGTAAGAGCATTATAGGAGATTTAATTCACAAAATTGGAGTGCAGAACATTGCCTAACCCTGGTCTAGCTAGTTATAATGCAAGCACACACAACACACATCCAAGTTAATGACTGTGGAGCATTTTCTAGATCTTTTTGGATTTCCAGTTAATTGTGCTATTCCTTTTAACCTTACCTTGGAAATATCTACTATACAAGGTCTTTCACGCATTTACTGTTTTTATCAATACGTTTCTGGGTATATTTCCTATACTAAATCTGTTACATTACAATTACATTCAGGTTCTTTGACAAGGAAGAATTTTCAGCCTGCAAAAAAGCCTCACTTCAAGGTCCTAATAGAATTGATATTTTAACACAACCCTTTGTATATCTTGGTCAGATTGTGTTTACTCCTCTAGGAGGAGTTATACAACACTCTTTTGTATTGGCTTAGATCATGACTCTCAATGTTCTCAAGAAAGGAGGTGGTGAGGAGCTTCCTCACAGATACAGGCACTGTGAGAGAGGTGGGGGCTGGAACCTGAACATCTAACATGGCACTATATAGTTAGGATTAAACAAGGAGCTTCCCTGTCTTGCACAGCTATTTCAATCAAGGAAAATCAACAGCTGGCTTCTTTGTCATTCAACATGTTAATCCATAGCTGAGGTACGAAGTCCTCATACTGCTATTTTAATACCTTGATAAGTTGTATAAATTTCACCAAATCAAGAAGCATGCAGATGGCTGGATACAATATAGTGGTGTGAAACAGAAGGAGACCCAAAAGTGAACTTTCTTTTAGACTGACATCTGAATCAGGTTGCAGGGGAAAAAAGCATTGCATAGCCTAGTGAAAGCCCTGTGAGAATTGCTGAACCAAGGCTTTTAAATTACACACTTACTGTTACAAATGTTAACCAAATCAGACACAGTTCAGGGGCTAATTGAGGATGTCAAGCTCTCAAAATATTGAGACATTCTCTTATTTCTCCTTAGTCGGAAGAAAGACTTCTCCTTAGCCTGAATACAGACTTAGAATTCATATTTTAGAATGTATATGTGTTATTCCCCTTATTTGATGAACTATTTGAGAAGTGCAATATGGAAACTCAGTGTAGACATCTGCTTGTCCCTGTCAATATAAGCGAACCTGTTTCTTTCTCTGTAAGAACCTGCCATACTGTGCTGGAACATTCCTGCCTCACACGGGGGTCAGACTCAACCTGCTTTACATTGCACCTGCCTCTGTGAGCTTGCTATTATATCTGTCAGTCTGCAACTGTCTGCTTGAGTCTGTCACTTAATGAGGCTGTCTCTATCTAAGAGTGCCGCTGCCTTTTTGTCTGGATGGTCCTATGTTTGTGCGCCTGTTTCATAAATCAGTTAGAGAGATTAGAAACATGTATATTTGTTTTATTTAGCAATTATAACAATCATTTTAATTTATTTGTGCAGTAAGTGGTTTTTGAGGTGAACTCCATAATCCTAATCTCGGACTCCACACAAAAACACACTCTGTTCTAAATGAAGTACAGAAATCTTTCCTTTAGTAAGTCTATTTATAAACCAAGTTTATGTTTGATATATCTGATACTTTATAAACTCTTTAAACTGAAGTAGTCCTTCCACCCATTGCTTCTGTCATTAAATTTCTCTTTTAGATTATTTATTATGCACAGTGTTCATGTAATATACAATAAAACATACTTTATTATAATTTATTTTTTTATTTTTAAAAACTTTTGACCTTAATAGGCACATTTCTCTCTTTCCCCATGATATGTTCTTTGGAATTCATGTGAGGTTGAAACAATATGATAAAACATTTAGGGACAAACATGCAGATAACCAGAGCCCAGCTTGATGATAGAATAGCAAACAGTTCCATGGCTACTGTGTACATGCCTCGAGCACTGAGTGAGGCTGGAATATAGGACAACCAAACACTGAGGAAGGCTAGCATGCTGAAGGTAATGAACTTGGCCTCGTTAAAGCTATCTGGTAGTCTTCTGGACAAAAAAGCAACAATGAAACTGATGGTGGCCAGAAGACCAAGGTATCCCAACATACACCAGAAGGCAAAGGGTGAACCTTCATTACATTGAATGACAATAATTCCAGATTTTATTTGGGTGTTGTCCTCCACGAAAGGAGGTTTGAGCAAAAGCCATAGGATGCAGATGAAAGTCTGAATAACAACACATATAACAACACTGTAATAATACACCAGAGGTCTAGTCCACTTCTTCAGGCTGCTGCCTGGTTTTGTGGCATTGAAGGCTAAAACTACCATAATGGTTTTGGTCAAGATACAGGATACACCAAGAGCAAAAACAATGCCAAATGTAACCTGTCGCAAAAGGCATTTTGATAGTTGGGGTTGTCCAATGAAAATCAGAGCACAGAGGAAGCACAAAGACAGGGATATCAAGAGAAGACAACTTAGAGAGTAATTGTTTGCTCGAACAATGGGAGTAGTCTTATAACGAATAAAAAGTACAAAGATAACAATTGGAACTAATGAGGAGGAAACACTTGCAACAGCTAATGTTGTACCTAAGGGTTCTTCATAGGAGAGAAATTCATGAGGTTTAGGCATACAAATGTTCCGTTGTAAATTTGGCCACATATCCCATGGACATTTAGAGCAATCTACAGAGTCTGAAATATAAGTAGAAAAAATGGAAATTGTAGTTAACTTTTCTTCAGAACAAGGCACACTATTAATGTCTCTTCTTCTGTACCTGTACCTGTTTGGTTAGAGATTTCGCCTTGGGGACAAAGAACGCATTGAAAACAACATGCCGGTTTTCCAGATATGGAAGACTTTCTATATCCTGGTGAACAGCTGTCACTGCAAACTGAGATAGGAATCTGGAATAAGTAATAAGTAATAGGTTTATTGCATGTTCACAAAGGTGTATGGTTTAGGAATCTTTTTTGATCTGGTAACGTGTGTTAGCTTTTTTTCTATTTTTTAATACTGCATGTGAAATGCACAAGTGCATAGTTACTGTACTTTACAAAATACAGCATAGATCCAACTTACTAACTGAGCAAGGTATCATTAATAATGGTTATATTATTAAAGTCTTAGAGTGCATGAAAATGTCTCAGTATCTCAGGGTGCTTAAAGGACACTATGGGCACCCAGGCAACCTCAGCTCATTGAAGTAATCTGGGTCAACTGTCCCAGTTTCCTTAAACCTGCAATGATTATTATTGCAGCTTTTAATAAACTGCAATAATTACCTGCTAGGGTTAACTCCACCTCTAGTGGCTGTCTAGATAGACTTCCGGGTAATTAGGTACATGTGGCGAAACCAACCTCGCCACGTGTCCTCGGAGGGGGCTGCTTGCCCACCTCTTGCCTTTGGACTATGGACCAGACTTTATGTGAATGTGTTAACCCAGATAGCTATGCCATGGAGCCCATTCATGTAGTTAAAGTCCATGGCAGTTGAACTGTTTGAATAGGATCTGAGCACTATTCAGTACTTTTGTGCGCTCAGATGCCAGCTATCTGGGGATATGTGACATGTCTGTGTTTTATGTATAAAATGTGACTTTGTGTATTTTATAATATTTTAATACTTTGTGCTCACCATGTGCATAATGGAGTCTTGTGTCTGTCCTGGGAGATAATTGAATTATTCTCAATTATCTCCAGGATAGAAGACTCTGAAACTGGTTTGGGCCGGAAAGCCATGCTTCATTTAGTCACAAAGGACTTTCCCTTAACTTTTGAACCCCTGGTCTGATTCATGCCATTTTTTAATATGTTGTTCCCCTGAATGGATTGATTATGAAAATGTATGTTTTATGTTTGTGACATGTATATTTTAGAAGTTATAAGTATTGTGTAAAAACTGTATTCCTCTGCCGGTGATAATGAGATTACCCATTGTGTTCAGTAATCATATCATAGGCAGAGGGGAGGATTTTGTGTGGGAGTGTCTGGGTGTATTGTAAGGATTGATTGGTTGTTTTGTAATGCCCTGTGGGCTGTACTATGTTTGTGGATTGGGAATAAAAGAGACTGTATGTGACAGTACAGAGAGTTCCTGTTTTAACCCTCAAAGTGAAGTGTCGTCTCATTATTGGGGGAAGGATTTATTGTATGCTGTTCCAGTTTGACTGCTAGGAGAGTAAACCTATTCGTATGGTTCCTATTCAACTGTCTACAGCATTCAAATGCTTGAGAGGATTCATATGCTTCTCCGGTTCGGTGGTTGTGGTGTCTGCTGCAGTGCTTGGAGTCCTCAGGAAGCGCTAGGAGCATCCTTCAATGGAGGTACCCAGTCGGGGTGCCAGGCGATCCGTTACATTGGTGGCAAGCGGTGGGATGGCGTCCTAGTGCGAGGTAAAGCAGCTCAGAGACACAGTTCGTGGATTTACAAATTGAAGGTGACGCTAGTGTTCATACAGCGTCCCTGTCTACATAAAGATTTGGGAAAATGGGGTTCGTGGACCCCTGGGCAACACACACACCTGAGGAAGAGAGTGAATTAGACTGGAGAGATATCGCTCGGAAAGAATTATGGTACGATGCCCTGGAGGAAGTCCAGTATCAATGGCAGCAGCGCCTTCCTGGTGTCGCATACCAGTTGGAGGAACAAATGGCCTGGCGGATGCCACTTCTGGGAGACCAACCCGGAGGGCAGCAGGTCAGACAACTTGAGTACCTCGTGGAACGGGAACTGAGCCTTGACGCCTCATACCGGGCACTGTGGTGGTGCACTGTCCAGCCAGAGACGTGGAGGGCAGAGGGCATCCAGCCGGAGGGGGAGAACTACACTAGCCCTGGCCTGTTGTGGAAGGCCTTAACAGAAGACGTCGACTTTGGCAGTCCAGCAGAGTCACGGTACTGGGCTATCTTTCATTACCGAAGTGAGATGTTACAGGGCCCGAGATCTATTGGACTGGGAGAAGACATCCGCCGTTTCGCTGCCATGGAACGAGAGCTAGAGATGGACTATGTGGAACTACTGAACTCATGTCAGCTGCAGAGTATGGACGCAGAACAGGAAAACTGGGTGGCGGACCCAGACCTGCCAACCTACAGCTGGGAAACCGCAGCCGAGGTCCCCACTGCTTCACTACCAGTTGCAGAAGTAGGGGACCTCATAGACTGGTCCTGGGAAGACCCACCAATGGCAGGTAGAGATGGGATGGCTGCCTCTATACCGGCCCTACAGGGATGCTGGGCAGTCGGCTCAGATCCCCAGCAGCAGGGTGAAGTGCAGGGAGTGGAGAACCTTGTCTCCCCTCCCAGCGGCAGTGTGTACCCCAGGGAGCAGAAGGTGTTGTCCTTCCTCCCCAGCAGCAGGGTGAGTCCCAGGGAGCCAAAGGTGTCGTCCTTCCTCCCCAGCAGCAGTGTGTGTCCCAGGGAGCTGAAGGTGCCGTCCTTCCTCCCCAGCGGCAGTGTGTACCCCAGGGAGCAGAAGGTGCCGTCCTTCCTCCCCAGCGGCAGTGTGTATACCAGGGAGCCAAAGGTGTCATCCTTCCTCCCCAGCGGCAGTGTGTACCCCAGGGAGCTGAAGGTGCCGTCCTTCCTCCCCAGCGGCAGTGTGTACCCCAGGAAGCAGAGACCATCTGTCTCGCACCCCAGCCACAGGACAAAATATTGAAAGGGGAGACAGTTGGTCCCCCTCTCCACCAGCAAAGAGAGTGTCAGGGAGAGGAGCAGGTTACCCCCTCTCCCCAGCGGCAGTCTACAGTTCAGAGAGAGGAGCTTGTTACACCCTCTCTCCAGCGGCAGCCTAACCCACCAAGGGGAGATGTTAAGCCCCACAACTATGCAGATGGAACCGTAGTCTCTGCACTTGCAGCACCAGGGGTAGGGACGGTCGGTCCTGTCCCCCAGCCACAGAGCGGTATATCCAGAGGGGAGACACTGGCACCAGGGCAGAGTACCGCTGGTCTCTGCCCTCTCAGCAACCCACCAAGGCCGCCTACCAGTTTCCCGCACAGCCATGGTGAGGCACCTGGACAGGGACAAGTTTCCACATTATCCAGGTGGAGTAACCATTTATGGTGGGTGGGCTGTACTACTGTTTGTGCTTCGTGGGTGGGTTGCTGGACTAACCAGGGCACTGACTGACAGGAGATCAGATACCCTGTTAGTCTGGATGGTAAAGGAGAGAAATGTGGCGAAACCAACATCGCCATATGTCCTTGGAGGGGGCTGCTTGCCCGCCTCTTGCCTTTGGACTATGGACCAGACTTTATGTGAATGTGTTAACCCAGATAGCTATGCCATGGAGCCCATTCGTGTAGTTAAAGACTTCGGCTCCGTGGCAATTGAACTGTGTGAATAGGATCTGAGCACTATTCGGTAGTTTTGTGCGCTCAGATCCCAGCTATCTGGGGATATGTGACATGTCTGTGTTTTATGTATAAAATGTGACTTTGTGTATTTTATAATATTTTAATACTTTGTCTCACCATGTGCATAATGGAGTCTTGTGTCTGTCCTTGGAGATAATTGAATTATTCTCAATTATCTCCAGGATAGAAGACTCTGAAACTGGTTTGGGCCGGAAAGCCATGCTTCATTTAGTCACAAAGGACTTTCCCTTAACTTTTGAACCCCTGGTCTGATTCGTGCCATTTTTTAATATGTTGTTCCCCTGAATGGATTGATTATGAAAATGTATGTTTTATGTTTGTGACATGTATATTTTAGAAGTTATAAATATTGTGTAAAAACTGTATTCCTCTGCCGGTGATAATGAGATTACCCATTGTGTTCAGTAATCATATCACAGGCAGAGGGGAGGAATTTGTGTGGGTGTGTCTGGGTGTATTGTACGGATTGATTGGTTGTTTTGTAACGCCCTGTGGGCTGTACTATGTTTGTGGATTGGGAATAAAAGAGACTGTATGTGACAGAAACCCCACAGAAAGCATTTCTATGAGGAAAGTCCTAATCAGAGCACCGCGCATGCGCATTAGTGCCCCTCCACTAGGGAATCAGGTAAGTGACAGAAGTGTTTTTTAAGCCTTTTTGCACCACAGGGTTAGCAGGAGAGGGGGGCATTATAGGAAGCTATAGTGCCAGGAAAACAACTTTGTTTTCATGGAACTATAGTTTCCCTTTAAGCAAGTTTTAAGGGTGAAAGAGTACATTCTCAAATACTTGTAATTAGATTTATATTCTTAGAACTTAGATGATTAGACTCATAGAAGAAAAAAGTGTTAAACCTGGTGGTTTTTGAGTCCTATAATCTCAGGTTAAGTCTTTTAATATTCTGTTTTAATATAAAATTGAGATGCTGAATTACCAATGGCACAGATGATGCAACCACATCAACCCCAGGAGGTCAAGCATGGGCCTCTGCAGGGGGTGGACAAAGGTGGGTACTTACCCCCCCCCCCCGGATTTTTCAGTTTGTGCCAGTATTTTTCTTTAGGGATTGATATTACATTGCAATACCTGCGCTGGCCAGTAGGTATGGAGAACATCAGGGATAGGAAGCTACATCTTAACCCTGCTTCTCTCTCCTGTGTGAAACCACGGTGGAGCAGCACAGAGTGCAGTTAGCAACTCCCAAACTGCAGAGACAGCCTACAAATCACGTAGGTGAGGCATGGGGGCAGCCTACAGATTAGGGAAGTGAGGAATTGGGGGCAGCCTACAGATCAGATAAGTGAGGGATACAGGAAGGGTCAGCATGGAACAGTAAGATAAAGTAGGGGAAGGAGCAGAAAGGAGAAGGAACAGAAATGAGCAGGAAGGGACATCAAGGAGCAGAAAGGGTCAGCAATGAGCTGGAAGGGACAGAAGGAGCAGAAAGGTAAAGTAGGAGAAGGAGCAGAAATGAGCAGGAAGGGCCGAAATGAGCAGGAAGGGGCAGCAAGGAGTAGGAAGGGTCTGTAAGGAGCAGAAAAGGGCAAAGGGCCTGGAAGGGACAAACTGAGCTCAAAGGTAAAGTAGCAGAAAGAATCAGAAGGAGCACAAAGGTAAAGTAGAAAAGGGAGCAGAAAGGGCCAGCAAGGATCTGAAAAGGGCAGCACAGACTATAAAGGGGCAGGAAGGAGCTGGAATGGGCAGAATGAGCACAAAGGTAAAGTTGGAGAAGGAGCAGAAAGGAATAGAAATGAACAGGAAGGGGCAGCTAGGATCAGGAAGGGCCAGCAAGCAGCAGGAAGGGTCTGCAAGGAGAAGAAAGGGACAAGAACTGACAGAGGAACACAAAGGTAAAGGAGAAGAAAGAATCAGAGGGAGCACAAAGGTAAAGTAGAAGAAGGAGCAGAAAGGGCCAACAAGGAGCTGGAAAGGGCAGCAAGGAGTGGAAAGGAGCTGGAAGGGGCAGAAGGAGCGCAAAGGTAAAGAAGGAAAAGGAGCAGGAAGGAATAGAAATGAGCAGAAAGGGACAGAAGGAGAAGGAATGTAAAGGAGCAGATAGAATCAGAAGGAGCACAAAGGTAAAGTAGGAGAAGGAGAAGAAATGAACAGCAAAGAGCAGGAAGGAACAGCAAGGAGCAGAAAGTGCAGCATGGAGCAGAAAGGGCAGCAAGGAGCAGGAAAGTAAAGTAGGAGAAGGAGCAAGAAGGAGAAGGAACAGAAATTAGCAGGAAGGGACTGCAAGGAGCTGGAAGGGGCAGAAGGAGAACAAAGGTAAAGTAGGAGAAGGAGCAGAATGGGTCTGCAAGGAGCAGAAAGTGATCAGAAAGAGAAAGGAGCAGAAGGGCGTAAAAGAGAAAAAGAAGCCAAGGAGGAGAGATGACAGTGTCAGAAGAATAAGAAGACTGTGTCAAATTAAGAAGAAGAAAAGGACATTTGAGCAAGAAGGACAAGTGAAGTGATCCATCCACTTTATTCTGGACACCACATCATAAGGCTTTGGAACCTGGGCCTGACAGGGAAACTTTGGACCTTCTCATCTTCCCTGGTAAAAAAAAAAAAAAAATCTGTGTTAATGTGTCTTTTATTTACTAGGTGTCAGGAATCACAGAATGCCATTGGGTAGGGGAGTCACTGATTGGCTAGAGCGGTCAGCTGGCCCTCTCAGCCAATCAGTAGCTCCCCATTCACAAAAAGTAAAACATTTTTATGAATCGGGAACTAGCGATTGACTTAGATCATCAACTTCAAGTGGTACTAATGTGTAAGAATGTGTATATAAGAACAATAAACCCAGAGCTCTGTCTGTTCCTGCTTGACCCTCAAAACGGAGCCTCGTCTCATTCTTCGGGGGTTTATTGTATGCTGTTCCAGTTCGACTGCTAGGAGTGTAAACCTATTCGTATGGTTCTTCCTATTCAGCTGTTTACAGCATTCGTATGTTTGAGAGCATTCATATGCTTCTCCGGTTCGGTGGATTGGTGTCTACAGTAGCTGTGCCTGTGTCTCTGGAAGGGAAGATCTAATAAACTGCTGTTTAACCCTTTTATGCCTGGGGGTGCTGTTACAACACCCCTGCATTCATACTCCAAGATTAAACAGAAACACAACCCTACGTTCGTACGCCACACTGCACTCAAAAACAGCCTGGCATGCAAATACCAACAATGTAGTAGTATGAGGTTAATATTTAGGGACAGTGTATGGTTTGTAGGGTTTACTGTTTAGTGTAGTATAGGAGTTAATGCTAGTGATAGTATACGACAGTGCAAGGGTTAGTATTTAGTGTTGTGTGTTATTGTAGTAGATAATGCTTAATGTATTGTGTAGTATAGGGGTTAATGTTTAGTGTTCAGTAGATATTGTAGAGTTAGGGGTTAATGTGTTGTCTGGTTTAGTATGCTAGACACATACTGTAAGGACAGCTGCCTAAGATTAGTAGGAGTTTATTTCTGAGCAGCATCGTTTTCAGCTGCTGCAACTCAAATGGCTGCAGGTGTTGGTCAGCAGTGCAGCGCCCACTAAACTCAGAAGTATTCATTTCATATATGTCCCAGTTCTGCTTGGAGAGAGAGTAGATCTGTGAATTATTTCTTGTTCATTATGGGAAATAATTGCACAGTTGACAAACCATTACCATCTATAAAGTGTGGGATTCAAATCAAGTCATATGAAAAAAATAAAATGTATATGTTACAGTTAAAGTGCAGAAATCAGTTAATGTGCACATTACCTAGTTAATCTGCAGATTAACTAGGGCGATCAGTTAAAGTGCAGAAAATGATTTTGTTTCTCAAATATTTCTGACATAACCTAGGTAATCTGCACATTACCTACTAGGCACTTGTTAATGTGCAAAAAAATTATTCTGTCCTCCATCTCTCTGAGGGGCTCACAGCTCTGGAGGACACCATAGTGTGCACAAGCTGCTTTTCTGTTCTTGTCTAGGGCACATAGTCACATACCTCTTCAAACCGTTATCCCGAACTGGTACGAAACGAGGAGCCCCCACCACCACAAGAGAGCGAGCGCTTCCTGCACATTATGCAGCAACACCATGAAATGATCCCAGCAGATGTTCTCCACTGTTCTGAATATCATCATATATTTGAAGACTGCCGGAATCAGTGGTCCATGAGCAGATCTCTCCTTGGTCTCATTCTCCTCGATGAGAGAAGTATTTCTCGGACTTACGGAGCAGCATTGTTAGTAGCCAGCCCCCCTCTGAGAAGCAACAAGCCATGAGTCTATGCTTTGAGAATTTGATGGTGGAGGGCATTAAAAGGAACTTGCTCACAAAAAGAATCGAGACAGGTTCACACAGAATCTTTCTGCCTTCAGACGAGAAGTGAACGACTCTGCAGAGACTGCACTGAAAGGGTTAAACATGTTCTGAGAGGACATTTTTGTAATACATAATTTCCTCTTTTACCGAGTGATAGAAACAAATATTTTGCACTGAAAAGGTGAAACAGACTCTGCGAGGACGTTGTTTTTTTGTAATAAATAATTTCCTCTTTTACCGAGGGAAAGAAACAAACATTTTGCACTTTAACTAGACGGAAGCAGTTAATGTGCACATTACCTAGGTAAAGTGCGGAAAACTCTTGATTCCGCACTTTAACTGAGCAAATCAGTTAATCTGCAGATTAACTAGGTAATGTGCACATTAACTGATTTCTCACTTTAACTGCAACATATACATTAAACAAATTTGCCACACCTTCTTGATGTCTTTGCTATCTCACCTGTTTTTCACCAGTTCCCCACTGAACAGCATTTGTGTCAATAGTAAAAACATTTCCGCTGTCTGCTGCGGTATCATAACTGCCCACGGTGACCTGTCTGATTCTTCCATCAGGACCGAGCTGCCAATTTACAATATCATACAAGGCCGGGGGATCTCCATTCTCATTGAAGAACAATTCCCTCCCACTGCTCATCCTAAGATGAACTCTCTTCATATAATGCAAAAGCTGTTCAGAGAAAACAGAAGCCATGTACATTTACTACGTTTACTACTGCAAGTATTGGAAAAATACTGATAACGTAAAGCATAATTTCTTCTAATTGTTAGTTGGTGCTTTTCAGGGGATATAATTTCATAATCAGTTTGCATTTGAAAGTAATTAGTGTTAATAGCTCAAATAAAGGCTGACACTAGAGAACTTGTGAAAATTTTTACTAGTATAGTCAAGTGAAGGCATGAGAGGGCCCTAAATCAACTTAACGTTTGGACTCAGTCCCCCAATCCTGTTAAGTTAATGATGTAATAAATTAGAGACTGAGAAGTATAGTTTGATATACAGGAAGAGAACTGGATACAACTAACCTACGTTATTCTAGTTGTGATTTGTTATCAGTCATAAAAAAGCTAGTAAAAAAGATTCAAAAATGATTTAATTTAGAACACTATATAGATAGAAAGGTTTAGATCTAGAGATATATACAGCAGAACATGTTTGATGTTATAAAAAAGTTCTGAGAGTACAGACTGACTTGCACTCAGAATACTTCTGCATCCATGCGTTTTTATAAGTGCCGTCGCAGGATTATTTTTAAAGCTTTGGTTTTGAGTAAATCAGTGTCTGCTTTTGACTGAGTTTCTAAACTTAGATAAACATTTCTCCATATTCTCTGCAGTTTGACCTCATACGGATTGTTTTGTTATGCAAATGAGTATTTGTTAAAATGTGTTATCCTTGTTAAAAGTGTTTCATTTTTGCTTACATGAAAAGCTCAGTACCTGCCAAGGTTTGAATTTCCAAACATCCGCACATGTTCCATTAGCAAATGGACCTTTCCCTTTAGCGCACATGCTGAGATCATGCAGAGTTTTAGCTACAACATAGACTGCTATGTAAATATTGTAGGTCACCCTCAAGTTAGATACATCATTGTAATCATTCTGGAGAGTTTCTAGGTTTTCTGATCCTGTACATTCTTTTATTGAGGATTCACTAGAGACTGTGAGGTTTTTATCAACCAGGAATTTGCAACCAAAAGCCTGCTCCCAGAATATTTTTACCCATTCTGCTCCCAGAGACGTAGAGGGATGAATCCCATTCAGAAAGTATTTAAAGCCAGGTATGGTTCCTCTGTAAAGAGCAAAACCAACTGTTCCAGAGAGAAGTGCAATATATTTATCCACTGACAGGAGTGGAGAGGTAGCCCAGGACTCACTGGCCACCCATATCTTTCCTGATACATTCTGCTTCAATATTTCCTCTAGAATGGGGACCAGGCTCGGAACAGTAGTAAAAAAAATAACCACCTTTGCTGTTGACTCTTTGATAACCCGTACAATATGTGGAGCATTGCGGTCTCTCCTGGTTCTCAAAATGTTCTCAGTGAAGGCCACACATGCACCAGCCTTTAAGATTTCATTTTTGATCAGTTGGATTGCTTCTTGTCCATAATCATTGTCAATAGCTACCAATCCCACCCAGGTCCATCCAAAATATAGCAGTAGCTGGGTCAGTCCTTGGGATTGGAAAGTATCACTGGGAACTGTCCTGAAAAAGGAGTTGAACTGTGTTCGATCACTGAGGAGAGAGCTGGTGGAAAAGTGGCTGATCTGTAAAGTATAAGTAATTTAATATATTTTTATTACATTGAATTTCTATTGCCTAAATCATTACAAAATGAAATGCACATTTTTATAGAGATGTATGTCCTTTCATTTTTTTATAAGCTTAAAAAGATACTTAAGAAAGCAAGATTTATTTAAACAATGAAAGTTAAGAGTAAAACAACTATATATTTTTTTCTAGAAAATATATGAATCTTAAAATATTAGAATAAAATTGTTTCTGTGTGAACATCACAGATCACCTGCAGTAGATTAACCTTGGAATGATATTATTGTGCTAAATATTGAGTTGTATCTAAAGTTGTTGTAGTAATTTATTCTCTTCTAATATAACAACTAACGGCTAAAATACAACTGGTTTCTCCTATTATTAATTTTAATATAAATTATTGGAAAAAATGTACTGACATACTTATCATTTAAATAAGAAATAAAAACTTTTTTATGTAAGTATAAGTAATTAAATATTAAATGGACAGTCCTTTTTATGAATGATGATGTCATATGCTATGCAGGGTTGCATAATTCTGAAGCTGTTGTAGTAGGTCACTTGAAGGAGACTTGTCAATCGGGGCAGTGGCGTAGCTGGAGTTTTTGCCACCTGGGGCTGCCCCTGAGTTTGCTGCCCCTATCTCGACCCATGTCATGTCTGGTGCAGTCGCGGACTTCGGTGGCTGCACCAGATATACCTCTTTTAAGTACTTAATGCCTCTAGCCCAAAACAGCTTACAACCTTTTCAAGCTTTTTAAAGATATACACCCAATTAATACATGCAGGAAAAATCCATACATGAAATTCATTGGGGGCATATCTACTAAACAGTGATTTTATGGGGGTTGGGTTTGCCCATTTGGGCAGAGTATTCCTTTAAATAATTATTGTTACTGAAACGCTTCAGTATATTTAACCTGCGGGAGAAGGGATCTGTACAGGGCACTGAGGGGGGCTGTCAGTGTACAGGGGAGGCAGTGAGAGAGAGGATGAGTGCAGGGGAGGGGGAGAGGGGATCTGTGCAGAGGAGGGAGAGAGATAGGGGACCTGTACAGGAGTGGGAGGGTACCTGTGCAGGGGAGGAAGCGGGAGAGGGGATCTGTGTAGAGGAGAGAGGGGGAGAGGGGATCTGTGAAGGTGCAGTGAGGAGGACTGTAAGAGAGGCAGGGGGAGAGGAAATCTGTACAGGGAGGGGAGATGTCAGGGAGGCAGGGAGGCAGGGAGAGGGGATCTGTACAGGAAGGGAGGCTGTCAGGGAGACAGAGGGATCTGTGCAGGAGAGGTAGGGGGACAGGAGATCTGTGCAGGGAAGGCAGGGGGATGGGGGATCTGTGCAAGGTGAGGGACTGTCAGAGAGGCAGGGGAATCTGTGCAGGGGATGGAGGGGGACCTGTGCAGGGGAGAGTGGGCGGGGAGAGGGGGTGTGTGCAGGGGAGGCAGGGGGAGAGGGGATCTGTGCAGGGAGGGGGACTGTCAAGAAGGCAGGGGGAAGTGTGCAAGGGAAAGGGGGAGGGGCTGTGTGCAGGGGAGGCATGGGGATTGGGGATCTGTGCATGGAGGGGGCTATCAGGGAGGCAGGGGGGATCTGTGGTGGAGAGGAGATATGTTCAGAGGATGGAGGGGGAGAGAGGTGTGTGCAGGGGAGGTACGGGGAAGAGGGAATGTGTGCAATGGAGGCAGGGGGAGAGGGGATCTGTGCAGGTAAGATCTTAACTGGTGTCTCTGCCAGGCTGCTCTTCATTGTTACTCTGCAGGACAGGAGAGCAAAGGAAGTGACCTTGTGGCGAAACTAACCTCGCCACTGGGTTATGGAGAAGCCTAATTGCCAGCCTCCTGCCTCATGACTATGGCCCCTCTCATCAGCCCATGCTAAACTTAAACCCCATGGCGATTTGACTGTGTTTGTAGGATCTGAGCGCTGTTTGGTTATATTGAGCGCTCAGATCCAAGCCATCTGGGGATAGGCTGAATATTGGGGTTCTGTTCAGTATGATAGGGATTATGTATTTTTATGTGTTTTTACTGTTGTTGTGAATAGAGAGATTTTCTGTACCTGGAGATAGTTGGCTTACCACACCCAGTTAAGCCAATTATCTCCAGGATAGAGGACTCTGTGGAACTGGTTTAGGCTGGAAAAGCCATGCTTCAGTGGTCACAAAGGACTTTCGACCTAACTTTTAAACCACTGGACCAATTTGTATGATTATGACGTATATTTATATTTGGAGTATGCTGATTCTGAAAATGTAAGTGTTATGTGAATGTGATGTATACTTTTAAAGTTATGAATATTGTGTAAAACTGTGTATTTTCCTGCCTGTGATAATTACATTAGCCCATTGTGTTTAGTAATTATATCATAGGCAGAGGGGATGATTTTGTGTGTAATTGCTGGGAGTGTCTGAGTGTATTGTACAAATTGATTGGTTGTTCTGCAAAACCCTGTGGGTGATACTAATGTGTAAGAATGTGTATATAAGGCCAATAAAGACACAGATCTGTTCTGTTCCTGCTTGACCCTCAAAACTGAGCCTTGTCTCGTTTTTGGGGGGATTCATTGTATGCTGTTCCAGTTCCGACTGCTAGGAGTGTAAACCTATTCATATGGTTTTTCCTATTCAGCTGTTTACGGCATTCAGATGGTTTCCTGTTTGGTGGATTGGTGTCTTTGGTAGCTGCCTGTATATCTGGAAGGGGAATATCTACTAAACGGCTTTAACCCCATTTATGCCCGGGGTGCCGTTACAGACCTCACTTCCCATTCTCCTGACCCACCTCTTCCCCTTTCTCTGCACTGCACAGAGACATGGCAAGCAGAGCAGGATCGCTGCCAGGTCTGCCTCAGAAGGCTGGAGCAGGGACCGTGCCACCCCCACAAAAGTGCCACCCGAGAGGGACTACCCCCTCCTTGATACACCACTGAATCAGGACAAAAATGTGAATTTGTTCTTTCTACATTTATTATCAGCCTGACTGGGATTAGAACTTAAGCTGGTTTTGAATGTTTAAGAAAAGTGGCAGAACTAAAAAGAAATGTATCTAACATATTCAAAGGACTGAAGTAAAGTATCTAGAAAATAGTGAAAATGTATATTCTTAATTAATTTCAATAATAAAACTGTATTAAAGGAGTTCATCCAGGACTATTGTAAACACAGCCCATAGTAGTGACTAGAATGCCGGTAACAATTTGACACTTACCTGTGCCCCCAGGACCCTACATAAAATCTAGTCTTTAGAGTTGTCAGCCGAAACACTCAGCCTATGAATGAACAGCATCTAGCTTCTCAAGGTCAGATTCACCAGGTAAGTGCCAGCAGGCTATATTAAAATGTTTTTACGGATTACACTGAGTGGCACGACTGACACCATGACCACTATATCTGGCGGTACTGGTGAGAGTTCTTGGAGCGTTCATGTAACTGTATCTTTTTTTGCATACATACAAATTGTCCAGACTGTGTAAGTTTATTCTATGCGTCCCTACATTGCCATTATGATCTGGGATCTCCAATGTAAATAGGGATTGTAATGGTTGTATAATTATGAAGGGAAAACTTCAATTCCATCTTTTTTCAAACTTTATTCATCGTTTGTCTGCATAAAGTTTTGAAAAACAAGCTGTAACGGACCGTTTTGCACACAAGGGGTAAAAACCGTTTAGGCGATCGGCCCCTGCAGAACACCAAACTCCCGAACTGGACACAAAATAGCACTCCAACTCCTGAACTGGAACCTCCCAAATAGCTGCTAGCAGACGAACAGGAAAAGCAGACAATCAGCTTACACTCCTGGCAATCAGTCTCTAACAGCATACAGTGAATCCCCCCAAGAACGAGACAAGGCTCTGTGTTGAGGGTCAAGCAGTGGTCTGTTTAATGAGGGCTACCTGCCCAGTATTTATGCAGGTCTCCCACCTGGTGGACACTCCCCTAGGGGACCAAATGGGAGACTGTGACAAGGGACAGACAAGCAGACAAATAGGACACACAGTCACAGTATTTCCCACAATGCATCCTGGCTTCCTCCCCTCTGCCTTGGGAGATAATTGGGAAGTAACTCAATTATCTCCCAAGACAAAGGCAAAACTCCATTACACATGTGGGGACACAAAACCAGTATTATACTTTAAAATACATAAAGTAACATTTACTACATAAAACACAGACATGTAACATATCCCCAGATAGCTCAGGTCTGAGTGCACATTATTAGGTGAATGGCACTCAGACCGCATGAATACAGTTTAATCGCCATGGAGCTAAAGTCTTTACACAGTCAGTTTCATACGAATGGGCTCCATGGGATTCCTATCTGGGGTATAATACATTCGAACAAAAATACCGAACACCGGGCCGTTCGTGCACTTCCACCGAACAAGAAGGGAGGTCGGCGGCTCAGCGGTGTTCGCGCAAAACTGTGTCCGATTTTAGTTCCATGAAAATAGAGGCGAACACCGCTGTGCATTCGTATGTTTTAAAATGGCCGCGACCTCGTGTTCGGGATACGAATGGCGGCCACCCAGCATTCATCAATTAAGCTGCGGTTAACCGCAGCTTCAGGGAGGTTAATTGCCGGCACACTCCAGCTCCCAGGTGGTCTATTCATTCGTGCGGTTGTTCGGTAGATTGAAACTACCGAACAACCGGCAGAAAAGCACGAATACAGCTTTTCTGCAGGCAAAATAAAGTCTTTTAAAAGGGGGCCATAGTCCAAAGGCAGCAGGCGAGCAACCAGGCTTCTCCAATGCAATGTGGCGAGATTGGTCTCGTCACATCTCTCCCCTTTTCCAAACAGACTAACAGGGTATCTGACCTCCTGCCGGTCAGTGCCCTTGTTAGTCCAGCAGCCCACCCACAAAACATAATCAACAGCACAGCCCACCCACAATAAATGGTTACTGCACCTGGGTAGAGGAGAAGCTTGTCCATGTCCAGGTGCCTCACCATGGCTGTGCTGGGTACGGGTACACTGACTTGGTGGGTTGCTGCGTGGGCAGAGACCAGCGGCACTCTGCCCTGTTGCCAGCGCTACTGGGAGGGTAGCCTGGTTGAAGCCTGGTTGTTGGAGGGGGAGACCGACTGTCTCCCCTTTAAATACACCGCTCTGCTGCTGGAGACTGACTGTCTCCCCTTTAGGTACACAGTCCTGCTGCTGGAGACCGACTGTCTCCCCTTTGGTTACCCATCTCTGCTGCTGGAGGGGGAGACCGACTGTCTCCCCTTTAAATACACCGCTCTGCTGCTGGAGACTGACTGTCTCCCCTTTAGATACACAGTCCTGCTGCTGGAGACCGACTGTCTCCCCTTTGGTTACCCATCTCTGCTGCTGGAGGGGGAGACCGACTGTCTCCCCTTTTGCTAAACAGCCCTGTCGCTGGGGGGCAGAACCGACCATCCCTACCCCCTGTGCTGGCAGGGTAGAGACTACGGTCCCATCTGCACAGTTGTGGGGCTTACTGTCTCCCCCGGGTACATTAAGCTGCCGCTGGGGAGAGGGGGTAACAAGCTCCTCTCCCATACATACTTCCAGCTGCGGGGGAGGGAGACCGACTGTCTCTGCTCCCAATACAGAGTCCTGCTGCTGGGGAAAGGAGACTGGGCTCTCTATTCCCGGTAGGACACTCTGCCGCTGGGGAATGGAGACGGGGCTCCCAATTCCCAATAATCTGTGCTGCCGCTGGGGAATGGAGACTCGGCTCCCAATTCCCAAAACATCATACTGCCGCTGGGGAATGGAGACTGGGCTCCCAATTCCCAAAAAATCACGCTGCCGCTGGGGAGGGAGGACACTGCTCTCCTCTCCCTGGACTTCACACTGCCTTCCCGGCATATCACTCTGCTGCTGGGGGGCAGGAACAACTACCTCTGCCCCCTGTAACTCAGCCTGCCGCTGGGGAGGGAGGACGCTGCTCTCCTCTCCCTGCACTTTACACTGCCTTCCCGGCATATCACTCTGCTGCTGGAGGGCAGGAACAACTACCTCTGCCCCCTGTAACTCAGCCTGCCGCTGGGGAGGGAGGATGCTGCTCTCCTCTCCCTGCACTTTACACGGCCGCTGGGGAATGGAGACTGGGCTCCCAATTCCCTGCAGGACCGGTGGAGAGACCTCGGTCCCATCTCCACTGGCCACCTGGGGTTCTTCCCAGTAAAACTGTACCATCTCGTCCCCTCTGAATGGGTCTGGCTCTGGGTCTGTCATGCTGCTCTCCTGCTGAGCCTTCTCACTGTATTGGAACAGCTGCTGGTAGCCCTGTTCTAGCTCCATTTCCCGGGTCACCAGGTGGACCAGGTCTTGCTCAATTTTGTGAGTGTCGTCCCAGTCATACCTGCTCTCCCTCCACTCCAAGAGATCACTGAACCGGGCTTGTGTAGGGCTCCCAAATTCGAGCTCTGAAAATGACTCCCATAACAAGCCAGGACCATCAAACTCCTCTCCCTCTGGCTTGTCATGCTCGGCTGTCCAGGGCAGGTACTGTGCCCCATACCACCAGAGCGCCTGGTAGGCATCTTCTAGCCACAACTCCTGCCATACTAGGTGTTCCAATTTCCTCACCCATTCATCCAGGGGCTGCTCTCCCAGAAAGGGCATCCGCAGGGCTACTCGCTTCTGCAGTCGCTGGTCTTCCTTGGGGAGTCTCTTGCCCCGCTGGTACTCCACAATACCCAGTGCCTGGTACCAGATGCCTTTACGGACTGCATCTCGGTCATCCATGGCACCCTCGTCATACTCCACTGCTGGTTCCATCTCGGTGCTGTCAGGGTCGCTGTACTGGGACATGCGTTGCCCTCAAATTGTAAAAATCCACGGAATGGTGTCGCCTGTAGCTGTCCTGTAGTCTGTGGGAACGATCCCGCCGCTTGCCACCAATTGTAACGGACCGTTTTGCACAAAAAGGGAAAAAAACGCTTAGACGATAATCCCCTTTCAGAGACAGGCACAGCTACTGTAGAATCACCAAAACTCACGAACTGAATACAAGTGAATGCTCCAAACTCCCGAACGGCATACAAGGGAATGCTCCAAACACTCGAACTGCATACAAGGGAATGGTCCAAACACTCGAACTGCATACAAGTGAATGCTCCAAACTCCCGAACGGCATACAAGGGAATAAGGTAGCACTCCAAATACACGAACAGGAACCATACGAATTGCTGCTACCAGACGAACAGGAAAAGCTCCCAAGCGGCTTACACTCCTGGCAATCAGTCCTTAGCAGCATACAGTAAATCCCCCCAAAGACGAGACAAGGCTCCGTGTTGAGGGTCAAGCAGTGGTCTGTTTAATGAGGGCTACCTGCCCAGTATTTATGCAGGTCTCCCACCTGGTGGACACTCCCCTAGGGGACCAAATGGGAGACTGTGACAAGGGACAGACAAGCAGACAAATAGGACACACAGTCACAGTATTTCCCACAATGCATCCTGGCTTCCTCCCCTCTGCCTTGGGAGATAATTGGGAAGTAACTCAATTATCTCCCAAGACAAAGGCAAAACTCCATTACACATGTGGGGACACAAAACCAGTATTATACTTTAAAATACATAAAGTAACATTTACTACATAAAACACAGACATGTAACATATCCCCAGATAGCTCAGGTCTGAGTGCACATTATTAGGTGAATGGCACTCAGACCGCATGAATACAGTTTAATCGCCATGGAGCTAAAGTCTTTACACAGTCAGTTTCATACGAATGGGCTCCATGGGATTCCTATCTGGGGTATAATACATTCGAACAAAAATACCGAACACCGGGCCGTTCGTGCACTTCCACCGAACAAGAAGGGAGGTCGGCGGCTCCTGCGGTGTTCGCGCAAAACTGTGTCCAATTTTAGTTCCATGAAAATAGAGGCGAACACCGCTGTGCATTTGTATGTTTTAAAATGGCCGCGACCTCGTGTTCGGGATACGAATGGCGGCCACCCAGCATTCATCAATTAAGCTGCGGTTAACCGCAGCTTCAGGGAGGTTAATTGCCGGCACACTCCAGCTCCCAGGTGGTCTATTCATTTGTGCGGTTGTTCGGTAGATTGAAACTACCGAACAACTGGCAGAAAAGCACGAATACAGCTTTTCTGCAGGCAAAATAAAGTCTTTTAAAAGGGGGCCATAGTCCAAAGGCAGCAGGCGAGCAACCAGGCTACTCCAATGCAATGTGGCGAGATTGGTCTCGTCACACACAAACTTTCTGCATTCCTGGGTGGTGTCTTTGTTATTAATATTATTATTATTACTGGTATTTAGAGTTTAGGATGTTTAGGATGTGTGTTAAGGATGGTACAAGACAAGGGGTGAGAGCTCTGATGAGGTGGGAAGGTACTGGATCAAGTGGACAGATAGTGGGACGAGAGGAGAGGATAAGCGCAGCCACTTCCTCTTCAGTAGCTGGAGGGAAGTCTTGGAAGTTAGCGATGGTATGGTCTAAGTGAGGTTGAGATAGAGAGGGGAGAAGGAGGGAGAATTCATTTCTTAACTGTTCAATCTTGTCAGTAAAATAACATGCAAAACTATCAGCTGAGAGATTAGTTTGTGGGGTGGTCATGGCAGGGAGAAGAAGAGAGTTAAAAGTGTTAAAGAGATGCCTAAGTTTGCGGGAGTATGAACTAATGAGAAAAGAAAAGTAGAACTGTTTAGCAAGGGTGAGGGCTGCACTGTATGAGCGTAAGATCAATTTATAGTGTAGAAAGTCTAACAAGGTGCAATATTTCTATGAGTGAGGATAGGGCCTCAGGGTATAGTAGAAGTATGAAATATGTGCAAGTTTTCTTTGTTTGTGACGTACACCTTGCTCATTGTGTATTTCTTCCAAAGGTTTTGTTATGCTGGACTTATGTCCAAAAACAATGGCCATCTGTCCACCTTACCGTGTTCCAGTGTGAAAATCCTCGTTTCATAAAACTAAACTAAGATTTGAAAACACATTTTATTAATTAATAACTGATGCCTGAAGATGGACAATGCTCCTTGCACTTTTTTTTTATTTCATAATTTTCTGTTGCCTGGGGATGCACAATGCCCCTTGTAGACTGCTGAACACTATAAATTTCATGTATAATTATGTGTATCTCTCCTATATTGACAATGTTGCTGTATGATTCAATAAATCTATCTATTCATCAACAGAACTCCGAGTCATGCCCAGGCTCAACAACCACAATTAGGTAACCATATTTTCATTTTTACTGACGATGCTTACAAAAATTCATTATGCATTTGAACAGTCATTATAATAAAGAAAATATATTAACAGAAGCTGCTGAATTCTGCTAGTAAATAAAAAATGTTGCAATAACTATTTTAGCATTTTGAACAGTAAACATTTGTCTTACCTGTGGGTATCGGTATAACCCTAGGATATGAGCTATCATCATGGAGTAAGTGGAGATGGAATGACCAATAATAGCTGCCAGGGGAGTATTTTGACGGCATCTATAATTTGGCAGAGATTGACCTAGGCCAGTCAGCATCTGCAGGGTACCTGCTATTGCCCTCTGTAGAACTGTACAGGAATCGTGGATCTCAAACCCCAGTGTGATATTGGGTAACAGACCTGGATTCTGGTTGATTTCCATCACAGCAAATCTCATTGCCTGGATGCGCTGATAGTTCTCGAATCCAAAACTTAAAAAAGAGCAACAGAAACTTAAAATCATCTGGGTATGTTTTTGTTCATATACATAAAAAAATTTGCATTTTATCTCCTTTATGTTGATTTTATTGAGACTAACGTTATATATATATTCAGCAATTTAATTTCCAAAATAATGCCTTATCCTATGAGTTAATTATTTTCTTTATCTACCTTTCTTTTCTGCAAAATAGCACATTGCTTATTATCCATGGAAAACAGAACACCAGAAAGACAGACAGACAGGCAGATACTATGTCAAGAACACAGATTACTTAATTGTGGTGCTGCTGTAAAGACCAAATTTATGCAACATATACATCAAGCCTACTTAAAATCACCTTTCATTCAAATAGATATGGTGAGATAGGAGTACATTGAAGCAGGATGCTTAACCCCTTAACGATGAGTGACGGACCTGGTCCGTCACTCAGGCTAAAGCCTTAACGACGGGTGACGGACCAGGTCCGTCACGTGTTAAAATTAACCCCAGATCTTCGCAATTGTGGAATTGTGCAATTGTCTGTATTAGAGGCAGACCTGGAGCACCCGATAGTGCTGCCCCAGCACCGGTGCTCGCTTTGACAGGCTGTCAGAGCGAGCACATGTCAAAGTGACATGTCACACCTCCTGCCTCCCTGCACTTCCTGGTTCTGTGTGAAGTGCAGGGAGACGGATCAGTGATGATCCTGCCCCCTGTTAAAAAATAAAATAAAGTTAATTTAAAATCCCACCCCCCTTTACCCATTTTAATAACAAATTAACCCCTTCCCTGCCAATTGATCAATTGGCAGGGATTACATTTTACTGTGATCTGATTTTTTTTAAACCCTGAGGGTTAATTCTTTTTTTTTTTTAACCCTCAGGTGTTAAGTTTATTTTATTAATTAATTTAAATATTTTAAAATTATATATTTAGCTAGCTGGGG
The DNA here is from genome assembly GCA_933207985.1 of Pelobates cultripes. Classification (NCBI taxonomy): domain Eukaryota; kingdom Metazoa; phylum Chordata; class Amphibia; order Anura; family Pelobatidae; genus Pelobates; species Pelobates cultripes. The sequence continues at coordinate 20,736,552 of OW240914.1, forward strand.
TGGGGTGAAGTTAGTGGGGAATTGGGGGTTTTGGTGTTAGGCTAACTAGGGGTTAACGTTAAAAAAGTTTTAAAATAAGCTTTCAAAAAGTGAAAAATTAAGTTTAAAAAAGTTTTAATAACGTTTAAGTAAAAAATAAAAAACACCCCCCTTTACCCAGTCCAAATAAAAATTAACCCCTTACCTGCCAGTCGATCACTGCCTACAGTGATCAAAATACAGATCACAGTATTATACTGTGATCTAATTTATTTTAACCCCTGAGGAATAACTTTTATTAATTGTTTAACCCACAGGGGTTTAATTTATTTAATTAATTAATTTAAATATTTCATAATTATATATTTTGCTAGCTGGGGTGGATGGGTGGGAGTTATGGGAAAGTGGGGAATTTACTGTTAGTGCTGCATACTGCTAGTTAGGGGTTAACAGTAAAAAAAAAGCTTAGAAAAATGTTTTATCTGTAAAAAAAGTTTTAAGAAAGTTTCAGAAAGTTTCAAAAAATTAACAAGCAAAAAAAGTTTAAAAACTAGTTTTAAAAAGTAAAAAAGTTTCAAAAAATAAAAAATACATTTAAAAAGCTCATTACCACTACACCTGGAACAAATTAGAGAAAAAATTATCCCACGCTAAGGTTCAAAATATGCCTTTTGAATTACCCCAGGGTGTATTCTTTAATAAATAGTATGTGTTAGTGGGGAAGTTTCAATGACCAATCATCTAAACTACTCCAAAATGGAACATGGACACAGTGTAAAACTTCAAAGTTAGAAAAAAACTGAATGGCTGCGTCTCAAATGTGCCCCTTCAACATCCACATACACCTGGCAAAGGTACATACTGGGGTATTGCTGCACTCAGCCGACATAGCTGAGCAACATTTGAAGTATTATACAGTCGTAGCACACATAAGGTTTGCAAAATGTACTGTGCAAACTCACTTTGTGTGTTAAAAAGGCAGAAATAAATGCTTATTACCACTACACTTGGTACAAGCTAGTGGAAAAATGATCCCACGGTAAGGTTCAAAATATGCCCTTTGAAATACCCTGGGATGTCTTTTTTAAGAAATGGTATGCCTTTACCTTGTATTTGTAATATGTAGCGTGCTCAGGTGCTCCAAACTGGAACACAGACGCCTCCAAACCCTCCATGAAAATTCACACTTGAAGCCTGAACTTGTCACGTCTCTTTTACATCACGGTAACTTCACAAAATAGTGTCTAGGTCATACATTTGACATATTGTTTTACTTAGAAGACTTAGCTAAGCATAATTTGGGAGGATATGAAATATACAAAATGTCCAGAAAAAATGTAATCCGTATGGAAAAAATGCCCACAATTATTTTTTACCACATACTTTGGCATATATTGGTGAAAAAATGGAGGCATGTTAAGGCACAATATGCACCACATGAGATACCCTGGAGTGTCTACTTTTACAAATGGTAGGCCTTTGTGGGAGGGTTTTGAACAGTCAAACTGCTATAATACCCCAAATTGAAGCTAAGGCTCATTAAATCCGTCTCTCAAAATTCTACTGTGAATACCGAAAGGACAGGTCTTCTATATGGCACTGTAGCTTCACAAAATATTTCCAAAGACATTCATATGGGGTGTCATTTTACTCAGCAGGTGTAACTGAACACAAAATAAAACTTTGTACAGGAATAGCACACACCAACTTTACAAAATATACATGAGAATTTCTTTGTTATAAGTTTGTGTGCCAAAAAACCCCACAATTTTACTCCAATATTTAGCAGAGGTTGGCGATGAAATGGCTACGTAGAAAGTGTCAAAACAAACCTAGGTAAATAGCCTGTGATGTCTACTTTCTATAAATATATACTTTTGTGTGGCAATTTTGTTTTATTTTATTGCTATTAAGCTTATAAGACAAACATACCAAATTCTAAACTCGCTCCACATTAAAAGTTTATTTTACTCCTTGTGTTTTGTGACCTGTAACTACCAAAAAAAACTTAAAATCCCTACACATTATATATTCTGTAAATCAGAACAACTAAATTAATTTATTTTTAATTACTTTCCTTAACCTGCACTAATTATGCAGACATTATTATTGCAAAAACTGTAAAAAAAAATAGAATTTTTTTTGCATTTTTCTGTATTTTTTTTATAAATAAATAAGCATTTATATATATGTGTGTTACATCAAATTAAAGCCCTTTCTGTCCTTTAAAAAAACTATATATAATATGTGTCGGTGCAATAAATTAGTAAAATGCAAATTGCAGTTGAATGCAAACAACAAAAAATGCTGTTGTCATTAAGTGCAAGACAAGCTTCTGAAGCTCTGTCCTTAAGGGGTTAAACACTATATGGTTATATGGTGGGTCTAAGTCACTGTATTTATTAATTAATTTTAAGGAGCCTTAATGTGTATTTTTCATATATTTTGTTTTTAAAGCAGCACCTTTATTAAGAAATGTATGTTTCGGGTATGCCACCCAATTTACCGGAACAGATTCCTTTCGGGCTGAGCACCCAGCACCCAGCAGTTAGTATTTTTATATCCATTGTATAGGTTAGTGTTGGATCTACTGATATGCTTTCTTATCTGTTCGAACCAAAAGGAATAACAGTATGGAATGTAATGTATATGTCACGCTTAGAGTCAGAATGGATCTGCTGAATAGTCAAAGGACCATCCTAGTTTAACAAATGTGAAGATAAATAGGTAAACCCTAATCTATGAGTGTTGGAGGCCTCCTGGTGACCTACGTTGAAAAGCATGTATTTATTTTGTAATGCATTAGAAGCCAATTATGCCTGTAACGGACCGTTTCTCTCACAAGGGGATAAAATCGGTTTAGGCGATAATCCCCTTTCCCATAGACCAGCAGCTACTGCAATCACCAACCTCCTGAACTCCAAACTGCACGTATTCACCAACTCTCGAACCGCAGACACAGGAACCCTGGAAGCAGCCGAACAGGAAAAGCAATACAAACGGCTTACACTCCTGGCAGTCAGCACACAATCCAATTCCCCCAATAACGAGACGACACTTCGTTTTGAGGGTTAAGCAGAATCTGAGGTGCTGGCACACCCAGCCTGGTTTTTATTACAGTGTTTTCAAATACAGGACCGCCCACAGGGAGGTATAAAACAACCAATAACATCACAGTTACATCCCACATATTCCCTCCCCTTATCCTGAGAGGAAACTCAATTATACATACAGTTAAAACATACTTTCTACCCAACTTTCATAACTCTAAAACCATACATCACATTCACATAAAATTACACATTCACAATCAATCCATTCAGGGGAACAACATATTAAAAAATGGCACAAATCAGACAAGGGGTTCAAAAGTTAGTAAAAAGTCCTTTGTGACTAAATGAAGCATGGCTTTCCGGCCCAAACCAGTTTCAGAGTCTTCTATCCTGGAGATAAGTAATTCAATTATCTCCCAGGACAGACACAAGACTCCATTAAGCACATGGTTGCAAAAAGACACAAAACACTTTAAAATACATAAAGTCACCTTTTATACATAAAACACAGACATTTCACATATCCCCAGATAGCTCAGGTCTGAGCGCACATTATTAAGTGAATGGCGCTCAGACCACACGAATACAGTTTAATCGCCATGGAGCCAAAGTCTTTACAGTCAGTTTCATACAAATGGGCTCCATGGGATTCCTATCTGGGGTATAACACATTCAAACACATCTACCGAACCCCAGGCAGAAAAGCACGAATACAGCTTTTCTGCAGGCAAAAATAAAGTCTTTTAAAAGGGGGCCATAGTCAGATGGCAGGAGGCTGGCAACCAGGCTTCTCCAGTGCACAGTGGCGAGGTTGGTTTCGCCACAATGCCTTTGTAGCTCACATTTCTACCTTGTAAAGAAATATAAGGTACAATGGTATGTTACTTTAGATTCTATTTGTTTCCTAACTGAAATGTGTAGGCAAGATTTTCTCTACCATCTACCCTATTTTAATCAGGACAATATCAGACAAGAGAAAAACATTTATTTAATAAAAATACGTCTTACTTTATGCAGAAAGCAAGGAGTGGATTCTCTTTGTAGGTAAATTTAGGATATATTTTGTCCACATGAATTGCCATCACCCCACCAATTATAATATCTCCAGGAGCTGAAATGCCTGCGAGTTCAGTGCTGGGTAATCTGCAGCCCTGGTCAATTGAATTTACTATCTTTAGAACACAGAAGACAATAAATGTCCACATGGTCTCCAACACGCCAGCCAAAACCATTCAAATGCTTTCTAGGCCATGTAATGGAAGCACAATATATTCCCAAATGTTCTAGGTTACAGCACAAGCTCTGGAGAGAAAAACAAAATATAAATAGAATAGATCATAAAATTAATGTGTTCTTTCTACAAAACATACACTGAATTACTTAGCTTGGTCCATATTGTCTTTCATTTAGTCACTTTGAGAAAAATGGAGGAAATATGGCAGTGAAAAACCAACAGCTTTTAGACCATTTTAAGAACAATTTAATAAATATGAACTGATTGTAGAACAAAAATAACAGATACTTCTCAATACTTTGACACATCTCCTTTATTGTATTTTATTTCTATTAAACATAGATCACTGTAGAAAAATGTATGTGCTTGTGTTTAATAATAAAACCAATGTCACTCAAATACACTCCAAACATCACTAAAGGCATTATATCTAAATTAAAGCCCAGAATAAAATACAGTGACCATTAAGCTCTAATTCTATCTTAGAAGAGATAACCTCAGCTCTGGTTAGTGAATAACAGTTCTCCATTTGACTTCTATGGGGACATCACTATTAAATATGCTCACCTCTAAAACAAAATCCAACTCTTTGCTATGACAAAGAGATCTCTGAAAAAAAACCTTTAAAATGCTTCTGGTAACAATACTTTAATCAGAAACACATTGCTTAATGTACAAAATCTTTTTGATAAGACACAAGACTAAATTCTTTAAAACATGATTTTAAATTTGACACAAAAAAATGAGTTTAAATTTGACACAAAAAAATCAGGATAAAATAGTTATGTTCTAAATGTGGTAATGCAGGTTGATAAACGAAAAATAATATAAATATATAAAATGAATGAAAATTTACTTTTTAAAAGATGTACACAGATCTGTTCAAAGTATTTTAATGCACAAACACATCTACACATATGTATTGCTCAAGGCTGTAGGTTACACTTACCTCATTCTTTCTCCATCTCCAATGATTTCGAAGTGAAACCTCATTTTATAGTCACAGCGAGGTGCCCGTTCATGGATAAATAGAAGCTACGTCTCAGCACGTGAATAGATTGTACACCCGAGAATTTCAATATACAATTCTCTAGTTCTGAGATTGATGCCCTGGGTGGTATGGCAGTCTTGGGATTACATACATAGTCTGGGGATTTCTTATTCCCTTATATGGGACAGACACTTTACCTGCTCACCGTTATTGACTCCAGTGGGAATAGTTAGAAATTTAACATTTTAGCCCAAAACAACCAAAGGAAACATGGCTGACCAGGAGAATATTCATTCTGGGGCTAAAATGTGAAATGAACAATACACACTTTAATTAATAATCATGTGTGATGTGTCAAAAGATTTTGGCTCAAACACTTTGCAAATAATCTGCTCTTTCCATTTTAACAGCTAATTTAGTAAAACACAAAATTAATAGTTTGTGTGATGAGACATCTATTGTGAAAGTTAAAGGGATTCTCCAGTGCCAGGAAAACAAACCCATTTTTCTAACACTAGAGAATACTGCCCCTCATCCCATGTCGCTGAAGGGGTTAAGACGTCAGCCGGTGGGAGGGGACCTAATGCGCATGTGCTGCAATGGCAAAAAAATACAAAAAATATGACGCTGGAGGCTCGTGAGGGATTACGAATCCGGAAGCACCCCCAGTGGCTGTCAGGCAGTCAAAAAAATATACATAGATAAATATATATATATCTATATATAAGGCCTGCATTTAATTATATATTTTTAATACATTTTTTAATAATAAAGTACATTATTTTGAAATATATAACCAGCACAGTTTTTTGGGCATCTATCACTAGCCTTTACTGGCACCCTTGAGGCTGACTCTATAGAAGCTGATACAGCTCTCATTTTGTGAGTTTTATTCCATTTGCACAGATTGCATATTTATTGCTTTTATACAGAAAGCACTATGTGTATTTGTATTTATCTTTTACAGATGATAGGATTTCTCCTGTATATCGACATACAGGTGATACTCGAAAAATTAGAAAATCGTGCAAAAGTTCATTTATTTCAGTAATGCAAGGTAAAAGGGGAAACTAATATATGAGATAGACGCATTACATGCAAAGCAAGATAGTTCAAGCTGTGATTTGTCATAAGTGCGATGATAATGGCTTACAGCTCATGAAAACCCCAAATCGACAATCTCCGTAAATTAGGATATTGTGAAAAGGTTCAATTTTCTAGGCTCGTAGTGTCCCACTCTAATCAGCTAAGTAAGCCATAAAACCTGCAAAGGGTTTCTGAGCATTTACATGGTCTCTCAGTCTGGTTCAGTAGGAATCACAATCATGGGATTTCTCGAGGGCTGCACCGTTCCTGTGGAACTCACTTCCCTCCTCCGTTAGATGCTCATCCAGTCTCCAGCCCTTCAAAAAATTGTTAAAAACCCACTTCTTCATAAAAGCATATCAATTAAAATGTTAATAGCTCCTAACTGATTCCTATTCTGCAACTGTCACTAGTCTAATACTTTCCTTATCTTTTTGTGTCATTTTACCCCACTCCCTCTAGCATGTAAGCTCATTGAGCAGGGCCCTCAACCCCTCTGTTCCTGTGTGTCCAACTTGTCTGGTTACAACTACATGTCTGTTCATCCACCCATTGTAAAGCGCTGTGGAATTTGACGGCGCTATATATATATCATAATAATAAAAACAATAATAATAATGGGGAAGACTGCTGACCTGACAGTTGTGCAGAAAACCAACATTGACACCCTCCATAAGGAGGGAAAGCCTCAAAAGGTAATTGCACAGGAAGTTGGATGTACCCAAAGTTCTGTATCAAAGCACATTAATAGAAAAGTATGTGGAAGGGAACAGTGTGGAAGAAAAAGGTGCACAAGCAGCAGGGATGCAGCCTGGAGAGGATTGTCTGGAAAAGGCCATTCAAAAGTGTTGGGGACTTTCACAAGGAGTGGACTGAGGCTGCAGTCAGTGCATCAAGAGCCACCAAACACAGACAGATCCTGGACATAGTCTTCAGATGTCGTATTCCTCTTGTCAAGCCGCTCCTGAACAACAAACAACGTCAGAAGCGTCTTACCTGGGCTAAAGAAAAACAGACCTGGTATGTTGCTCAGTGGTCCAAAGTCCTCTTTTCTGATGAGAGCAACTTTTGCATCTCATTTGGAAACCAAGGACCTAGAGTCTGGAGGAAAGATGGAGAGGCACACACTGCAAGATGCTTGAAGTCCAGTGTGAAGTTTCCACAGTCTGTGTTGATTTGGGGAGCCATGTAATCTGCCGGTGTTGGTCCACTGTGCTTCATTAAGTCCATTAAGTCAACGCAGCCATCTACCAGGAAATTTTGGAGCACTTCATGCTTCCTTCCGCAGACGAACTTTATGGGGAGGCTGACTTGGCACCTGCCCACACTGCCAAAATCACCAAAGCCTGGTTCAATGACTGTAGGATTACTGTGCTTGATTGGCCAGCAAACTTGCCTGACCTGAACCCCATAGAGAATCTATGGGGCATTGCCAAGAAAAAGATGAGAGACATGAGACCGAACAATGCAGAAGAGCTGAAGGCCACTATTGAAGAATCCTGGTCTTCCATAACACCTCAGCATTGCCATAGGCTGATAGCTTCCATGCCACGCTGCATTGAGGCAGTAATTGCTGCAAAAGGGGCCCAAAATAAGTACTGAGTCCATATTCAGGTCCGATCAGAGGTCCGATATTGTTCTATGTACACTCTTTGTTTTATTGATTGCATGTAATATTCTAATTTACTGAGATTGTGGATTTGGGATTTTCATGAGCTGTAAGATATAATCATCGCACTTATGACAAATCATGACTTGAACTATCTTGCTTTCCATGTAATGCGCCTATCTCATATATTTTTTTTTTTTTTTATGTATATACTTTTTTATTAAGAATTTTTTTTTTTACATTTTTTCAAACAATTTGACAAACATATTTGACAACGACAATTATATGACTAAATATACAAACAAGACAATACAAGGACAACATACATACAATATGTGAAAAAAAAAAAAAGGCTGCTCTTTGCCGAGAGTTAGTCGCATATTGCTTCTAGGAACCTGGAACCATAATTTTTGACATCAATTTTTTTTCCTTACCAAACAGGCTCCATAAACCCGTGGCTAATTTAGTAATTTATGCACAGGAACCACTACCCTATCTACCTTTCCAAGACGTAAAAACCTTAGTATATATTAAGTCACATTACTTCTTCCTAATTTCACAATCCATTTCTGCCATTGTTCAATTCGTGGATTATAATAATTATTTTGTCTCAATATCCCTATTTCCATTTTACAATTATTCGAGACCTGATGTTTTATCATCTCCCATGACGGGGAATCTGAGATTTTCCAAAATCTTGCGAGAGTAGCTTTAGTTTCTACAAGAATATGGATAATTATTTCTTTTTTATCCTTCGGAATTGTAGGCCATCCCATATGTAATATCATAGAACTACAAGTAAAGTCAAGATCCACTTCTATTTCTTCCCTACAGAATTTCGCTACCTTTTGCCATAATTGAACTATGATCGGACATGACCACCATATATGCACATAGTCTGCTGTAAGTGAAGCACAACGCCAGCAGTGATATTGGTTACCTGAATATATTTTTGCTAATTTAGCTGGTACATAGTGCCATCTGTTTATAACCTTATAGTGACTTTCCGATAGATTTAAGCAATGTGAAGCTTTCATTACTGCATTGTTAGCCTCAAGCCATTCACTTCTCGTGATGCTAATTTGTATATCTTTTTCCCAAGCTTTTTTAGCTGGGAATTCCGGGAGTGGCTTATACTTACTGCAGATATTAGAGCATTTAGATACTAAGTTTTTACTATGTGTAATATTTAATAAATTTATAAACAACTGTAATTCCTCAGAGATCTCCACTATTCTGTGTCTCATTAAGAAATATTTTATCCTTAAGTACGTAAAGCTTTCTCTATAGGAAAGAGAAAAAGCCTGTTTAATCTCTTCAAAAGATCTAATCTGTTGTTGTTGAAATAACTGATTTATTCTATTAATGCCTTTATTTAACCATGGCTCCAGATTAAGGTCCTTAATATTAATGGACAAAACCTGCATAGGGAGGTCAATAATAATTTTGTCTGTAATTTTGAGTCTTTTTTTCCAGATTCTCCATTGAACCAGTAAGTTATCTAGAATTAGGCCCATATCATCTCTCTCCCCTTTGTGTATATTCCAAAATAAAGCCATTAAATCTGGAATTTCTGCTCTTTTAGCTTCAATCTTTACCCATGATTCTCCCCTAGAGCTCTCTTTCATAGATGAAATAATATGTGCCAATGAGCAAGATTCATAAATATCTATAATGTTGGGAACTCCCATACCTCCTAGTTTAGGTTTTAGGTTCAAGATTTTTTTACTAACCCTAGGTTTTTTCCCCATCCATATATATTTGTCTAATGCTGATTGGATCATCAGGAGCCATGGATTCGGCATTTTCATTGGTATCATGCGGAATATATAACTCCATTTAGGGATCATATAGGCCTTTACGACATTGATTCTACCTGTCCATGATATCTCTACTGTTCTCATATCTTTCAATTGTTTATTAATTTGCATCAATAAAGGCATAACATTATATTCTAAAATCTTAGCTGGGTTAGTGGAAATCCTTATACCCAAATAAACAAAAAAAGTTTTTACCCATTCGAAAGTATATTTCGCTTTAATATATAATTTATCTTCCTTTTTTATATTTTTTGCGAGAATACTTGTCTTATCTACATTTAACTTGAAATTAGAATATTGGCCTAATCAGTTCATCTATTGATGTTATAGGGTCTGTTATAGTAATTAAAATATCGTCAGCATAAAGTAGCGTTTTATATTCCTCTTGGCCTATTTTAATTCCTTTAATTTTGTCATTATTTCTAATGTCGCAAATCAGGGGTTCTATGTATAGTAGATATAACAATGGGGACAGGGGGCACCCCTGTCTTGTCCCATTCCTTATATTGAACCACTCGGAGATTATCCCCCTCCCAATTGTTCTAGCCTTTGGAGAACTGTATAAGGCCATAATTGCACTCAGAATCCAGCCTTCAAAGCCGAAAGCCTTCAAGGCCTCCCTAAGGAAGTCCCATCTGACCCTGTCAAAGGCCTTTTCAGCATCCAATGACAGGGCCAGCATTGGAATACCCGATTCATGAGCGTAGTCCAAAATATCAATCATTGTTCTTATACTATTATTTGATTGTCTATCCTTCAAAAAACCAACCTGATCCCCATGAATAATAGACGGGAGGACTCCTTGTAATCTGTTCGCCAAGATACTTGCATAAATTTTTATATCAGAATTTAATAGAGATATAGGACGATAATTCGCTACAAATTCTTTAAGTTTATCTGGCTTTTGAATAGGAATTATGTTGGCGTATAATAGTTCATTAGGTATATCTTTTTCTCTAACTATATTATTAAAGAGATCTTTAAGGTGTATTGCTAAGACATCCTGGAATTGCTGATAAAATATATTTGGATAACCATCCGGCCCTGGTGTTTTATTTTTTTTTAAGGACTTGATTGCACTTATTATTTCAGTTTCTAAGAAGGGTTGATTAATAGAATTCAATTGTTCTCCTGATAATTTTTTTAAATTTTTATTTTTAAAATATATTTCTGGATTATAAGAATAGCTAGGTAAATTATACAATTTTTGATAGAAGGAGTTAAATGCTTTGCCAATATTTTCAGGTGTTAATTGGATCCCTTCCTCTGTAATAATTTTATTAATTAACTTATTCAATTTCTCACCTTTAACTTTGTTTGTAAGTATTTTGTTTGCTCTATTTCCTTTATAGTACCATTTTATTCTTAAATATTCCATCTTTTTTGAAGTTTGTAGAAATAGAATTTTATTAATTTTATTTTTTATTATTGCTATTTTCTCGCTTATCTCTATATTTGGATTACTCTTATTAAGATTTGTTAATTTATAAAGAGATACATATAATTCTGTTAAAGAGGCTTCTTTATGTTTTTTCTTAAATGAACCTAATTTAATAAGGTGTCCCCTCAAAACCGCCTTATATGTACACCAGACTATAGTGTGCCTTTATTTTTATTCTCATCAAAAAAGCGGTTTGTTAGATCTTTTATTATATTAATATCCTGTTGCTCCCTTAGGAGTGATTCATTAAGTCTCCAATTATTCCTAATTTTAATATCTGGTGAAATAGCGAGATCAAGTATTAATGGATTGTGATCTGACCAAGTTACTTCATGAATCAAAACCTTTTTTACCCTATGTGGGACCTCAGGGGAACCTAAAAATAAATCCAATCTAGAGTAAGTACAATGTGCTTTAGAAAAACAAGTGAAATCTTTTTCTTGTGGATGATTAATCCTCCATAAATCTAATAATCCATACTCATTTATCAAAGACGAGAATTGAATTGATGATTTATTTCCTCTTTTATCTTGGATGACCCCTAATAATGAATTCCTGTCTAAAGTTCCGTCCAAGATACAATTGAAATCTCCTCCCAGAATAATCTTGCCTTTTCTAATTTTTTCTAGTTTACGCAAAATCATTTGTATAAACTGCACAGAGTTAGTATTAGGAGCATATATATTTACAATAGTAAATTCTTCTTCTTGTATTTTGCATATGACTAAAATGAACCTCCCATTTTTATCTATGTCTTGATAAGTAACTTGGATATCTAAATCCTCTGTTACTAAAAAAGCTACTCCACATTTCTTTTTATCCTCCAATGAGGAACAGAGTTGAATTTTAAAGTTTTTTGGAATAAAACGTTTTATATCTCGTCTTAGCCAATGAGTTTCTTGTAATAATATAACTTTTGCACCTTCCTTTTTAATATATTGAAAGACAGTAGCTCTTTTAATTGGGTTATTTAGTCCCTGTGCATTTACTGTCATAAACTTAACCATAGACTCTCCATCTTTAGCTCGCGACTATAACCCTTGGCAAATAAGCATAGACCTAACAAAAAAGAAAAACACATACCACATTTACATTCATATAGCCTCAAGTAATTTAAACATGAGGCATTCCATATCCACACAATTAAGACATAAATCCATCTCCACTCCCAATTAGTGGAAGACAGAAAATGCATCCCACAACCCTGGGTTTGCATCCAAAACTCCACACTCGAATATGGAGTAAAATCGGGGGGGCGTGAGGGAAACCCTCCTCTAGAGTGTCGCAGAATAAACATATAAACCTTGTAACAGAGAGAGGGAGGAAAAAAAAAAAAATACTTATATATAATTTCCTATTTCCTAATAGCCAAAACCTTTAATAATGTGATTATTTCAATTTCTTATATACCAAATTTATATTAATACTTTCAATCTTTATATTCTCTAAATTTTACATATTAGTAACACCTTTCTAAATGTCTTAACTTATTATCCAATAATGCAGACATTTCCCATGTAATTAGTTGAATTTTCTATACAACACCTTTCTATGAATGTGATCAATCTATTATATTCTATACACTTGCCCGACCAATATCATATCAAGTGAACCTTATTATATTCATTTTAACTATTAAATATTAAATATAAAAAAAAAAAAAAAAATGAGCCTATCTCATATATTAGTTTCCCCTTTTACGTTGCATTACTGAAATAAATGAACTTTTGCTAAATATTCAAATTTTTCGAGTATCACCTGTATAAGTATATCTTGTGTGCTCACTGTGGTTTTAATATATTTTATGTATTTATATTGGTTTTAATGTGGTAGGGGAATACTACCTTTATTACACCCACTGTTTAAAAATTACGTTTTTGTTTTTTTTGAAGCGCCAACACAACTATCTCTTTCTCTTTGGTGGAAAACATGATTGAGAAAAATAAAAAAAAAGAATATTAAATATTAAAACAAAGAGAGAGGTCTGAAGGAGAGGTCTTATATCTCACAGTTCTTATATACACTTGAAGCTCCTTTCGTTGCAAATTTATTAACCACCACAAAGTATCAATATTGGTGTGGCAGTAGCACTGCTTATTCATGCATTTTACCCCATATATTGTATGTTTTCCCCTGTATTTTGTGTGCTGTGCCTTGTTTCCCCATTCGGGAGTGTTCATACATATGGAACCCATTCGGCTCCCGAACGGAGACCACCCCAGTGCCCCATTAGTATGTTCACACCAATTATTTGGAACATTCGCACCAGTAACACAAGTATGAAATCACAAGGAAAACAATTGAGTGCTCGTATATAATGTGAACCTTCATTCGTATAGAGTGTGAACCTTCCAAGAAAGTCACAAACTGACTGTAACACTAACAGAGCCAAGTCTGCTACAAGTGCGACACCATGAATGATTTTTGTAAAAAAAAACTGTAAGCAATAAAACACTCGTAAAGTCAAAGTCCAATCTGAGAATGTAGAGGCAAATAAAAGTCAAAAAGATTATAAAGTATATGGACTTTACTAAAGCGATAGGGTAAAGCGTAAGTTTAAACTTAACTTAATCCTAAATAGATCAGGCTTATAAAGAAGCTTCTACTCTCACACCTTGCTGCTTCAAGGGAGCCCCACTTCACTGATACTGGTAAGTGCGTCCTATTGTGATAGAAATTACGTAATGGTTACATCCTATCCTCAATTCTAAAAACATTTGCAGATGGCATCTACTCGATGCGCATTTTGGCACTGGAGTGTGCCTTTCTCAAAAGCAAAAAGGTGTAATTAAATAGAAATTGGCATTTTTTTAAAATAAATTTATCTTGTTACACCTCCTTGCTTTCTACCAGTTAATCAACTTCATGGTTTGTTTAGCTCAGTGCAGCTAAACTTAAGAGGCGGCAATTACCCAGAGCACCTGTCTTGCAAAGACTTCTAATTGAGCTGCATTGGGAAGTCTGTGATTGGACAGCCACAGAAAGTCTTGGTTAAGTTAGAAGGGGAGTGTCTGCAAAGACAGTAGACAAGAGATTTGAAACTTTTACAAGCTTTTTTTAGATAAACAATGATAAAAATAAATAAATAAATAAATAAATGCATGTATATTTTCATAGGTAGGTTATATCTACCAAATGGCTACTTTTTTTTGGGGGGGGGGGGGAGCAGAGGAGAGGGAACATATGAAGACAAGTAGAAAACAACTGCTATTCCTAAAATTCTTTATTTATTATATTGAGTACACAGTTGAGTATTTAGTAAATATGTATCTTATTATTTTTTTTATTTTTTTTACGTGTTGACATATTTCCATGTGTGTTTTGTGCATAGTTATACATATATATTGCTAAGCTATAGCAAGCATTATAATAGGCAGAGTAGTGCATAAACAATATGAGAGTGTGAGATAAGGCACATTTACGATTGGCAGAGTATCTTCAAGAGACTTGGTTCAGCTGATACCCTCCTTGGGCTTAACAAAGTCCTGTTGTAATCTTGCTGTCTGTAAGCATCGCAGACTAATCCTGATCATCCAGGAGGTGCGGCAAGCTAAGACAGGGAGAGGATGCGATGGTGAGTGCTGGGAGCCGTCTCTCCGGGCAGACTGAGAGACTGAGACCTGTAGGCTTATTTTGTGCTGCTTTTGCTGGCCCTATGTGCCTCAGTCTTCTCCTACATATTTGGATCTGCCTTGAGCCTGGAACTAAGGCCCTGCACCAGGTCTTGTTCGGTAAGCGCCAGAGTGGGAATCCACCACGTATTTGCTCAGTAGGCTGCTGCAGATGGTGGGCTACTTTCCCCCAGAAATCTTCAAAGGTTGCATCGAGTGAGGAGGGAAAGCTGGCATAGGTAAGGTAAGCAGTGATTGCACTGCATCTGCTATTTTAGCTGAGAGTTCTGGACTGCTAAGTGGTGTGGTAGTGCCATGGGGTCTTAAAATCACAGAAAAAGTAGGGGCCACTGGGTGTGGATCGGAATTACCCCAGCCAGTCCAAAGGGGTGGGGGGAACAATTTCACATAGCCTCGGGCATCCGGTTTGGTACAGGTAGGCAGGATAGCAGGGCAGCAGTCTGTCCCACTCACTGCTAGAGTAGGCCTCATAAACAAAAGTTGCAAGCCTCGCTTTGGAACCAGCACCCTCTTCATGCAAAGGTCTACAACTATTAGTCATCAGATAGGTATAAGATCAGCTTTTATGAGCTTAAATGTCGAAAGATTGCAAGAGCTGCTCTCTTATGCAACTCTATAGCATCCTGTATCTTTATTTCTGTGCATTGTATATTATCAGATTTTGCTTTGCATCATGTGTAGTATGGTGAATTATGACTACAGATGACATCAAAGGGGTAGACCCTGACCCTTCCTACAGCTGCAGTGTGTGTTTTAAGAGATATAGTTCAACAGTAGTCATTTAATGGTGACTTGTTTTTTTTTAAAAAAAAAAATATTTGTTTTTATGATAGTAAGTTCACAATAGAAGTGCAATACAGTAGGTTTACAGTATGTTTACATTAGTGCCCTGGAGAGCATAGATCTCGTTCCATGAGTGCCTAATGTGTTACTCAAAATCGTGAGTCCAGAAGCGCCATAATTAGGGTTGAGGTGGAGAAAAGGTGGAATTTGGGATCTCGAGCTATTGCGTTTTTCATGTGAGTTACTAGTGGTGGTGTTGTGCACGTGGTTTCCTTAGAGCTTGGCAGCTGCTTCTAAGTGCTGCTACAAAGTGTGTGATTGGAGATATTCTGGAGAGAAACTGGAGGTAATCTGAGATATTCAGGAGGATAAATAAAAAAAAATAAGATTTGTTTGCTTTAAATTATTCACCTCATTAAAATGCCAGACTTAGTTCAGTGTAATAGTTGTTATGAATTTGTTTCACGTTCCACTTTTTGGAGATTTGGATGCTATCTAATCTGTAGACAGTTCTCTATCTTGCGGCAGGAGATTGTATTTTTGAAGTCTGAGATTTGTAAATTATCTGTTAAACAAACTCAGGCTGGAACTGTTGCAAAGCCACTGCCGCAGAAACTTACTAGGAATGGCAGATGGATTACTGTAGGATCTGGTAGACTTAGAGTTGTGGATAAAAGGCATATTGCACAGTCTGTTGCTCTACATAATTCATTTTATACACTTAAGAGTTTAATGGTGTTATGGAGACTGAGGGTAGTGTTGTTGTAGAGACAGGCTCAGGCACTGAGGGTAGTGGTGTTGTGGAGACAGGCTCAGGCACTGAGGGTAGTGGTGTTGTGGAGACAAGCTTGGAGACTATTAGGTGAGGCCTAATAGAAAGCAGTTGTTGTTGGGGGATTCTATCATAAGAGGTGTGGAGATGGACAATGATAGTCTTGTGAGATGTCTTCCCGGAGCTACTGCTCACAGAGTCAGGAAACATATTTGTAATATTGTTAAGCGAGCAAAGCAGGAAGGGGAATTGGATGTACTTGTCCATCTAGGGACAAATAAATTGGCTTGCAATGAGGTTTCAGAGGTAAAGAAAGTTTTTAGTGTTTTTGCCAATGATATATGGCAGGTTGCTTCCACACTGTCATTCTCTGAAGTTCTGCCTGTGCATAACACTCAAAACGACAGGCGGATGCGTATTAGGGACTTTAACTTGTACCTTGGTGAATGGTGTCGGGAGCAAGGATTTGGATTTATTTCTCATGGTAGCTCTGTTTGGAATGGAAATAAACTGTACAAAAAAATGGTTTGCATCTTTCTCAAAAGGGAACAAATGTTCTCAGTGAGCAGTTCAGAGGTTTTGCTAGGATGTATTTAAACTAGGAGGGGGGCAAAATGGTGATAAAACATCAATCCAAATGCTCTCCAAAACAAGGACAGAAGGTGCCTGTAGCAAGTGTGTTAAAAAATGATAAGCTTAGAGTCATGTCTACAAATGCTCGCAGTTTAGGGAATAAGATCCATGAACTTGTGGCAACAATGGCAACTGATAATGTAGATTTATTCGCTGTTACTGAGACATTGTATAATGAGAAAAATGACTGGGACATAGCAATACCAGGGTACTCTTTATATAGAAAAGATAGGGAATGCAAGAAAGATGGAGGGGTGGCCCTGTATGTGAAGGATAGCCTAAAATCTAGCCTAATAAAAGTTAGTGAGGCGAACATAGAGTCTGTTTGGGTTACGTTAGAATTTGGTAATCAAACAGTAACTCGTGTAGGTGTGATTTATAGGCCCCAAGGACAAATAGAAGAGTTAGATTTTCTACTAGTTGAGGAAATAGCTAAAATGACAATAAAGGGGGATGTTATCTTCATGGGTGACTTTAATCTTCCTGATGTGAATTGGAAAACCAAAATAGCTGCTTGTGCCAGGAGCACATATATTCTAAAGTCCCTACTGGGATTGTCTCTAAAACAAGTCATTGAGAAGCCAACTCATAAGGAGGCCATACTAGATTTAGTGTTAACAAATGGAGATTTGGTATCAGATATTACTGTAGGTGAAAGTTTAGGATCCAATGATCATCAGTCAGTGTGGTTTAATATAAGCACAGTACAAAAAGATAAGTCGTACGCTCACTCCCATCATTACTGGGCCGGCAGCAATGACTGCAGTACACATCAGCCCCAATATATAGTAAAAACCAAAGAAAAGAAAAAGTTACCTGTGCTCTCTCCTTAATCCCTATTTATATTTAGACAAATGGAGGTCATTTAGTTGCTCCAATGGCCATTGGAGGGAATGCCTGCCTGCCAACGTCAAGGCAGACCCCCCTTTAGTGGGTTCTACACTGACCCTTCAGCCTGCTTCCTTGAGCTAATATAAGATCAGTGACAGAGTCACGCCACACAAAAACAAAAGTTTTAGACTTTAGAAAAACAGACTTTTCTAAAATTAGAATATGTGTAAAGGAGTCATTATCAGACTGGAGCAATTTAAATGGAGTCCAAGAGAAATGGGATTATTTAAAAGTTGCACTGCTAAAGGCAACAGAAAATTGCATTAGGCTTGTCAGTAAAAGCAAAAAATTCAAGAAACCACTGTGGTACTCCGCAGATGTGGCCAAAATAGCAAAAAACTAAAAGTTAGTATTTAGTAATTGTAAAAAAAAACCAGAGTGAGGAAGACGGAATGATCTAAGATTTGGCAGAAAGAGGCTAAGCACGTTATAAGAGCTTCCAAATCACACACAGAAAAGAAAATAGCACAATCTGTAAAAATAGGGGACACAACATTTTTTAGATACATAAATGAGAAAAGGAAAGTAAAACAAGGATTAGTTAGATTAAAAACAAAAGAAGGAAGGTATGTAGAAGAGGATAAATGTCTAGCTGACTGCCTCAATTAATATTTTTGTTCAGAATTTACAGATGAAAATGAAGGAAAGGTGAGTTTACATAGGAAGAGGTTCTATTTCAACTGTCAAAAGTAAAGACAAATAAGTCAATGGCACCTGATGGAATACACCCAAAGTTATTAAAAGAGCTTAGTGGTATACTAGCAAAACCATTAACAGATTTATTTAACCAATCATTGTTAACAGGAGTAGTCCCAGAAGATTGGAAGTTAGTGAATGTTGTGCCCATTCACAAGAAAGGTAGTAGGGAGGAGTTGGGCAACTATAGGCCAGTAAGCCTTACTTCAGTAATGGGGAAAGTAATGGAAACCATGTTAAAGGATAGGATTGCTGAACATCTAAAAACACATGCATTTCAAGATCAGAGACAACATGGGTTAACTTCAGGGAGATCATGCCAAACTAATCTTATTGATTTTTTTGATTGGGTCACTAAAATAAGAGATCAGGGTGGTGCAGTAGACATTGCTTACCTAGATTTCAGTAAGGCTTTTGACACTGTTGCACATATAAGGCTTATCAATAAACTGCAATTTTTAAGTTTGGATTCCAATATTGTTGAATGGGTAAGGCAGTGGCTGAGTGACAGGCAACAGAGGGTTGTAGTCAATTGAGTATATTCGAAGCTTGGGCTTGTCACCAGGGATCTGTACTGGACCCATTTTCTTTAATATTTTTATTAGTGATATTGCAGAAGGTCTTGATGGTAAGGTATGTCTTTTTGCTGATGATACTAAGATATGTAACAGGGTTGATGTTCCAGGAGGGATAAGCCAAATGCCAAATTATTAATTATTTATTTCTATGTTTCTATGTTTCATGCTAATAAGTGGTAAAATGATAAAGACACAGTATCTCAACTTAGTGTGGTTGTGGCTCTTTCTGCATAATTCTTTTTTTTTTTTTTTTATGTAAAATTTGTAAAAAAAATTAGCAATATTTGTTCTGGTTGATTTTTTAGGTCTCCCATAATTCCCATGCCATATACCAGTATTTGGCATATGGACGGGAACATCTGGCCATGAGCTTATATTGTTTATTGATGTCTACTGTCAATGTGCACTGTTATATAGTAGGAGGGAAGGGGACCTTCCATTGTCTGCTGATTACCGTGAGGCTGCTTTTGTAATGTGGTATATTAGGTACCTTTGGCTTTTCTGAATTTTTTTTGGGAACAGCAGAAGGAGGAATGTTTCGGGATGGAGAGGGAACGCAACATTTTATCAGATTTGCCACGTCTTGCCAATATTTACTGAGTTGGGTCAGCTCCACCATATGTGGATCATTTCTCCTGTGTCCTTTTGGCACCTCCAGCATGTGTCAGAGGTGGTGGGAAATCTATGCTTCAATCATGTGGGGACTAGATACCATCTGTAGAGGACTTTGCGGGATAGTTCGATATCGGATGAACACAGTGTCATTGGTCTGTGAGCTGAAAATATCTCCTTCCATTGTGAGTCGGTCAAGGATCTAATGTCTTTTTCCCATGCTTTTTTAAAATGTAGGGAGTTCAAACAGGATGTGGAGTGCTCTGAAACATAAATCAAGGAGATTAGTTTTTTGTGAGGTTTTAGTTTAAAGCTTATATTTTCGGCTTCTGATAATGGTGGCCTTTGAGTTCCTGCTGCGGGTGGTAAGAGTCTTGGTGTGATCCATGACTTTAATTGTAGATATGTAAAGTGGACTGTGCTAGGTAAGTTGAATTCTGCTTGTAGGTCTGTGAACCCTTTGAGGCAGGTGCCTTGAAGTAGTTGGGAAATGGTGTGGATACCATATGTACTCCAGATTTTATGATTGAAGTTAGAGATGAGTAGTGTTAAGGCTTCTATCCGTAGACCTGTTCTTTTGCGATAGTTATCCAAAATATGTAGGGTGCGTGTCTATTGTGGGTAATGTATGTTGGTGTTTTGATCTTTGTTTGCCCCAGTGCCCTCACTATTCACTACAGTGAGTCGTTGGTATGGTGGTGACCGGTAGGGTTGACTTTTTGAACCCTTGCATGCCAGGACATAGGGGTTACAGTTCAAAAATTGTCAGGTTAACTTTTGCCCTTTAGTTAATCATATATATAAAACAGATATTAAAAACATGTAAATATCAGGAATATGGTCTGTAGGGCTGCAGGATAATTATGATAACATATAATACCGTGTATTCATGCTGTATTTTGTGAAGAGTTTGTACGGTTGAAGGTAGCTTTCATCAAACGTGGTCAGTTGGGTTATAGAATTTATGGGATACAACATCTCATATGTAAGTGCAGGGCAGGTGGTGACTGCGTACCATCGTTGACCTAGGCCGGTTGTTATGTTGGGGCATCGATGTCAAGTTCTTGAAAAGTCTGACCTTATCCCGTCTAGGTCATTTTGGGGTGAGCCGGACAGAGGCACCTCTGCAGGTGGCGCTGGGCCCAGAATATAACATGTCGAACCTAGCGGGTTTATCCTGTTGTGATCGTGCACGGTCATAATGGGTCCGGGTGGTGTTGGTAACTGTCAATTGTGTGTCAGGTCTTCGTATATACATTTTAACAGACATAACTAAATATCATAACATAAGCTGAAAAACTAAAATTCTAAGAGTGGCTAATTAACTACCAATTAAGCCCCTGGCTCAAGACAGAAGCATTACACAGGGGTTGTACTTGCAGCCCATGGAGACTTCCCACGTAACCACAGTTCATGTGGGGACTTTCTGCCCATCGGTTGGTGATTTACGTGATGAGGTGGACAGTCCTGGGGCATTCCTGGTGTGCAGGCCCCATTCTTTAAGCAGCCAATGATCTTACCTACGTTTTTGGTTACCAGGATCTATGTGGGGTATTCCCACCTGTATCCGATCCCTTGTTCTTGCAGCAATTCAGTGATGGGATGGAACTATTATCTGCATTGTAAAGTTGCCATTGAGAGGTCCGCCATAATTCGCACGGTGGGTTAATCCTCGTGGGGATTGGGTTTGCTTCAGCATGATCTCATAATGATTTCCGTATTATATGCCCTGAGGAGCATATGTCTTGGTGTTGAATGAGGCAAATAACAGGTTTTGGTACCCTATGGACCCTGTCAACTAGCAGCATGTCCACAGGGACATCTGGGTCATATGCATACATGAGTCCTCGTACATATACTTGGAGGTCGTAGGGGAGGACGGATTCAGGGATGCCCCATAAGCGGAGATTATTCTTCCATGCCGTGTCTTCTGTGTCAGCCATGCAGGATTCCATGAGGTCCAGTCTTTGATGCAATGCTTACACTTGGACCACCATATCAATATGTTCTGCAGCAATTTCTTTGCACTTTGACTCCACGTGGGAAAGGACCTCTTTCCGTATTTGGTCCGCTGTGATCTGCCAAGTTTGTATTAGTTTGGTAGACATAGGCTCCAGGGCCTGTTCAAAATATCCCCTGGTTAAGCTTTCAGGATTTCTGAAGTCCTCCACAGCTGACATGGGATTGCTGGTGTCTGAATATTCGGCACAGCCCGCAGCACAGTCCGCACAGCCCGCACAGCCTCAAACGCGGAGGAGGATTTCTGGCCGAATAAATTGAGCTTTTCAGCTTTAGATGTGTACTTTTGTAGACATTTTAGCTGTAAATGTCATAATACTGTTAGCTTTAACTGCAACAAAACCCCACATATTTGGATTCAGCAAAGTCTCACGAGTACAACAGTACCCTTTAACAGTTTCTACCAGTTTTGGGAAGGTAAAGGATCAAATATAGCACATTCAATTTTTCAGTTTTTTCAAATTGAAATTTGCCAGATTGGTTATGTTGCTTTTGAGACGGTATGGTAGCCCAGGAATGAGATTTACCCCCATGGTGGCATACCATTTGCAAAAGTAGACAACCCAAGGTATTGCAAGTGGGTCTTTTATGTAGTCAATGGAGTATATTTGAAGCATGGGCTTGTCACCAGTGGGGTACCTCAGGGATCTGTACTTAAACCCATTGCTTCAAATACATGTCCAGTCTTTTATAGTAGCCACTTAGTCACAAACACTGGCCAAAGTTAGCATTCATATTTGTTTTTGTATGAAAAAAGCAAAAAAACTAATATTTCGCCAGTGTTTGTAACTAAGTGGCTACTAAAAATGACTGGACATACCCCATTTGCAATATCTTGGGTTGTCTACTTTTTCAAATGGTATGCCATCATGGGAGTAATTCTCATTCCTGGGCTACCATACGGTCTCAAATGCAACGTAACCAATAGTAACCAAGCAAATTTCAATGTGAAAAAAATGAAAGGCAAGCCTTATATTTAAATCTCTAACTTTCCAAAACACCATAAAACCTGTACATAGGGGGTAAAGTTATACTTGGAAAACTTCACTGAACACAAACATAAGTGTTTCAAAATAGTAAAACATATTACAACAATAATATCGTCAGTAAAAGTGCCGTTCGTGTGTGAAAAATGCAAAAAACTTCACTTTTACTAAATATATAATCGTTGTAATACAATTTATCATTTTGTAACACTAATATTTGTGTTCAGCGAAGTCTCCTGAGTAAAACAGTACCCCCTATGTACAGATTTTATAGTATCTTGGAAAGTTACAGGGTTAAATATAGCGTGTGTGAATTTAATTCTCTGCACTTGTTGCCTGGGTTGTCAGGCACAACAATCAAATTTTAATTAATTAAATCACATAATTATGTTAAAATTTTACTTAAGCATACACGTAGAATTTTTATATATATACATATCTATGTATTTAAATTCTACGTGTATACTTATGTAGTTATTTATGTAATTATATATATTTATCTATATATAACTACAGGGAGTGCAGAATTATTAGGCAAATGAGTATTTTGACCACATCATCCTCTTTATGCATGTTGTCTTACTCCAAGCTGTATAGGCTCGAAAGCCTACTACCAATTAAGCATATTAGGTGATGTGCATCTCTGTAATGAGAAGGGGTGTGGTCTAATGACATCAACACCCTATATCAGGTGTGCATAATTTTTAGGCAACTTCCTTTCCTTTGGCAAAATGGGTCAAAAGAAGGACTTGACAGGCTCAGAAAAGTCAAAAATAGTGAGATATCTTGCAGAGGGATGCAGCACTCTTAAAATTGCAAAGCTTCTGAAGCGTGATCATCGAACAATCAAGCGTTTCATTCAAAATAGTCAACAGGGTCGCAAGAAGCGTGTGGAAAAACCAAGGCGCAAAATAACTGCCCATGAACTGAGAAAAGTCAAGCGTGCAGCTGCCACGATGCCACTTGCCACCAGTTTGGCCATATTTCAGAGCTGCAACATCACTGGAGTGCCCAAAAGCACAAGGTGTGCAATACTCAGAGACATGGCCAAGGTAAGAAAGGCTGAAAGACGACCACCACTGAACAAGACACACAAGCTGAAACGTCAAGACTGGGCCAAGAAATATCTCAAGACTGATTTTTCTAAGGTTTTATGGACTGATGAAATGAGAGTGAGTCTTGATGGGCCAGATGGATGGGCCCGTGGCTGGATTGGTAAAGGGCAGAGAGCTCCAGTCCGACTCAGACGCCAGCAAGGTGGAGGTGGAGTACTGGTTTGGGCTGGTATCATCAAAGATGAGCTTGTGGGGCCTTTTCGGGTTGAGGATGGAGTCAAACTCAACTCCCAGTCCTACTGCCAGTTCCTGGAAGACACCTTCTTCAAGCAGTGGTACAGGAAGAAGTCTGCATCCTTCAAGAAAAACATGATTTTCATGCAGGACAATGCTCCATCACACGCGTCCAAGTACTCCACAGCGTGGCTGGCAAGAAAGGGTATAAAAGAAGAAAATCTAATGACATGGCCTCCTTGTTCACCTAATCTGAACCCCATTGAGAGCCTGTGGTCCATCATCAAATGTGAGATTTACAAGGAGGGAAAACAGTACACCTCTCTGAACAGTGTCTAGGAGGCTGTGGTTGCTGCTGCACGCAATGTTGATGGTGAACAGATCA
This sequence comes from Pelobates cultripes, assembly GCA_933207985.1. Lineage (NCBI taxonomy): Eukaryota > Metazoa > Chordata > Amphibia > Anura > Pelobatidae > Pelobates > Pelobates cultripes. The sequence continues at coordinate 20,761,041 of OW240914.1, forward strand.
AAACACTGACAGAATCCATGGATGGCAGGCTTTTGAGTGTCCTTGCAAAGAAAGGTGGCTATATTGGTCACTGATTTGTTTTTGTTTTGTTTTTGAATGTCAGAAATGTATATTTGTGAATGTTGAGATGTTATATTGGTTTCACTGGTAATAATAAATAATTGAAATGGGTATATATTTGTTTTTTGTTAAGTTGCCTAATAATTATGCACAGTAATAGTCACCTGCACACACAGATATCCCCCTAACATAGCTATAACTAAAAACAAACTAAAAACTACTTCCAAAAATATTCAGCTTTGATATTAATGAGTTTTTTGGGTTCATTGAGAACATGGTTGTTGTTCAATAATAAAATTAATCCTCAAAAATACAACTTGCCTAATAATTCTGCACTCCCTGTATTTGCAGTTATTTTAATTTTTTATATAGATAGATATATATAGAATGTCATTCTAAGTGTATTTTGTTACCAATATATATGTATTAATAACGAAATACAGTTAGAATGAGATTATGAGATTACATATGTATATGTAATTTATTTAAACTTTTTAAAAATATATTTATTTATTTTATTATTTTATTGATTTACTATTGTAATTATACATATATATGTCACGTGATTCTAAGTGTATTTTAAGATTAATATATGTACTTATATTAACATTAAAATACATTACGTATCATGTTACATATATATAAGATGTATATATATGATGAGATATATAATATATATATATATATATATATATATATATAAATACATTTAATTTATTTTATAACCTGTTTAATTTTTTTTTTTTACACTTTCCACCAGCAGGGGGACTGTCTGATATTTCAGACAGTCCCCCTGCTGGCAGATCCACAGCCAGCTATAGGGGGCCATGTGATTGCTCTTTGAGAGCGATCACATGGCCCCCAGGGGCCTCATTTGCCGGGGAGGGCTGCCTGGGCTGTCAGGCAGCCCTCCAGATGAGGATCGCGGCAGAGGTGAGTACCTCTGAGCTCCTGGGACTGAAAGCCATTACGGCGCTCTATGCCGCCGCAACGGCTTTAAAGCCCACTTAATGCGGGATGGCATAGAATGCCGTAACGGCGTTAAGGGGTTAATTGTGTGCATAAACTTATTTTGATCTTTATAGATGTGGGACTTCATGATAACATGCATTTGTGTACTTTAATTGGCCAATATGTATTTACAGGTTTATTCATATTTATGTCAAATTGATGCCTTAGATTGGCTTTGATTAAAAATTATCTGACGCATTGATCTCTAATGGTTAATTAATTGTTTGATGAAAATAAAATGTTAATCACATTCACATATCTTGTCAGTTTTGTTTTAAAACCAGTTACTTTTACTTTCTGTGTCATATCTGTTGGACTTATGTTTTTGTAATCATCAAAGTGCAAGACGTTTTTGGATGATCTGTTTCAGTTTTGACCTTTAAAAATATTGAATGCTGAGATTTCACTATATGGTCAATAATAAGATGATGTTGGAGCAATCTTCAATCTTTGAAGTCCAGCAAGATTCCAACAAATAAAATGTAAATTTAACTACTAATGAAGAGAGGCACCAGAATGAAACAAAGTCATTGTTGTCCATAACTATTGAGTGGGTCATCAGGCAAAAAAAAAAGGAAATTACATTATATTACATTATATTCCACAAACTTTCTTCATGAGATGTTCTCTGGCATTCCTGTCTGGTCTTAACAATATAATAAAGCATTTAGGGGCAAACATACAGACCACCAGAGCCCAACTAGATGCCAGAATGGCAAATAATTCCATGGCCACAGTGTACTTGCCCTGAGAACTAAGTGAAGCTGGAATATAGGACACCCAGACACTGAGGAAAGACAGCATGCTGAATGTGATAAATTTGGCCTCATTAAAGCTGTCAGGAAGTCTTCTGGCCAAGAAGGCAACAATGAAACTGATTGTGGCCAGTAGACCAAGGTATCCAAGCATGCACCAAAAGGCACTGGGTGACCCATCATTACATTGAAGAATAATAAGTTTGGGCTGTGTTTCAATGTTCAGTTCTGGAAAGGGAGGTACAAGAGACAACCAAACAATACACAGGAGAAACTGCAGAAACGAGCAGATAATAATTATCATGTAAGACACAGAAGGGTGTGTCAATTTTTTGAGATTACTACCTGGTTTCGTGGCCATAAATGCAAATACAACCATGATAGTTTTGGCTAAAATGCAAGAGATGCAAAGTGCAAACACCATTCCAAATGTAACTTGACGTAGAAGGCATTTCTCCGGTTGGGGATAACCAATAAATGCTAAAGAACAGAGGAAGCAGAGGGACAAGGATACAAGAAGAAGACAACTTAGAGAATAGTTATTGGCTTTTACAATTGGGGTTGTTTTGAATTTCATGAAAATCTTCAAAATAGCTATTGGTACCAAAGAAGAAATAACACTTGTAGAAGCAATTGTAGTTCCCAAGGGATCTTCGTATGAGAGGTAATCAATAGGCTTCGATAGGCACCTGTTTCTTTGTAGATTTGGCCACATATCCCAAGGACACTTTATACAAGTGAAGGAGTCTGCAAAAATATAATATTTTTAAACAGTGCATGCATTATATATTTACATATAAAATCTCTTTTGTACAGGGCACTCTTCACCTACTGTGCCATTATGTCAATCATGTTTTGTTAGAATTGTTTGTGTTGTTTATGCTGCTGAATATGTTGATGGTATATAAATAATTGTAATAAAACAATGTGCAGTGTCAATCAGCAGTTGCTAAGGCCAGTAAACAGTGGTGGCTGGTGAGGTTTTAAGATGGTGAAGCAACAGTCCTCCCCCAGTATTTTACTCCTGCCTATACAGTACAGAGATACTCATACACTACAGTGAAATGAGCATAATACATAGATGCTCATACAATATTACAAGCTGAGAACAACATAAAGAGTTCTACAAAATGCAAAAAGCTGGGTAGGCTACAGAGAAACAATACAACAGGAATGCTGCATAAAACACAGTATAATAACATGCAGAGCTGGCCACAACAATTAGTCATTTATTACTATCCCACACGGCCAGGATCACTGTGATGGAGTATACAGAGCTGTAATACAGATATCCCCACACAGTACATGTGTCTGTTAAATTATTTAGCTCTCTCTTTTTATGTTCCTAACCCTCATCTTATCCTCAGTAGTGCTCCTGCTTTTATAACTTTAGCTTTCTATTAAATATTGCTGCTATTATGAAACATGACAGCTACAGCTACTCCATTAGTTATCAGCACACAGTGTGCACATGTTAAAGCATCAAGATACTGTTACCAACCTTACCAACCTCCCCTCCAGTAAAAGAATCTTAATGTTTCTAAACTACTGCAAATATTTTTCCCCACATACAAACTGGTGGGATACTGCCCCAAGTGCCCTTATGGACAAGCCCTGACTAACAATACATTATTGTCATGTATAAAAAGGGACATTCATTTTCAGGATGAGAATATAATATTGCCTCTTTACAAATCAATCGTAAAACCACACCTTGTATATGCTGTGGAATATTGGCAGGGCCGGACTGGGAATTAAAAGCAGCCCTGGAAAAAAATTATTTACCAGCCCCATAATGCGTCGCGCCAGCATAGTGTGCAAATACAGCGTTAGAAAAGATAATTTAAGATTAAAAATTATTACTCCAGCGTGAAAAAAAGCACATATAGGCTTAAAAAAAAACAAGAGTGCAGATTTATTTTAAGCAGACGTGCCTTTGCATATAACCAATGTTTCAGTCCAACTACCTTGACATATTAAGAAAAGCTTGGTGATGGGACTGAAATGGTGAATGTATGTAGGGCACAACTGTAAAAAATGACGGTATCTTGTTTATTTTGAAGTCCTGTGGGTGCGCTCTTCACTTTAAATATGTTATTGTGTTGGAGTATGCACCTAGCAACAAGACTGGGCCAATATCTGCTCATTACATATGGTATATATCAATTACATTTCTCTGTGTATTACGTATATATATATATATATATATATATATATATATATACATATATGTATATATATATATGTATATGTACATTAATATATGTGTAAATATAAAAGGCATAATTATATATATATAACTAATACACACATTAATATACATGATATATTTATATATATATATACACACACACACACACCAGTGGCGGATCCAGAGCCTGATCTCGGGAGGGGCACTTATAGATTTAAAGAAATAATCCATGCACAATAACCACTACTGCTCTGTGTAGTGGTTTGGTGCCAGGAGTGCCGGGACCCGCTCCCAGAGTAAGTAGTCAAACCGTTTGACAACTTACCTGAGGTCTGCTGGGATATGGGGCTGTAGTAGGGTATAGAAGCAGTGGTGCAATGTGTGAGGGGTGCAGTTTGTGTGAAAGGTTCAGTGTGTAGGGTGTGTGGGGCAATGTGTGTTTGGGTGCCTGTGTGTGTGTGGGGCAATGTGTGTATGGGGGGGGTCTAGGTGTGTGTATGGGGCTAGAGGTCGCAGTGGTGAGAGTGAACTCTAGCCCGTAGCTCCAGCGCTAGAGTTCATTCTCGCGAGAGCTGGAGCATTGCCACTGTAACCGCGGCAACGCTCTGTACTCACGCAAGAAGGACCCGGAGGAGCTGCAGGCTGAGCTCCCTGGTCCTCTCTTCCTCCCTCCCCTGCCGGCTGCCTGCATGGTGCCTCCAGAACAGGGAGGGATATCTCTGATCTCCCCTCCGGTCCGTAAAGGCACATGGTGCTTGGACAGTGCCAGCCTTGCATTGGCCAGCAGGGGAGAGCATCTGGGGGGGAAAGGGCAATTGCCCGTTGCCCCCCCTGGATCCACCAGTCATATATATATATATATATATATATATATGTTTCTTTCTCCCCCTCACTGCTCCTCTGTGTCCATGTCTCCCCTCTCCTTCCCAGTCACTCTCTTCCCCCTCTGCCTCTTTCCCCCCTCCCCTTGTGTATCTCTCTCTTCCCCTCTGTCTCTATTTCCCCCTTCTCCCTGTCTCTCTCTCCCTCTCTAACATGTGTCTCTATATTACACCCCCCCTTTGTCTCTATATTACACCCCCCCTTGTGTCTCTATATTACCCCCCATCTGTGTCTCTATATTACCC
>OW240914.1:20798755-20832226 GCA_933207985.1 Pelobates cultripes
CTGTTCAGAAACAACCAAGAGAGGATGGGAAATACTTGGGACAGTATATTTATTGCAAACAAGTGGTTTGAGCAAAGAGACATTAAAAGTATTCAGAATCCGCAAGGAGAGCCAGAGAATAAGAAACAGGATTAATCCTATGAAGGATAAGAAACTGGCCAAGGAACTTAAGAGCAAACTTCATGCTAGGGACTTTAAGTTTGATGTTGCATGAAGATAACCAAACCCCCTCACCGACTTGGTAAACAGGGTTGGCACCTCACCTTTTATCAGCATAACACTTGAAACGGTCAGCAGCAGTCCCCAGAGCGGAGTGAACTTTGACCCAAGTATCACGAATGGAAGCAAGGTGGTCATCTAAAGCAGGTATAGCCGTGTCAGAAAAAACAGCCGGCAGAACAGTAGGATGACGGCCATTATTAACAAAAAATTAGCTATGTCCAGAAGAGTCATGGTCAGCATTGTTCCTAGCAAACTTGGCCCATGGCAGTAATTCGGACCAATTATCTTGAGTGCTATTAATGAAACAACGCAAATATAATTCTAATGACTGGTTAGCCCTCTCAGCAATGGTAAGAGGATGAAAAAGACAACTCAATGCCCAGTTGTTTATTGAAAGCCCTCCAAAACTGAGAGCCCAATTGTTTATTGAAAGCCCTCCAAAACTGACTACATGGCATTGTGAGGAATGCCATGTAGTAAGACAATCTCATGTATAAAGATAAGAACCAGGTCTTGTTGGGACGGTAATTTCTTGAGAGGGACTAAATGAGCCATTTTTGAAAAGCAGTCAACCACCATGAGAATAGTGGTATAGCCATTTGAATCAGGAAGTTCAACAATGAAATCCATGGACAAGTGGGACCTCAGGAACGGGAAGTGGATGTAACAAGCCACATGGAAGCAAATGAGGTACTTTGAAAACTGCACAAACAGAACAGGCCTGCACATGCTCCTTATTATCTTTCCTGAGGGAATCCCACCGAAATGATCTCATGATCGTTGATATGGATTTATTAATTCCTGGGTGTCCAGCAATCATGTTGCTGTGAAACACTTTCATTACATTTACCCTTTCACCCAATGGAATGAACAATCTGTCCCGTGGTTTACTGCAGGGTGCCTGAGACTGAGCTTCCATGATGGCACCAAGCAGAGGAGATGACAAGGAAAGAACAGTGGAAGTGATGATACACTCAAGGGAATGATAGCGGATGTTTCTTGTTCCTGTATAGATTCGGTATCAAACTGTCAAGATAAGGCATCAGCCTTCACATTTTTTGAACAAGTTATTAGAAAGTTAAGCAAGAAAGAAACAGTGACCATCTAGCTTGTCTGGAAGGTAATCGTTTCGCATCCCCTATGTAAGCCAAGTTTTCATGGTTAGTAATTATCAAAAGAGGATCCTTGGAACCCTCTAAAATATGTTGCCATTCTTTGAGCATTAGAATAATGGCCAACAATTATTTATTGCCAATATCATAATTGCGCTTAGCAGGGGACAACTTTCTAGAGAAGTTATCACATGGATGCAAAGGGGTATCCTGGCTCTCCCTCTGGGAAAGAACAGCCCCCTCCCCAGTCTTGGAGGCATAGCGCCGGGTAGCACGTTTATTGAACAGTCATATGGTCTGTGAGGAGGTCAAATATTAGACTGGATTTTGCTGAATACAGCCTTAACCTCCCAGTATTGTATGGGAACTTCGGGGGTTTGAGGCATAGTAGTGGGTAATTTAATGGTATCCATTCTCTTGGTAATGTGTAACATACACTTCTCATTACAATCCTTGCCTCATTCCAATATTTCCATATTAGCTCAGTCGATATGAGGATTGTGCTTACTAAGCCAAAGAAAGGTTAATATGATAGGGCAAGAAGAAGACGCAATCATTTGGAATGTTATGTCTTCCTTATGTAAGTCACCAATAGACATGTTAATGGGCAAGGTTTCATGGGTGATTAAGGGTTGAGAGAGTGGTCTCCCATCAATAGCTTCAACCAGAGGTGATAGTTTCTCTTTGATAGGTATAGCATTACCTTTAACAAAATGAACATCAATGAAATTTCCTGCTACACCTGAGTCCATCAGGGCTTTGCAGGAAAAGATATTTTTGTCAAATATGATCATAATATCAAGGAGAAACCTATTTTTGTTACTCCCAGAGGACGTATCCATTACACCTAAGACCTGTCCCCTTAAGGTTCTTAGGTGCGGTAGTTTTCCAGATGTATGGAACAAGTACTCCTCCTATGTCCTCTTCTACCGCAATATAGACATAGGCCTTCTTTTCTCCTATATTGTCTTTCTGCCTCTGACAGTCTAGTGACCGCCAACTGCATGGGTTCGGGTTCAGACTGAACCGGAAGGTCAGGGACAATAGGTCTAGAGAAACGGTGTGCTAAAGGCATAGTCATACGTCTGGTCTTGTTTCTAGTAGCTTCTCTGGTTCTCAATTTATTATCAATTTGCATGACAAATGTGATAAATTCATTTTATCAAGTTTCTTGGGTAGGTCTTTGGCGGAAATCTCATCCAACATAGTTTCAGATAATCCCTTCTTAAATGCAGAGATTAATCCATTGTTTGTCCAGTCTACCTCAGAAGCCAAGGTGCAAAATTCTATGGCATACTCTGAGATGGGCCAGTTCCCTTGTCTGATATGCATTAGGTCAGTGGAGGCGTCATGCTCCCTGTCTAATGGTTCAAACGTAAGTTTAAATTCCGCAAGGAATTTCTGGTAATTGTGTGCAATACTCCAATTGCTCCCATAATGGACTGGCCCAAGCTAAATCTTTAAGTTGGTTCATCAGGTAACAAATTTTAGCTATGTCTGTGGGAAAAGATCCCGGTGTGACCTCAAAATGATACTCAATTTGGCTAAGGAATCACCGAAATTATATTACCATCAAAATGCAGGGGAGAAGATAGGGAGATAGTAGGTGCCTTATGTACTATAGGTGGAGGAACATTAGGCGGAGAGACCTAGTCGGAGAAGCCGCAGGTTGCAGATGCGCCGTTCGAGTAAGAAGCATACTGAAGGCCGGGGCAAATTGATCCATGCGGTGATCATTCTCCTCTAACTTCCTTTTGCAAGCAACTATGTGCTGACACATTTCTACAAGATCTATGACCATGTCGTAATGTCAGGATTACTACTTGATCCAGCACGTAGAATTGTGTCACACAGAGGACTAATAGGTAATGTATTACCGGGCCTTAGAATGGCCGGACTAACATACCAAAGAATAGTCAGGATACTTGCCAAGGTCAGGGGACACATAAAGGGACACAATAAAGGAAAGCCAGAAGTCAGGGATACCAAAATACAGGGAAGTCAAAAACAAAGCCAAAGTCAAAAACCAGAATATAACCGTTCAGGAACACACTCTTGGACAACCACTAAGGAAACCACTACAGGACAATGAGGAAAGGTAATTTTGAGTTTAAATAAATGCTTTACCTTTCTGATTGGCAGAGATCAATCTTTGACCCCAAAACGTGCCGATGTTGTCAACAACGTGGGTGGACATGGGGGTATAATTTGCTGTGGATCCATAGCGGTCATGAAGATGAACGACCGTTGGTTGCAGAGACCGCAAGGTGAGAGAGAATATGTTACAGTGACTCACGGTGGGGTGGACAGACCTAAGACCCCACCCTTGGCTATCTCAACCAATGGGGTTTATTAATTAAATAAACTTGGGGGGGCATCCTAACAGTGACAGGTGGGGATCTAATAATTGTACAAGGGTGAGATCTAGTTTCCCCCACCTCAGCCCGCACTGACGAGTTTTGGGAGTGGCTTAAATATAATAATATGATAATATCCACCACCCCTGGTAACACCTGTGGGCGGCAGGTAGAGGTTCTAAAATTAATGTTCTAATGTTCCTCACCCCAAGACCCACCCCTGGTGGATAGACTTTCTAAAATAACTATACAAAGGTTATCATCCCAAGCCCCAAGTGGCTAGGAATCCCAAAGTGCTAAGTCCTAAATTTAAATTAAACCTACCCCACCCCTCCCCCCACCCAAAACAAATTACTTTTTTTGGCCTTAAATTTGAAATTAACATCAAATTCACTTTGAATTCTTACATTAGTGAAAAACCCTGTTTGAATTTCTGACAAGTCAAACATTGTGGAATAAATCTCTTTCTAAATATAAAATAGTTGCATCCTTCTACAACAATTTATAGTCAATGCAAAGAAATGAAATTCAGACACAGTTATTTTAGGTTTATTTTCTGAATCCAATCATCTGAAACTCCCTTTGGATGCATTTAACCAAGAGAAAAATATATGTTCTACAGAAATTATCTACTGCACACTAGTAAGCAATATTAAATATACCAAATCTTAGGCAGAGTATTTGTATTACACATTGAAAAACGGTCAGTAGCAACTTTTTATTAATTTGTGAATACAAGTTCCAAGTTGTTTAACATTTATTTAGATTTGTACTGTATAAGTAGCTTTCCAAAGCTTTGACTGTACAGGCAGGTAGAGAGAAGAGTACCTTATAATATTAAGAATCTTTGTCCTAGATTGTTATTATCATAAAATCATAATCATGCAATGTATCTGTACTCCGATGTTAAATTACCCAGATTCTCAAAACAGAAGGAGATTTGTAAGTGGTGCTAAGTATATGGTATATTGAACATATATGAAGATTATTAAGTGTATATTGAATAAATTTCTATACTCCCTACATCAGAAACATGCAGTTTTATCTTGGAACTTGTGATCAGTCAAACTGCTTACAAATAAACTTGCTTCATCCTGCAGTAGAGTATTCTCGCTGCATATTTAGAACAATTATTTATTTACAGACAATTGACATGTAATGTGTGTGCAAATGAAGTCTGGACAATATATAAATATTGTCAACATGCAATCCGTTGGTTTACCTCACAATCAGTCTTGATTTAGTATTACTCAAATGATTGCATCACTGCATAGAGTATACAAAAAAGAGCACCAATTATCATGACAATCAATATTCAAATGACACATCATGAGTAACATCCTATATATTATACTTCTTCACTCTTAGGATAAATTTTAAAATAAAATAAAATGTACAAGTTTCCATTAAAAGGCAACCCAACCCATTAACTTTTAATTCATGTATACATGTTTTACATTAATTTACTTTACTAAATTTAGTTTAAAAAAAAAAAAGCTACACTATCCTTCATTTAATACTCTGTGAATAATTAACAGCCTCTAGAGAAACACATTTACCTGCCAGAAACTCTTTCCATTTATTTAAAGTCAGAAAATGGACTGAAAATGGTATCCCCCTCCCTCCTTACAAACAGTAAGGGAAGTTTCAATGTGTCATATCAATCATGGAGGAGGATGGTCAAATGAGCTGTCCCATTTAACTGTTACAGTAGCATTACAGAGATTGATAGATATTTCAATAGCATATTTTAAAAGCATTTATTTAATAAGTATATGATTTAACTGTATTTATTGAATCTTACATTTTGCTGCCATTTTTAGTAAGTTGTACTAATAATAATGTCTTTAAGGTCTATACAATTACATATAAGCAAGTTATTTGACTATTTTACTTTTTTATTTAAGTCATACATGCATGCTAGTAACATTCCATTTTGCTATTATAGAAGTATCTGACATATTGCAAGATAAGGTATACTTTATAATTGTGCAAATTTACAAACTAAAATATTTAAACTTTCCTGAAAAGACATCTATATACATACATGCTTTTATTATTCATTTATGTGTTAGCTGTGTAGCTCATATTTCAAATAAATGTTATGCTAATTATTTTTAAACAAACAGTGCTTAATAGTCAAGGGGGATTCCCTCATTGACCCTATCGTGTAGTCATGACCTACCAAAATATGTTAAGGTATATATAGGTCTATCATCAGGTAGATGTATATATGATTCTTAGGATGTATATATGCTTCTCATCTGAAAGCTATGTTAACCTAACATTCCATCTTGCACTAATTATTAAACATTGCAACAGGGGGGTGGGGGGGAGGGGGTGTCTTATAACACAGTCTATCGCAAAGTTCATCATGGCATCATTAGCTTTCTTAAAAAAAATTAATGGAACCCCACCGTTACCCCATATTAGTGGTTAGAATTATCACCTGTTCATTTCTTTGTAATTAATATGTAAAAATAACCTGTCTATGTGATGTTATGTGTGCAATGTTTCTTTAGCAACTTCAAAATGTATTTCAAGATTTACATGAATTTTAATGTACTAGTTGAAGCAATTGTATTTACACCAAGTTAAAGGTTATGTCATCTCTTCCATTCTGAAATTAATAGCAGGCTGATGCACAAGGAGCCATTTCAACATCAAAGTCCAGAAACCATTAGACAGATCAGTTAAACTTCTAATAGTGACTTTTTACTGATAGATGGCAAAACAAGATCCTTTCTATATAATAGCAAGTTAATGTAAACCCAGTGTTCTATCGTGTGGATAAGTCACAGGTTTTCTCACCCTGTAGTACCCTGAGCTTTCTTCATGAGGTGCTCTCTGGAGTTCATATTGGGTCTTAATAGTATGGTGAAACATTTAGGGACAAACATGCAAATCAATAAAGCCCAACTAGACGTCAGGATAGCAAAAATTTCCATGGCTACTGTGTACTTTCCAGTGGAACTAAGAGAAGCTGGGATATATGACACCCAGACACTGAGGAAGGCCAGCATGCTGAAGGTGATGAACTTGGCTTCATTGAAGCTATCAGGAAGTCTCCTGGCCAAAAAGGCAACAATAAAACTAACAGTGGCCAGGAGACTGAGATATCCTAACATGCACCAAAAGGCTGTAGGTGAACCCTCATTGCACTGAAGAATGATAAATTTGGGTTGTGTTTCAATATTGTATTCTGGAAAGGGAGGTACTAGAGTCAACCAAGCAACACACAGGAACAACTGCAGAACTGAGCAAATACAAATCATTGCATATGACACTGTAGGAGTTGTCCATTTCTTGAGATTACTACCTGGTTTGGTGGCCATAAATGCAAACACCACCATAAGAGTTTTGGCTAGGATGCAAGAAATGCAAATGGAAAAAACCATTCCAAATGTAGCTTGACGTAGAAGGCATTTCTCAGGTTGTGGATAACCAATAAAAGCCAAAGAACAGAGAAAGCAAAATGTCAAGGATACTAACAGAAGACAACTTAGTGAATAGTTATTGGCTTTCACAATAGGGGTTGTTTTAAACTTTATGAAAATCTTCAAAATTGCTATCGGGAGCAAGGAGGAGATGGTACTTATTGAAACCAATACAGTGCCCAAGGGATCTTCATAGGAGAGGTACTCAATAGGCTTTGGAAGACATTTAGTTTTCACTGGATTTGGCCACATATCCCATGGACACTTAATACAATTGAAGGAGTCTGGAAAAATACAATATATATAGATAATGTGTACATATTTATATCTTTCCTTCAAGCCATCCATCCATAAAATCTTCCATCAACCATCCATCCGTCTTCACATAACAGTAAAACATATCAAATAAATAGAAATAAAAAAGTCAGGTTTTAGTTATTTTCACGAGGGGTTCCCAATTTCTTCTATTTCTACTATTACTAATTTTTATTAATGTACTTGGCATTTTATTCACTAACCAGGCAGTATTAGTCAAACTTGAGTCCTCACAGTTCAAACCAAATTTCTCAAGTTATTGCAAACCACTATTTAGTGAACAACCCTCTAGGTCAAACAAAATCACAAGTTCTGTTATTAACTTGCCTGTTTGATTGGAGATCTCCCCTTGTGGACAAGGAACACATTGGAAGCAGCAAACTGGTTCTCCTTCTCTAGTTACCTTCCAAAAGCCAGGAAGACAGCTCTGACTGCAAACCGAGACAGGGATCTTAAGGACATATGGAGATATCTATGTTTGTTTTCATTTTAGTATTTTGAATTTTTATTGGAAAGCTTTCTCTTAGGCCATACATTGCAGACAACCAACAGAAATCTTACTTTAAATTATTTGAGTCAGAATTAAAAAGATTATTAAATCCTTTATTTACAGAAGTCATCATTAAATCTATATTTAAAGACAAAGGCAAAGATAAAGACAAGTCATTCACTTTCGTTTTTCTAACAGGCTGCAGTCATTTCTGATTCAAACATATTAAATCAAGGCACAAAGCTGTATGCCTAGATAGTCAAGTCGATGGGAAAATGCAAAAAGAATTCTCTCTCCACTACCAAATGACAACAGAACATTCATGCCTGGTGAGCAGAGGTTCACCCCTGCTTAGTATCTCATGAACCTTGCATGCTTGCACCCAGAGGCATAACTAGAAACCACTGGGCACCGGTGAGAAAATTGCCTTGGAGCCCCCATGTGTCTCTTTCCCCCCCAGCTACTTCATATGTCTCATTCCCTTCCACCAGCTCTTCCATGTACTCATTATCTTCCCCCAGCCCCTCCAAGTGTTTCATCCCTCAATGTGTTTCATTCACCCCCGCCCCTCCATGTTTCTCATTTCCTCTCCCCAGCCCCTCCATGTGTCTCATTCACCAGCATCCCCACATGTGTGTCATTTACACTGCCCCTCCATGTTTCTAATTCCCCCCAGCTCCTTCATATGTGTCTCATTCCCTTCCACCCATTTGTCTCATTCTCCTCCCCAGCCTTTCCATGTGTCTCATTCCCTACCTCCTGAAACACCTTTGTGTGATTCATTCCCTCTTCCTCAGCCCCTTCATGTGTCTCATCCCCTCTTTCCCAGCACCTCCATGTGTATCATTCCTGTGAGGGAATATATCTTGATTCCAATGTTCAGCATAATTAAATTAAGGCCTACATTTAATGCTCTTTATACGTAATGAACTTTTTCTCTTTAAAATACTGTATACTTGTCAGTATAAGTTGCGTTCTCTGTGTATTCTAGCCCCCACTGGAGCACTTATTTTGAGAAACTGTACTTTGTGTGACTGTTTGCTAGCTAATTTTATCTGGGACCTTCCTATCTTATGAAATATGTAACCACATATTGTTTTGTAAACTAATTTTATATCTTATGAAATATGTAGCCACATTAATTTTATCTTTTACTTTCCTATCTTTAACTACATTATTTTTTTACATTTTTTTAAACCTTCAAGCTAAGCTGCAACAATATTGTGTAAAAATACACCCTACTTTGAATAAACGAACAGAAGTAATTCTGGACTCACAACCATCTGTGTCATGTGTTAATTCCTTTTCCAGGTGCCTGATATAATTTGGGTTCCCCGAATATAAGTATTGGATCCTTTGTCCATATCATTCAATCCACTACAATACCTCCATGTGTCTCATTAAGTCTCCCCAGCCCCTCCATGTGTATAATTTCCTTCCATCCTCTAGCCCCTCCATTTGCCTCATTAGGCCCCCCAGCCCTGCCATGTTTATCATTCACTCCCATCCACCAGCCCCTCCATGTGTCTTTCCCTCCTCTTTTCCTGTACCTGCTCACCATGGTACCAGTCCGGTCTTACGGGGAGTGCTCTCTCAATTAGCACTTCCTGTCAGGCCATGATCCACACAGTCACTCTACATAGTTGGCATAATAATGGTGGCCCAAGGTTGCAAGGGTCACAGCTGCAGCTGTACCACATGGAGTTATGGTCCCAGTCGCACCTGTGACCCCTGCAACCATGATAGGTATGCCACTGCTTGCAGCAGTGAGTGATTTTTGGGCCTGACTAACCCTGTTATTAAAAAAATATATAATTTTGATGAAGAGGTAATGGGAGTTCCCTCGTGGTCCCATTTTTCAGATTCGCTTTTAATTAACTACTAGTTAGTAACTAAAAAAAGATAATGAAAGGGTATATGTTTTGGAAAAAGACTACACACATTTATGTGACATTATTTTCATGAGGAACTTGTTGCAAAAATATACCATCCATGTTGCTACAATGCAATGCAATGAACTTGGTATGTAATGTTTAATCATTTTGAGATTTAAGTTCATACCTCTTGATATCCTGAGGGCCAAAGGATGGCACTAGTGTTGATGGTAAAGACTTTACCCTGGGGAGCCGCAGTGTCATAGCTTCCCACTTTGATGTTTCTCATGGCACCAGTTGGACTCAGCTGCCAATTCACAATGTCATAGGCAGCAGGTGGGTCTCCATTTTCATCAAAGTAAATTTCTCTTCCACTGTAAAGCTTGAACCTCACCTTTTTCATATAGTACAGGAGCTGTAAAGCAGTAAAAATGATGAGGTATAATCTCATCATCTTATGAATAAGACTTCTTATGACTGATTTTGATCTCTATGATTAAATTGCAATCACACTGATACAATACCATGTAGTGGAGGTCAAGCTCACAAATATTCACATTTTTTCCTTAGAAATTAATTAAATGTCTCTTAGCTTCATGTAACCCAGACTCATCATTCTACATTATGTAACAAATTTAAAGTCACTCTGATCTGACTTCCCATAGCTTACTTTTTACCCCAGTGTTTACAGGCCTAAAATGTAACATTCTTCATAATCTAGCATATCAATTGTAATGGAGCTTCGGTACTTCAGATCCTTTTTCACAGTAGAAATTCATTCTTCAGTGATTACAGCTCATTCCCAAAACACTAGGCGTCACATAGTGTGGGGAAGAACAACAGCTTTGCTTTACTGAAAACAGCATGTCGGTTTATTCCCTCCACATCCTCATTTACATACAATAGGGTTACAGTGGTACAAAGTATCCTTCCTGGTCCTTCACCTTAACCCTTCCTCACCATCCTCCCTCATCCCTCCCCCCTTAAAACAGCACAGTGAGCCCAAGCCAACCAAGATCAGTATGTACTTGGGATAGTAACAGCATTATAACATATCCCAAGACAACCAATAGCAGTATGTACTTGGGATAGTAACAAATTACATTACATATCCCAAGACAACCAATAGCAGTATGTACTTGGGATAGTAACTAATAACACTGCATATCACAAGACAATCAATAGCAGTATGTACTTGGGATAGTAACCAATTACACTACATATCCTAAGAAAATCAATAGCAGTATGGACTTGGGAGAGTAACTAATTACAGTACATATCCCAAGCCAACCAGTAACAGTATGAACTTGGGATATTAACCAATAACACTACAAAACTTAATTACATCAGTGTGAATGCCACATTGTGTTTAAAAGGAGGGATGGGGACAGACAATGGGTTGAGGACCACGATAGAGATTTAAAGAAGTGGCATGGCAGGCACTTTGAACTTGGCTGGACTTGTCCTTGGGTCAATGGGACAACACCCTGCTAGAAAAACAAGGAGAACGGGGAACTTAACAAACAAATATATTACACACACCCTACACCTACACTGGGCACACAGTTATCAAAGCATATATTTCATCCCCAGTGATTTTGACTACTGTCACATCTATATTTAATGTATACAATGTTCTCCACTAATATTGAAACCCTTGGTAAATATGTGTTGTGTTTGCACGTGTATGATATCCATGAGAGCAGAGTATTTTTGTGTATTTTTTTAATAAAAGGTTAAACAATGACGACAATGTAGACAAAGTTTTATGTTCATATATACCAAGGTAGCCAGGGGACTGTATGTACCTTAAAACACAGATCCGACCTTTATCTGTTCTTACTGCTAAAATGCCTCCCTTTTTGATATCTACCTTTCACTGCCACCAACTTTACTGCTTTGTTAATACAATATGTATGACATGCTTTTGGCTTTAATTTACCCAGATTGAAGAATGGTGTATTGGTGTCTATCACAACTTTATACCTCTTATCAACAAATTTGTTTTACAACTTTATGAACATTCTCTGGTGTATTATCAATGAACCTTTCTTTCACACGCTCACATTAAGAATGGACAAACATATTCATAAAATATTTGTTGTGGGCATGGAGTCAATTCAATTTCTTAGCTCAGACTAATCTTTCATTGGTTGAACTGAGTATATACTCAGAATATATTTTAAAAAATAAGTTGCTTCGTGAAATAAGGTTTATGGCTTATCCTGTAGAAAGCTGGAAAACCTTTTATCTTTTTGGACATTTGAACAAGGAGAAAAAAAAAGCACAATTATGTGATCAAAATCGATCAAATGCCCTTAATATATATTCTCTTAACTCTTTACTATCTTCCTCTGAGCATTTCTTCCATCTCTTGGCACAATCCAGTGCTAAAATATTGTCACCATAGATCTCTGAACTGAATGGTTCTTCACGCACATATGTCTTTGGAAATGTTAGTATCACTTGGAATGGTCACAGCAATACCATTTATCCAATTTGCCTATACTGAGAAAAACAGTAATTCCTAATCAAATAGCTTTCTTACTCAGTGTATTCCTTATGTGTGCAAGGTGCTTATTGCATATTGATTTTCTGTATGCAGTATTTGATGTGCAAACTCGGTACGTATACCTACTTTTCCTTCACTGTAACCTTAACCTTTTGATTATAGCATGTATTGTCATTGCAAACTTTTTAATAAAACAAACAAAAATTCAAAGCCAGTAGAGCTGTAATTTGGAAGGACGTAATTACAGACTTGGCTCTTCTAGAGTTTTTCTTTAAAGGGTTACATTACTCACCAAATTAAAATAAATAAATAAAATAATTAGATATCACTATTTAGTATGTACCACATCAAAAATAAATGCACACATTTAATTATGCATTTTTTTTTCATTTGATTATATCTAAAACAGATATAACAAGATGCAGATCTCTTGTATTTAGCATTTGCATCTTTCCCACCCCAGACTTTCCGTGGTTGTCCAATCACAGATTTCCTAGTGTAGCTCGATAAGAGGTCTTTGCAAGGCAGGTGCTCTGAGCAATTGCCTGCCTCTTGAGTTTAGGTTCACTGAGTTAAACTACCAGGAAGTAGAAGGACATTCTAATTGACAATCATGGGGTGTAACAAGGTTTATTTTTTTATTTTTTTTAAAAGTGCCAATTACTTTATAAATCTTCACATTTTGTAAAATGAAAAATGAAAGCAAGCTAAGGTGTTTATTGTGTTTGGAGTGTTTTTTTTTAGAACTACCAGTAGTCTTACAAAATGGATTGTATATTAAATGTAATAATCGCTGCATTAATTGATAGAAGATTGAATGAATAATTAGTCCACTATTTTTCTAGGTTTTATTTTTTTAAATAGTCAAATGAATTATAATGGAATAAATAAGCCACAGTAAAAATGTTATTCATTATTTTAAATTCAGGGTATAGTGTTTTGAAATAAAACTCCAGGATTTAATAACAATTTTAATTAAAAAAAAAAACATTTCTAGGAATAGAGTAGAAATTCCTAACTTTTTTTTTTAATTATTTGCTTTACTATTTTGGATTTATAAGCAGTTAAAAATTTCTGTTTTATTAATTTTAAATTTTATAAATTTTTAAATAAATGTAAAAAGGAATTAAACTATTTTGAAAAGATGAGATGAAAACAGGAAAATAACAGAGCATTTTGATAAAGAAAACAAAGCAAAATTAACTTCACAAACTGTCCACTAAATAGCGACACATAAGGACAAATAGAAATTATATTTTGGACTCAATCTCATGAATTGGCAATATGTGTAAAAATATAAAAATCAGTTATCCAATCAAAACTGAGCTCTCAAAAGAACAGCTATAATTATTAAAAAAATTTGTGGTGAGAGCACATAAAGAAATATATTGCCAGGCAACACTTCCAAGTCCTAGAGTATATGACAGAAAGTAAAAGTTATAAATGTCATGCAAAAATATTGTGATCTGTCAATATTACATATCTGCAGTTAGCAGTGTGAGACATACAACTTTAATAAACAAGATTTAATTATATGCAATATTACCTGATATGGCATGAAATTCCAAATGTCAGCACACAACCCTTGAAAATATGGACCTTCCTCTTTTCTGCACCTTTTCAGATCTTCCAGGGCATTGGCCACAACTTGCACTGCAATGTAGACACTATACGTAGTTCTTAATCTGGTTACATCTGTGTAGGTATTCCGGACAGTCTCTATATTTTCTGACCCAGTACACTCTTTTTTTGGACTATCTAAATATCCTGTTTGGTTTTTATCATCCATGAATTTGCAGTTGAAGGCTAACTCCCAAAATATCTTAATCCATTCTCTTCCTAAAGACATGGAAGGATGTATCGTATTGAGGAATTCCTTAAGCCCAGGTATTGTTCCACTGCTGAAAGCTAAACCTATTGTACCTGAAAGAAGATTGGAAAATTTTTCCAGGGATGCCTGGGTGGTTATGGACCAGGCTTCACTGGCAACAAGTACTCTCCTTGTGATATTCTGTTTCATCATTTCCTCTAGAATAGGTACCAAATCAATACTAGTAGCAAAGATAATCACAACAATAGCTGTTGAAGCCTTCATTACCTTGACTATATGTGGGGCATTGCGGTCTGGACGACTAGTAAGAATGTTTTCAGTGAAGGCTATGCATGCTCTAGCATTGACTATCGCTTGTTGGACCAGCTGAATTCCTTGCTGACCATACTCATTATCCACAGCTAGAAATCCAATCCAGGTCCAGCCTAAATGAAGCACCAGGTGTGCAAGTCCTTTGGACTGAAATATATCACTGGGAACAGTTCTGAAGAAGGAAGGGAACTTTTTCCGATTACTCAGGAGGGGACTGGTAGCAAAATGACTGATCTATTGGGAAGTAAAATTGGATAAAAGTACTGCATTTAAAGACTAGTGATAAAAAAATAATGGGCATTAAAAACAATCAAAGATGTACA
Source organism: Pelobates cultripes (assembly GCA_933207985.1). Taxonomy (NCBI): domain Eukaryota; kingdom Metazoa; phylum Chordata; class Amphibia; order Anura; family Pelobatidae; genus Pelobates; species Pelobates cultripes. Next base: position 20,813,541 of record OW240914.1, read on the forward strand.
ATTGTAAGAATATACTGATGAAAGAAATATGCAAATACTACAAATCAATCTTTGATACCCTTACACGTAATTATGTAATGGTGCATAGTAGTTTTGAAAGAAATATCTAAACATTTTCTAATAACTTTATAAAAATGTTACATGAACAACACTTACCAGTGGGTAATTATAAAGACCTAGAATGTGAGCCAGGAGGATTGAATGTGTGGAAATAGAAGGTCCAATTATGGAAGTTAGAGAAATATTTCTAATACATCGGTAATTTGGTATGGCTTGGTCGTGTCCTGTTAACACTGCCAAAGCTCCTTTAAGGTCATTCTGGAGAACTTTACATGAATCATATGCTTGAAAACCCAGAGTGACGTTGGGGAGGATGTCTTTGTTTCTGTTGATCTCTGACACAGCAAATCGCATTGCTTGAAGTTGCTGTAAATTCTCAGAGTAAAAACTTAGGAAAATACAAGAGAATATAAATGATTACATAATTAAGTAGCTCTATAAAATCCAATTTCACACAGCTTTTATTTTGATAAAAGAAGAGAAATGTATTTCCATGTTCTAATATCTACATCATAAACATACAGGGTTAGTAAAGAGCCAAGCTATATCCCAGATATACGGGGTTAGTAAAGAGTTATATCCCAGATATACAGGGTTAGTAAAGAGACGAGCTATATCCCAGATATACAGGGTTAGTAAAGAGTTATATCACAGATATACAGGGTTAGTAAAGAGCTATATTCCAGATATACAGGGTTAGTAAAGAGCCTAGCTATATCCAGTGGTGTATCCTGGTTTTGTGCTTAACCCCCCCTCCCAGCCTCCTTACCTTTGGGAGTGCTGGGGGGGGTTCCCTTTCTCCCTGGAGGTTCACTGGCTGCTGAGCTAGGCGGGCGGGCGGGTGGACGGCTGGCGAGGGAGCTCTTCCTCTGAGCTGTCTGCTCAGCTCCCTCGTGCTGCAGAGTGAGGCTGGGAGCCGGAAGATCCCTGTGCTGTAAGTGCAGAGACCATGGTCCCATCTGCATGGTTGTGGGGCTTACTGTCTCCCCCTGGTGCGTTAAGCTGCCGCTGGTGAGAGGGGGTAACAAGCTCCTCTCCCATACATACTTCCAGCCGCGGGGGAGGGAGACCGACTGTCTCCGCTCCCAATACAGAGTCCTGCTGCTGGGGAAAGGAGACTGGGCTCTCTATTCCCTGTAACACACACTGCTGTTGGGGAGCAGGACCAACCGTCTCTGCCTCCGGTAGCGCAGTCTGCCGCTAGGGAATGGAGACTGGGCTCCCAATCCCAATGCATATCACTCTGCTGCTGGGGAACAGAACCGACTGTCTCTGCCCCCTGTAACTCAGCCTGCCACTGGGGAATGGAGACTGGGCTCCCAATTCCCTGCAGGACCAGTGGAGAGTCCTCGGTCCCATCTCCACCAGCCACCTGGGGTCCTTCCCAGTAACTCTCCACAATATCTTCCCAGCTGAATGGGTCTGTCACCTTGCTGTCCTGCTGAGTCTTCCCAATGGAATGGAAGAGATCTCGGTAGTCCTGCTCCAGTTGCCACTCCAGGGTTGCTAGGTGATCCAGGTCTTGCTCTCCCTTATGGGGGTCATCCCAGTCATGCCTAGCCTTCCTCTCGTAGAAAATGTCCTGAAGTCTGGTCTGCACAGGGCTCCCAAAGTCAGGCTCTGCAAATGACTCCCATAACAAGCCAGGACCATCAAACTCCTCTCCCTCTGGCTTGTCATGCTCGGCTGTCCAGGGTATATACTGTGCCATATACCACCAGAGCGCCTGGTAGGCATCCTCCAGCCATAGCTCCTGCCATACCCGGTTCTCTAGTTCCTTCACCCATTACTACAGGGGCTGCTCTCCCAGGAAGGGCATCCGCAGGGCCACTTGCTTCTGCAACCGTTGCTCTTCACTGGGGACACTCTCACCCTGCTGGTATTGTACATTATCAAGGGCCTGGTACCAAATGCCTTTCCTTAATGCATCCCGGCCATCCAGGTCCTCCTCCTCGTATAACACTGCTGGTTCCATTCTGTTGCTTTTAGGGCCCCTGTACTGGGACATGCGTTGCCCCCAACTTGTAAATCCACGGAATGGTGTCTCCTGTAGCTGTCCTTCTGGCTGTGGGAACGATCCCACCACTTCCACCAATTGTAACGGCAACCCCAGGCATAAAAGGTTTAAACCGCCGTTTAGTAGATCTTCCCTTCCCAGAGACACAGGCACAGCTACTGCAGAACCCCAAACTCCCAAACAGGATACAAAGCAGCACTCCAAACTCCCGAACCGGAGAAGCTCTCAAACATATGAATGCTGTAAACAGCCGAATAGGAAAAAAAACATACGAAAGGCATCCAGGCTCCTCCAATACACAGTGGCGAGATTGATCTTGTCACAGCTATATCCCAGATATACAGGGTTAGTAAAGAGCTATATCCTGGATATACAGGGTTAGTAAAGAGCTATATCCCGGATATACAGGGTTAGTAAAGAGCTATATCCCAGATATACAGGGTTAGTAAAGAGCTATATCCCGGATATACAGGGTTAGTAAAGAGCTATATCCTGGCTATATCCTGGATATACAGGGTTAGTAAAGAGCTATATCCCGGATATACAGGGTTAGTAAAGAGCTATATCCCAGATATACAGGGTTAGTAAAGAGCTATATAATATAAAATATTTTTTTCTTTTTCATATTTGATGTACAGTTACATATTAGAAGACATGTATATATTTGCAAAGAAAAGTTATGCTGTTAAACAATATCTTGTGTTAGAACTCATACATGCTAAGACAATGACTTAATAACAGTGAGAAATGCTACCACACTTTTAAGAAGGTAAAATATAATAGATTTTTAATAACGAAATGAGCACTGCTGAAATATAAGTAACAAAATGGCCATTATACAGGGTTAGTAAAGAGCTATATTCCAGATATACAGGGTTAGTAAAGAGCGGAGCTATATCCCAGATATAAAAGGTTAGTAAATAGTTATATCACAGATATACAGGGTTAGGAAAGAGCTATATTCCAGATATACAGGGTTAGTAAAGAGCTATATCAAAGATATACAAAGTAAGGAAAGAGCTATATCCCAGATATACAGGGTTAGTAAAGATCTATATTCCAGATATACAGGGTTAGTAAAGAACTGAGCTATATCCCAGATATACAGAGTTAGTGAATAGCTATACCCCGAATATACAGAGTTAGTAAAAAGCTATATCACAGATATACAGGGTTAGTAAAGAGCTGAGCTATATCCCAGATATACAGGCTTAGTAAAGAGATGAGCTTTATACAACAAATACAGGGTTCATACAGAGTTTAGCTTTACCCCAGATATATAGAGTTAGCAAAGAATCAAGCTGTACCCCATATATAAAGGTAAAGTGTTAAAGGTAAAGAGCTATACTATATTTACATGCAGGATTAAAACAAAAATGACCTATTTTACAGATGTACAGTTTAGATCCCTGAAACATGTTACACATTCCATTAATGATTCATACCCTACTAGACCTAAAACTTGCACAATTTGTAGCATAGGCTAACTTCACACAACACAAGTTGACACACAATTATTTTTCCATTTTGGAGGCATAGAATCAGGGGGAAAAAATTGAGATAATTTTCTGGTACACAGAGATATTCCTCCAACATGACCCAGAGACCGTTCACTCCAAAATGAACCCTCAAATGTTTAAATGTAATTAACTAATGTACATTTTAAATCTTTTTATGATTGAAATAATAATTTGAAGGAATTATCTCCATGATTCATTAGAATAAATCTTGACATGGAGATCAACATCAAGAACATACCTTATTATCTGACTACCTCTTTGCATATATAGACTCCTGTATGAATAATTTCATCTTCTGCACTGGTCTAGCTACTCCTGTTCTCATCTTTTACTTGAAGACTATAGCAGAGCAAAGGCACACTCCACGGTAGACATTTCCTGTGCCTTGAAAGTCTAATTATCCTCCTCCACACAACAGTTGACCCTTTATCATCTGATAAATTGATCCCATTTGTAAAAAAAAAAAAAAAAAAGAAAAGCTACATATTTCATGACTTAACTGTAATTTATTAGATCAACATAATTGTTTGTATTTATTTTATTGCACACTAGAAGCAAAAAATATAAAAAAATCCCTGATTTATTAAAGTAGCAGAATATCACATAGAGAATATACATTAGAGATTATGTGCTCAATTAAATTATTACTTTGAAGACCATAATGCAGTAACACAGACTTTAAAGCAGCATCACAAATCTCTTACGATGTACACTTGGTCTTGGGAGGCTCTTCCTTGAAGAAGACCTGTTGATAGACTTTGTCAATATGCAGAGGTAGAAGCACTCCTATCACGATATCCCCAGGCTGTGACATCCCACTGATCTCTGTAATGGGCAGTCTGCATTGCTGTCCTTCAGAGTAAAAAGCTGAAGTAAGAAGAAAAAAGATTGAGTGCCAAGTTGCCATGTGGAAAAAGGACTTCATGCTTTCAAAAGTTGGATAAGGCTGGACCTGCGAACACAACACAACATTGGCCAGTTTATCAAGCAATGACTCCATAAAAACAATAAGGCTTTATCAAATTACTTACATATAAATTCTTTAAATTCCCATTTACAGAGAGAGTTTAGGAGAATGTATGAGGAGTCAAAAAACATGCCATAGATATCATTTAGCACTCTAAGTTTGTGCTGTGAAGCAAAGTTCTTCTTTATTCTACAGGATGCAATGCCGTGAATTATGGGAAATTCATAAAGAAATTTAACTTTTAAGCCAAAATATCTCCAAGTTAGCTTTTTCTAATTTGACTATGTTAGCCTAAAATATTTTAGATCAATTTGTATACTCTACATTTCACAGTTTAGTGATTATCCATGTAAATTTATACTTAAAATGGCACCTAAAGCACCATTACAGTTTTCTGTAGTGGTTATGGTACTAGGGGTGCCCTGACTCTCCTCCCATTGTAAGTAGTCAGACCATTTTTAAATGGTATGATGTCTTAAATGGGGTCTTCCGAATGCCACTCCTCACCTCCACTACTAACACCGGGGAGCCAGAAGGTCTTAAGTAGGAACTCATTGGTTGAGAGTATCATCCCAGCTTGGAATGCTCCTTGAACTCAAATTCTATGCCACTTGTTTGCCTTTACTAAAATAGGTCCTCTCCAAAATGTAAAATTATACAGTATTTCTCAAAAACTTAAACATTTTACATGGCTACATTACAGAATATCAGCAATAAGATAATTAGAATGTTCAGCCACAATGACCCGAAACAGCATGTTAAGTGACAAGAACAATGTCACAAATGTAAGAAATATAAAATATTTTTTTCTTTTTCATATTTGATGTACAGTTACATATTAGAAGACATGTATATATTTGCAAAGAAAAGTTATGCTGTTAAACAATATCTTGTGTTAGAACTCATACATGCTAAGACAATGACTTAATAACAGTGAGATATGCTACCACACTTTTAAGAAGGTAAAATATAATAGATTTTTAATAACGAAATGAGCACTGCTGAAATATAAGTAACAAAATGGCCAGTGACATAATGTTAGATAGCAAAATAACAAATATTAAAATAAACTGCATTAAAGCATAATTTCTTCAAAAAAAGAGGGACTGCACAGGTAGGTCAAAATATATGCAATGACTGTCAGATCCAACTATATTCTCAGTATTTGCAAAGGGCTCTTATAGTGCAGACAATCAGATCTCTAAGTTATAAATGTTTCAGTAGTGATATGTGGTCTTTGTCAGGTCATTAAAGTATCAGTGACAGAATGCAGTGACAAAAACATATTTGACCGAATAGTCTATATTCTATATGAGAATAGTGAATGGAAGAATGACCTGTAGCAGATTTAGTATTACAAGGATAACTGAGAGAATTGCAGTTGCAGAGGATGAATTTGGTGATAGAAAGGTATATATATCTCAGCTATTGTACCTGATTTAATCGTCATGTTTATTAGCAGTCCTTCTTTTACTGAGAGAGTATTTATAGTGTTAAAGGTATGTTTGCTATGAACCCTTCAAGTCCCATAACCATTTATGTCCAATACGTGTGTGAAATATAGAACTTTTTTTTTCCCAGAGAGATAAATTGCGATAATCATGGTTCCCCTGAGGTTTTACAGCTATACACTGTGGCTTGGCTAAATCAGACATTGACAGTAATTACATGGGCAATTTAACATCCTACCCTAGAGTAAACTGTGGCCTAGGTAAATGTGTGTATAAGCTGCCTTCTTAACAATTTAACCATTATATTACTGTTAGCCCCCCCAAAAAAAATTCTTCCATTTATTAAGGATAATGAATACTACAGCTGTTGCTTTAGCCCAAGAGTAGTGGGGAATAGAGTACAGGGTCTAATATAGCGTGTTTGAATTTGGTTCTGTATCACACAGCCATGTTACAGTGCTGCCGCCCACCCCATGTGTTCCCTATTAATGATTAATGAGATTGTAGGGTGTTTTAAGAATAACCCTCTGAGATTTTGACTTTTAGCTAAAAGCAGCAAGCTGAATGGACTCACCTATGAGGTTTGCCTTGATGTGACAGATGGTACGGCCTTAGGCCTTCAGGCGCCCTGTGCGAAAAACCTTAACAGCCCCCCCCCCGCCATCCATGTGTATAGGGGATTTATTAAATGAAAATTTAACAATTAACAAATATTTATCACCTCTTTCCTGTCATTACCTTGCATGGAGGGAGGGCATGCTGATCTCTGGTGATACAGTTTGCTGGGAATATGGTCGGTGCCTTCACTGGGTGCAGACCATCAGCAACTGTCTCCTGAGCTCAGGCACTTACAGTATCAGAGCTTTCCTGTGGTAATCCGCGGCAACGTTCTGATTGGCCTGAACTCGGAAGACAGCTACATTTATCATGTGTGTGTCAGACGTGATTGTGTGATGTGTTCTCTGTGTGCCATATTTGTAATGGGTGTATTGACTGTGTCTGATATGTGTGTGTGTGTATTGACCGTGTGTGATTTTTGTTCACTATAGCAGTAGATAGGGGGAGCAGGGGCACTGGGGTAGATGTGGGAGCAATGCACTATAGCAGTAGATAAGAGGAGCAGTGTCACTAGGGTAGACAGGGAACAATGGCAATATAGGGGGAGCATGGGCACAATAGGGATAGATAAGGAGCATGGGCACTATAGGGGTAGATGGAGGGATCAGGTACACTATAGGGGTAAATGGGGAAGCACTATAGGGGTAGATGGGGAGCAGGGGTGCTATAGGGGTAGATCGAGGAGCAGGGGCACTATAGAGGTAGATAGGGGGAACTGTAGAGATAGATGGGGAACATGGGTACTATAGGGGGAGCAGGGGCACTATAGGAGTAGAGGGGGCACTATAGGGGTAGAGGGGGGCACTATAGGGATAGATGGGGAACAGGTGTACTATAGGGGGAGCAGGGGCACTATAGGGGTAGAGGGGGCACTATAGGGATAGATGGGGAACAGGGGTACTATAGGGGAAGAGGGTGCACTATAGGGATAGATGGGGAACAGGGTTACTATAGGGGTAGAGGGTGCACTATAGGGGTAGAGGGGGGCACTATAGGGATAGATGGGGAACAGGGTTACGATAGGGAAGAGGGGGCACTATAGGGGAAGAGGGGGGCACTATAGGGATAGATGGGGAACAGGGGTACTATAGGGGTAGAGGGTGCACTATAGGGGAAGAGGGGGGCACTATAGGGATAGATGGGGAACAGGATTACTATAGGGGAAGAGGGGGGCACTATAGGGATAGATGGGGAACAGGGGCACTATAGGGGAAGAGGGGGGCACTAAAGGGATACATTGGGAACAGGGTTACTATAGGGGTAGAGGGGGGCACTATAGCGATAGATGGGGAACAGGGGTACTATAGGGGTAGAGGGTGCACTATAGGGGAAGAGGGGGGCACTATAGGGATAGATGGGGAACAGGATTACTATAGGGGAAGAGGGGGGCACTATAGGGATAGATGGGGAACAGGGGCACTATAGGGGAAGAGGGGGGCACTAAAGGGATACATTGGGAACAGGGTTACTATAGGGGTAGAGGGGGGCACTATAGCGATAGATGGGGAATAGGGGTACTATAGGGGGAGCAGGGGCACTATGGTCTCACTTACCAGGCAGCAGATTCAGGCCTCGGTTAGCTCCGCCCCCGCCGACCACTTGGCTCCGCCCCCATCGGCTGCTTGGCTCCGCCTCCTACAGTCTCTTTCGGGCTGCTAAGCCCTGGTAGAGGGCAGGGGGTGTGCAAGCTGTGTCAGCCATAGGGCGCCCCCTGCTGCCATGGCGCCCTGTGCGGCCGCACAGCTCGCACACCCCTAAGGCCGGCCCTGCAAGGGGCCCACATAATAGCTTGCTACACCTTAATTTACAATCACTTAATGTTAAAGATAGATTTATAAACGTGCATTTTGTAGCGGCAGTTAAAATAATAATAGCAAGGAGATGGAAGAGCACTGAAAATCTTGTATGGGACCAACTGTATTCACAAGTCCGGTATCAATTAACAATGGAGGCCTTTGGTTATCAGACGACAAAAAATAGGGACACAAGCAAATATTGGAAAAAAAGAATGGAGAGTTTAGCAATTCAAGCACCCTGATCGATGTATAGGTTTTTCTTATTTGTTTTTCTTTCATCATTGACACTCAGCGACAAGGGTGATTAAGCAACGCTTTTTGTGATGTTTTGTATTGTATTGCACTTTATGGTATAATGCTGTTTTGTACTGTTTGAATTGTCACATATCTGTTTAAAAAGCAGAACAAGATGAGTCATTTATTATATAAATATGCACAATATTATCTATTTTGTATTATATTTGGACCCAAGCAAGAGTTGACCCTCACTGTAAATGTATCTTTTATATGTATTATGAAAATAAAATGAATTATTATAAAAAAAACTAAAAACAAACAGTATTTATAAAATAATAGAAGTTAAGTTATGAAAACTCTGAGAAAAACAAATTGGGTAAAATATTCTAAGCTGGATGGGGAAATCAATGTAGTGAGAGCATACATCCTCCCTTTATGGACATTCCTCTTTAGAATGTTCCCATTACATATACCAGGCAGCTGGCTGGATGTGATCCAGGCCAGCTTTCAGAATTTTGTATGGAGAAGTTAAAAGTTGTGAATAGGATTGGGAAGACTACGCTTTAAAATAAACTAAGGAGGAGTACATTTTACAGACATTAAACAATATTACCAAGCTAACACAATATACCATCTTCAATTGTTGATAAACTATAGATGGAATAAAGAGGGTTTGCGTAAGATAGAAAAAGAAACTATGGAAAAAGGGGACATAATTAAAGCTATATGGAAAGTAGAGACAAAGTGGGTGAAGGAACTGAAAGATAATAAGGTTGTGTCACATATACTATATATATATTTTTTTTCAGTATGGTTTAAAGTCAAAAAGAAATTAAAGTTAAATAATTATATCTTTGACTTCCTGTAATTGGAAGTTTTTAATAACCTAATAGATGATATGTCGGTTTCTAGCTGCAAAAGTAGAAATATTAATAGGTTATCAGATATCATGAATAACGATACTCATGTATGGTGGAGTTGTCCAGATATCAAGAAACTATGGGACTGGATGTTAAAATTTTTTATTTAAGTTTGACGAGATTGAGATACAGAGATCTCCCCAGTCAGTATTATTACATTTGCTTTGACTAACTATGACAAGGAAACAACAAAATATAACCACACATAGCTTAATTGCAGCAAATGCTCTCCTTGCTAGAAATTGGAAACAACTAAATAACTTAACGTATTCCCAATAGAAAACCCAACTGGTATTGCAATTAAGAATGGAGATGAGGGTGGGTTGGATAACTAATATATCATCCAAAAATAATTTACAGAAGCATGTTAACAAACAAAAAAACACTTACCCTAATAGAAGAAAATTATTCTACATAAGATTTGGAGACAAAGAGAAAATAGATGCACTTTATCAAATTGATGTCCTGTTCTCTCTCTAGGCTAACCAAAATTATGTTTTTGTCAGTTTAGCAATTGCATAGTATGAATTAAATGACTGTCTATTGTATGTCATTGGTTGCTTTTGTGTTAAAATAAGGGGCAAAAACCCCCAAAAACAAATGTGTCTCCATTATAGTCAAACAGTGAGCCGAAGAATATACGGATTGTAAGGCTGCATACCACTCTTTCATATTGATTTTAATATGCAAGTCCTTTTCCCATCTGCCTTTAGCAGAACAGGACTTTATATAATCCTTATAATATCTACACATTTAGTTAGTAACTTTGCAGATTTATAATTTTTAATTAACTCATTTGATTTAGTAGCTGGAGATGCCAAATTCAGATATGTGGAGCTGAATAAAAAACCTGGTATTCTGATAAAGGTGAATGTCTGTGTTGCAAAGAGCCCGAATACATTCTGTAGGTCATAAAAAGACATAATTTTTGACTCTTTAAATAAATCTGAAATTGTTTTAATGCCCTGTTGTGTCCACGCCCTTAAATCCTGTTTGTCGATCCAGCTTGATAAATGTGTGAATGGTAGCGCCGGTAGAATTTTTCTTTTAGATTTAATTTTTTTTTTAAATGATTCCAAACTTTAATTAGAGGTTTTAGTATTAAATTGTAAGTTTGACATGTCATGATTTTACTGCAGGTGTTTATTCTTGTTGACCAGAACAAATTAACCTCATTACATGGCTCATCAGTATCATTAGATTCTATTTCACACCATTCTTGGATAATATTATCTTGTTTGATCGTAGTAATTTTATGCATTAAGAGGGCCGCTTGATGGTATAAGAAAATGTTTGGAAAACCAATTCCTCCTTGTTTGTGTTTTAAATATAGAAGATTGGTCCTTATTCTAGGTTTCTTATTAAGCCATATTTTTAATTGACTCTAAGAGTCACCCATGGAAGCAGTATTTATAAAATTCATTGGATTAACAGCAATAATCATATATTTGTATAATTAATTAGTTAAACACAATCAATTGTGAACAATCCAGATATATGTGAGGAAGAGGGTCTTACAATTAAAATGCCATACACATCACAATTTACCTGTGTTTTAGTCATTTACTCTATTTTCTGCTACATGTTGATGTATTTACTTTTGTACTTTACCAGGAGAGTCCCTGAGTCTGGCAGATGATTTATTATCTGGTTTAGGAACAAGTTGCATTGCAGCTGGAAGAACCCACTTGGAGACCACAGACAAAAGTCTGTACTCTGTTATTTTCAAATGTCTGGAAGCTGACAGTCTATACAAGTAAGATGTGACTAATTCAAAGTACCTATCAATTGTTTCAATAATATGTTGCACTGTTTATCACTCATAGATGTATATTGGATATAGGTAGTGTGTCATAAAATGTTATAATCACATCATTTCACTCACCAAAAGTATGTATAGATGTATATTTTTTCATTCAATTTGCAAAAAAAAATATGTAATCCATAAAATCTCACTCATCTTAATTGATACTCCATGGTAACCAGCATGCAGATGAACACATGTCTCAGCCAGCAACCAATTCCACTTAGTTTAATGTCTGCAAATGTGATGAAAATGTCAGCACCCCACTCTTTATAGAACAGCAAATTTAGTTTCAATCGATTATACCATTCCTACAGTCAGTGAATTGTGGGAGAGAGAATGAGCTTTCCCAGCTAACTGTTAGTGTTGTGTGGGCATTCTAGAAATTGGTTAAGATCGCTATTGTACTTACAATTCTTGTTTTGCATTTTTGCTTTAGATTATTTTATTTTAGATATGTATGATTGAACTGCACTTACCTCATGTGGGCATCATGTTCAAATTATCGGGGGCGTGGCTACAACACAGACGGAGCTGGATGTGTGAGAGACTAGCTCCGTCAGACTGAGTACCTTTTGGATTTCCAAAAACTAGCTGCTGACATTAAGAGAGATGTACAGGCCATTGGGGACTGCACAACCCATTTAGAGGACAAGATGGAGGAGGTCATAGAAGCACATAATACCCTGGTGGATGCCTACACCACGTTCCAGACTCATATACCGCAACTGGAGATAAAAGTGGTGGATCTAGAAGATAGGGCCCGCAGAAACAATATCTGTCTGCGTGGCATCTCTGAGGATGTAAAACAACCTGACCTAAGAGACTATGTCACCCAGCTCTTCCATGCACTGCTACCGGAGGCTTCAGAGCATGATTTACAATTAGACAGAGTCCACAGGGTGATGAAGCCCAGAAGCCTCCCAGCAGCAGTACCGAGAGATGCAATTGTAAGGGTAGATTTCTACACGGTAAAAGAGAGGCTGATGATGGCGCGGGATGCACAGAATCTAGGAGAGCGCTTCAAGGGCATCCAACTATATACCGACTTGTCACCAGCGACAATGGCTAAAAGAAGAGCTCTTGGCCCTATCACCAAGGCACTCAGAGAGCTGTCCATACCATACAAATGGGGCTTTCCGACACGCCTAATCACACGGAGGAATAGAGTGGAGATGGTGTTTCTCAGCCCGGTGGAAGGGAGAAACGGGCTGGCGCAATGAAACATTCCCCTGCCACAGATGGAGTCGGCGGAAAAATCTGCCCCCACCCACCCATCTTGAGTAGCTGGAGACTGGCACAGAATTGAAGCTGCTTAGTAAACAGCACACCATAGACACTTCTGTTATTATTTTTTTCTAATGAGAGGGAATGTGTTCTAGATGCCGGTTGATATGTTTTTCAGATGAGGGAGTTAACACCCCTATAATAACATAGTGGATTAAGGCAAGGGGACGCCCAGTGATACTGCCCAATGGGCTCTGATACACAATCCACTGGTTGCCGGATAACTCAGGACCGGCCCGGTAAATCAGATTTTCTTTTTTCTTGTTAGGTTAGACTGCATTTGGTTTGCAAAATACAGCAGAATAATAATAATAATAATAATAATAATAATAATAACATATACAAAAAAAAATGTATACAAAAAAAGAAAATAAAAAACAAAATTAAGAAAAATAAAATAAAAAAAATGACTAAAGTAAAAGACAAAAAATAAATAAAATAAATTAGTAAAAAAATAAGATAAGCCTTACACTGAGGTCAAACAAACAACCGGGCACGTTCAGTATATTTCAGTATGTTGATATTGTTGAAAGTATGCATGTACAAACGACACAGGAACATAGGTCGTAAAATAGAGAGCAAGACAGCAATACATAACATGTGTTCTCTCCCTGTCTTGACCTAAGGACACCGACATCTCGATGTCTCGGTCAAGGATTAGAGCCATGGATATGGACAGTCCCCTATGACATGACATAGTTAATAGATGGTTCTATTCACCACCTCACCCCCAGTGACCCGAGCCAGGACACTAAGACGTATGTGGTGTGGCGAAACCAACCTCCCCACTGTACCCTGGAGAAGCCTGGTTGCTCGCCTGCTCCCTTTAGACTATGGCCCTGCAGTTCAGACCTGTTATTTTCCCTGCTGAAAGGTTTATTCATGCCTTTCTGCCAGGGTGTTCGGTAGATTCAATCTACCGAACAAACTACCGAACGATGGACCACCTGGGAACTGGAGTGTGCCGTCAATTGACCGCCCAGAAGCTGCGGTTAACCGCAGCTTAATTGATGAACGCTGGGAGGCCTTTGTTCGGTTGCTGAACACGTGGCAGTGGCCATTTTACCTCCTGAACGGCCAGCGGTGTTCAGCGCCTAAACTATGGAACTGAAAACGGACACTTAATTGCATGAACACCGCTGAGCCGCCAGCCTCCTTCCCTTCCCATTCGAGAGCGGAACCGAATGACTGTTCATTCGGTAGTTTAACCGGATGAACAGCATCACCCAGATAACTAAGCCATGGAATAGAAATGAGACAGCGCTAGATAACTTATAGGCAGCAGCCTTTAAAAGGGGATCCCTCAGACCCTTTAAAACTGGATAAATAAAAAATAATAGAAAAAGGCTGCGCACACAAGTAAAAATGAAGTCCAATGTAAAGGAAAAGAAAAGTCCCAATGTTTATCCTTACAAATGGTCTTTGTTAATGACGTTCTTCTCTTAATGTAGCGGTTCCACTTATATGAAAGAGAAAAAAAAGGAGAGAGAAGGGCGACCAATAGTGTAGTATATAAAATTCTGGTGTGGACGTAAAAAATAATAATAATATAGAACTCACATTTACCAGAGCTATTTTCCTAGCTCTGGGGTAAAACGCATGCAGCGATTAGATCCCCGCTTATGGGATTTGGATGGGTTCCTCTCTGTGATAGTTGTCCAATTCTCGGAATAAAAGAGACAGCCAATAGTGCTCACTGTATGGCAATATGGATAAAGTAATAAAAGAATGTACTTACAAAGCAGGAGCAGATTTCCTGCTCCGTGATGACAGCTTGGGTGGATTGATCCCCACCTCGGATTTCTTTTAGTACAGGAAGCTTCCAGGAATTCTCAAGGTTTTTATTAAAACCAGTAAAAAAGAATAAAAATAATAATTAAAAGGCCAGGGTTTAAAAAAAGGGAGAAAATTATGTGTCTATAAAAAAGATTATTGGCACAAATAAATAACCAAAAATACTTTAATATATAAAAAAACTTTAATATATAAAAAAAATTTAATTATTGTGTTTTTTATATATTAAAGTATTTTTGGTTATTTATTTGTGCCAATAATCTTTTTTATAGACACATAATTTTCTCCCTTTTTTTAACCCTGGCCTTTTAATTATTTTTATTCTTTTTTACTGGTTTTAATAAAAACCTTGAGAATTCCTGGAAGCTTCCTGTACTAAAAGAAATCCTAGGTGGGGATCAATCCACCCAAGCTGTCATCACGGAGCAGGAAATCTGCTCCTGCTTTGTAAGTACATTCTTTTATTATTTTATCCATATTGCCATACAGTGAGCACTATTGGCTGTTTCTTTTATTCCGAGAATTGGACACCTATCACAGAGAGGAACCCATCCAAATCCCATAAGCGGGGATTAAACCGCTGTATGCGTCTTACCCCAGAGCTAGGACAATAGCTCTGGTAAATGTGAGTTCTATACTATTATTATTTTTTACGTCCACACCAGAATTTTATATACTACACTATTGGTCGCCCTTCTCTCTCTTTCATATAAGTGGAACCGCTACATTAAGAGAAGAACGCCATTAGCAAAGACCATTTGTAAGGATAAACATTGGGACTTTTCTTTTCCTTTACATTGGACTTCATTTTTACTTGTGTGCGCAGCCCTTTTCTATTATTTTTTATTTAACTAAGCCATGGAGCCTGTTCATGTAACAAAAAGACTATGTGAAGGACTTTGGCTCCATGGCGATTGAACTGTATATATGTGATCTGAGCGCCATTCGGTAATAATGTGCACTCAGATCTGAGCTATCTGGGGATATGTAGAACGTATATGTTTTATGTACTGAATGTAACTGCAGGTAATTTTATGTCTTTTACTGTTTGTTTTCTGCCATGTGGTTAATGGAGTTTTGCCTCTGTCTTTGGAGATAATTGGATTACTTCCCAATTATCTCCAGGGCAGAGAGGAGGGGTTGTGATGCATTGTGGGATGGTTGAAATGTGTAAGTCTGTGATTGGTCCTTTTACCCTTTGTGTCCCAGTCTCCCATTTGGTCCCCTAGGGGAGTGTCCACCAGGTGGGAGACCTGCATAAAAGCCGGGCAGTTAGCCCCAGTAAATCAGTTCCTGATTAACCCTCAAAGTGAAGTGTCGTCTCATTATTGGGGAAGGATTTATTGTATGCTGTTCCAGTTTGACTGCTAGGAGTGTAAACCTATTTGCACGGTTTTTCCTATTCAGCTGTATACAACATTCAAATGCTTGAGAGCATTCATATGCTTCTCCGGTTCGGTGGTTGTGGTGTCTGCTGCAGTGCTTGGAGTCCTCAGGAAGCGCTTGGAGCATCCTTCAACGGAGGTACCCAGCCGGGGTGCCAGGTGATCCGTTACATGTGGTATACGTCACTCACACTAATTACCATACTGTCATGGTTCTTAGGTCACTGTATATAAGTTTCTTCTTTTATTTCGCTCTTAAGTTCTTACACACAGGAGGACCTATACCCAGAGCCCCAATGGGGTGGGAAACGACAGGGGGACTAAGATAACGGATGACGGAACGATGCTTAGATGTACTGGACAGCTCAGTAGGTTGTATGTAATAGAATGGTGCTGACGTTTCTATCATTGAACACTGAAGGACGCAACTCCCCGAATAAACGGAGGCTGGCACTAGCGGAAGCGAAAAGGGCAAAAGCCTGAATCGTATTTTTTTCAGGAAACCCATTTCCAATGGGCTAAGAGACCTAAATTCAATTCCCCCTATTCCCTTTAGACTTCCACTCCTGCTTCTCTAAGAAAAAAAGGGGTGTATCGATCCTTATCGGGAAAGATGTGGCGTTGGAACTAGTAACAAAACGTACAGACAAACAGGGGAGGTACTTCATTATTCAATGCCTATTGAATAATGGCCCCATACACTTTAATTAACTTATACATCCCTCATACAGAACAGGCAGCGTTTCTCTAATATATTTAGTAATATAACTCACTGGACGAGTGCAGACTAGGGGAAGTAGTGATAGGAGGAGACACAAACTTCATTCTAGACACTCAACTTAAAACATCCTCCTCAGACACAGTGACCACATCTACTGAGGCAGGCAGGAAAACAGCCACAGGGCACCTTAATCAACTCCTTCTAGAGCAGAATTTCATAGACCCATGGAGGGTGACACACCCACAAGAAAAGGATTTTACGTTTCACTCCTTGTCACATAACTCATACTCCCGAATAGACCACTTTTTAATACCCACCTCCCTGTTCAGCAACATTGTCAACACATCTTATAATGTGGTCGGACCATGCGCCGATCATACTCCAGCTGAATTAACAATTTCCTGCTACGGGGAGAGGAACTTGGCAGCTTAATGAAAATTTGCTTACTGACCCCCAGGTATTGGAGGATCTCCATAAAGAACTGGAGGTTTATTTTATGACCAATTCTCGACCAGACACGCCCATAGAAAATACATGGTTAGCCCATAAGGCATACATCAGGGAAGTACTACTTAAGCACGCTAGTATGGCCAAAGCCGCACGTTTAGCCAAATATATAAACATCACTAGCCACCTCACGACATTGAATATGCTTAATAAACAAACACCCACAGGGATGCACCTCAAAGAGATTAAAGACTTACAAACACAATTACAAGAACTGGAAGTGGCTAGAACTAACTTTTTCCTAAGGCGACTTACAGCAACATTTTACGAGCAGGGCAACAGAGCAGGCAAAGTACTAGCATCCAGACTTAAATAGCATACATTCATAACCCCCTGGGTCAGAAAATTGTGAACCCTGATAAAATAGTACAGGAATTTGCTCAGTTTTACCACACACTCTGTAATCTCAAGGAAGATGACCTGACATCCCAACAGACACAAGAGCAGATAAACAAGTTTCTAGGAACCATCCAGCTACCCTCGCTGCCCACTGATAGGATCCCCAACCTCACTAAACCAATCTCAGCTGAGGAAGTTATGCAAATGATTAAAGCATTACCTAATGGACTTTATTCCATTTACTATAAAACCTTCCAACCTGCTCTTACCCCAAATTTAGTATCTCTGTTTAACCAAGGTTTTTACGCAGGGTAAATTGCTAGGCGAAATGCTGCGTGCCCACATTGTCACATTACCTAAACTGGGCAAAAAGCCTACAGCATGTGCCAACTTCAGTCCCATATCCCTCTTAAATATAGACACCAAACTATACACACAAATCCTAGCGACTAGATTCAATAATTTACTCCCCACTCTTATCCACAATAACCAATCAGGCTTTGTCAAGGGCAGGCAGGGATAATTCCAGACTCCTTCTGAATGTCTTGGAGGGTCTCAACACTAACAAACTGGGGGGATTACTACTATCACTGGACGCGGAAAAAGCCTTTGTGAGGCTCAATTGGCTATACATGAAATCTGCACTAGAAAAAAATTGGCTTTCCTTCCGCATTCATAACAGCAATTATGGCTCTGTACACCTCCCCAGAAGCTAGCGTCACCAATGCGGGGTTCATTTCCCCATCCTTCCCAATCTTGAATGGAATGAGACAGGGATGTCCTTTGTCCCCTCTGCTTTTTATTCTCTGTCTAGAACCTTTAGCTCAGATCATTAGGCAGAACCCAAACATTCACAGAGTCACTGTTGGCGAACATCAATATAAACTATCTCTGTTCTCCAACGACATATTGCTTACACTGACAAAACCAGAGGTATCACTCCCAAACCTTATGCCCATCCTACAACTTTTGGCTCTATTTTGTTTTACAAACTTGTGACGGTACAATCCTTTACTCTGTCAAGCATCCCCTTCTTCCCATAAAATAAAATTGCCAAGTAATCCACAGAGTAATAAATTGCTGGTATCGCCGAATAATCCACATAGAGCCAAGGCTTAATGTTGGAACAAGTCTGATTTACTGAGAAACAGGGCACACAATGTATACAGTACATAACTCCTTCTCTGGGCCAGGCTAGATAATTGGGTTTGAACACTTATCAAACTCAATTATCTAGTGGCCAGAAAAGTTACAAACATACTT
>OW240914.1:20832326-20846784 GCA_933207985.1 Pelobates cultripes
CCATTAAAGTGTAAGCTCATTTGTCACATCAAGGCAAACCTCATAGGTGAGTCCATTCAGCTTGCTGCTTTTAGCTAAAAGTCAAAATCTCAGAGAGGGTTATTCTTAAAACACCCTACAATCTCATTAATCATTAATAGGGAACACATGGGGTGGGCGGCAGCACTGTAACATGGCTGTGTGATACAGAACCAAATTCAAACACGCTATATTACACCCTGTACTCTATTCCCCACTACTCTTGGGCTAAAGCAACAGCTGTAGTATTCATTATCCTTAATAAATGGAAGAATTTTTTTAGGGGGGGGCTAACGGTAATATAATGGTTAAATTGTTAAGAAGGCAGCTTATACACACATTTACCTAGGCCACAGTTTACTCTAGGGTAGGATGTTAAATTGCCCATGTAATTACTGTCAATGTCTGATTTAGCCAAGCCACAGTGTATAGCTGTAAAACCTCAGGGGAACCATGATTATCGCAATTTATCTCTCTGGGAAAAAAAAAGTTCTATATTTCACACACGTATTGGACATAAATGGTTATGGGACTTGAAGGGTTCATAGCAAACATACCTTTAACACTATAAATACTCTCTCAGTAAAAGAAGCACTGCTAATAAACATGACGATTAAGTCAGGTACAATAGCTGAGATATATATACCTTTCTATCACCAAATTCATCCTCTGCAACTGCAATTCTCTCAGTTATCCTTGTAATACTAAATCTGCTACAGGTCATTCTTCCATTCACTATTCTCATATAGAATATAGACTATTCGGTCAAATATGTTTTTGTCACTGCATTCTGTCACTGATACTTTAATGACCTGACAAAGACCACATATCACTACTGAAACATTTTATAACTTAGAGATCTGATTGTCTGCACTATAAGAGCCCTTTGCAAATACTGAGAATACAGTTGGATCTGACAGTCATTGCATATATTTTGACCTACCTGTGCAGTCCTTCATTTTTTGAAGAAATTATGCTTTAATGCAGTTTATTTTAATATTTGTTATTTTGCTATCTAACATTATGTCACTGGCCATTTTGTTACTTATATTTCAGCAGTGCTCATTTCGTTATTAAAAATCTATTATATTTTACCTTCTTAAAAGTGTGGTAGCATATCTCACTGTTATTAAGTCATTGTCTTAGCATGTATGAGTTCTAACACAAGATATTGTTTAACAGCATAACTTTTCTTTGCAAATATATACGTCTTCTAATATGTAACTGTACATCAAATATGAAAAAGAAAAAAATATTTTATATTTCTTACATTTGTGACATTGTTCTTGTCACTTAACATGCTGTTTCGGGTCATTGTGGCTGAAAATTCTAATTATCTTATTGCTGATATTCTGTAATGTAGCCATGTAAAATGTTTAAGTTTTTGAGAAATACTGTATAATTTTACATTTTGGAGAGGACCTATTTTAGTAAAGGCAAACAAGTGGCATAGAATTTGAGTTCAAGGAGCATTCCAAGCTGGGATGATACTCTCAACCAATGAGTTCCTACTTAAGACCTTCAGGCTCCCCGGTGTTAGTAGTGGAGGTGAGGAGTGGCATTCGGCAGACCCCATTTAAGACATCATACCATTTAAAAATGGTCTGACTACTTACAATGGGAGGAGAGTCAGGGCACTTCTAGTACCATAACCACTACAGAAAACTGTAATGGTGCTTTAGGTGCCATTTTAAGTATAAATTTACATGGATAATCACTAAACTGTGAAATGTAGAGTATACAAATTGATCTAAAATATTTTAGGCTAACATAGTCAAATTAGAAAAAGCTAACTTGGAGATATTTTGGCTTAAAAGTTAAATTTTTTTATGAATTTCCCATAATTCACGGCATTGCATCCTGTAGAATAAAGAAGAACTTTGCTTCACAGCACAAACTTAGAGTGCTAAATGATATCTATGGCATGTTTTTTGACTCCTCATACATTCTCCTAAACTCTCTCTGTAAACGGGAATTGAAAGAATTTATATGTAAGTAATTTGATAAAGCCTTATTGTTTTTATGGAGTCATTGCTTGATAAACTGGCCAATGTTGTGTTGTGTTCACAGGTCCAGCCTTATCCAACTTTTGAAAGCACGAAGTCCTTTTTCCACATGGCAACTTGGCACTCAATCTTTTTTCTTCTTACTTCAGCTTTTTACTCTGAAGGACAGCAATGCAGACTGCCCATTACAGAGATCAGTGGGATGTCACAGCCTGGGGATATCGTGATAGGAGTGCTTCTACCTCTGCATATTGACAAAGTCTATCAACAGGTCTTCTTCAAGGAAGAGCCTCCCAAGACCAAGTGTACATCGTAAGAGATTTGTGATGCTGCTTTAAAGTCTGTGTTACTGCATTATGGTCTTCAAAGTAATAATTTAATTGAGCACATAATCTCTAATGTATATTCTCTATGTGATATTCTGCTACTTTAATAAATCAGGGATTTTTTTATATTTTTTGCTTCTAGTGTGCAATAAAATAAATACAAACAATTATGTTGATCTAATAAATTACAGTTAAGTCATGAAATATGTAGCTTTTCTTTTTTTTTTTTTTTTTTACAAATGGGATCAATTTATCAGATGATAAAGGGTCAACTGTTGTGTGGAGGAGGATAATTAGACTTTCAAGGCACAGGAAATGTCTACCGTGGAGTGTGCCTTTGCTCTGCTATAGTCTTCAAGTAAAAGATGAGAACAGGAGTAGCTAGACCAGTGCAGAAGATGAAATTATTCATACAGGAGTCTATATATGCAAAGAGGTAGTCAGATAATAAGGTATGTTCTTGATGTTGATCTCCATGTCAAGATTTATTCTAATGAATCATGGAGATAATTCCTTCAAATTATTATTTCAATCATAAAAAGATTTAAAATGTACATTAGTTAATTACATTTAAACATTTGAGGGTTCATTTTGGAGTGAACGGTCTCTGGGTCATGTTGGAGAAATATCTCTGTGTACCAGAAAATTATCTCAATTTTTTCCCCCTGATTCTATGCCTCCAAAATGGAAAAATAATTGTGTGTCAACTTGTGTTGTGTGAAGTTAGCCTATGCTACAAATTTTGCAAGTTTTAGGTCTAGTAGGGTATGAATCATTAATGGAATGTGTAACATGTTTCAGGGATCTAAACTGTACATCTGTAAAATAGGTCATTTTTGTATTAATCCTGCATGTAAATATAGTATAGCTCTTTACCTTTAACACTTTACCTTTATATATGGGGTACAGCTTGATTCTTTGCTAACTCTATATATCTGGGGTAAAGCTAAACTCTGTATGAACCCTGTATTTGTTGTATAAAGCTCATCTCTTTACTAAGCCTGTATATCTGGGATATAGCTCAGCTCTTTACTAACCCTGTATATCTGTGATATAGCTCTTTACTAACTCTGTATATTCGGGGTATAGCTATTTACTAACTCTGTATATCTGGGATATAGCTCAGTTCTTTACTAACCCTGTATATCTGGAATATAGATCTTTACTAACCCTGTATATCTGGGATATAGCTCTTTCCTAACCCTGTATATCTGTGATATAACTATTTACTAACCTTTTATATCTGGGATATAGCTCCGCTCTTTACTAACCCTGTATATCTGGAATATAGCTCTTTACTAACCCTGTATATCTGGGATATAGCTCTTTATTAACCCTGTATATCCGGGATATAGCTCTTTACTAACCCTGTATATCCAGGATATAGCTCTTTACTAACCCTGTATATCCAGGATATAGCTCTTTACTAACCCTGTATATCCAGGATATATCTCTTTACTAACCCTGTATATCTGGGATATAGCTCTTTACTAACCCTGGCTCTTTACTAACCCTGTATGTTTATGATGTAGATATTAGAACATGGAAATACATTTCTCTTCTTTTATCAAAATAAAATCTGTGTGAAATTGGATTTTATAGAGCTACTTAATTATGTAATCATTTATATTCTCTTGTATTTTCCTAAGTTTTTACTCTGAGAATTTACAGCAACTTCAAGCAATGCGATTTGCTGTGTCAGAGATCAACAGAAACAAAGACATCCTCCCCAACGTCACTCTGGGTTTTCAAGCATATGATTCATGTAAAGTTCTCCAGAATGACCTTAAAGGAGCTTTGGCAGTGTTAACAGGACACGACCAAGCCATACCAAATTACCGATGTATTAGAAATATTTCTCTAACTTCCATAATTGGACCTTCTATTTCCACACATTCAATCCTCCTGGCTCACATTCTAGGTCTCTATAATTACCCACTGGTAAGTGTTGTTCATGTAACATTTTTATAAGGTTGTTATTAGAAAATGTTTAGATATTTCTTTCAAAACTACTATGCACCATTACATAATTACGTGTAAGGGTATCAAAGATTGATTTGTAGTATTTGCATATTTCTTTCATCAGTATATTCTTACAATTGTACATCTTTGATTGTTTTTAATGCCCATTATTTTTTTATCACTAGTCTTTAAATGCAGTACTTTTATCCAATTTTACTTCCCAATAGATCAGTCATTTTGCTACCAGTCCCCTCCTGAGTAATCGGAAAAAGTTCCCTTCCTTCTTCAGAACTGTTCCCAGTGATATATTTCAGTCCAAAGGACTTGCACACCTGGTGCTTCATTTAGGCTGGACCTGGATTGGATTTCTAGCTGTGGATAATGAGTATGGTCAGCAAGGAATTCAGCTGGTCCAACAAGCGATAGTCAATGCTAGAGCATGCATAGCCTTCACTGAAAACATTCTTACTAGTCGTCCAGACCGCAATGCCCCACATATAGTCAAGGTAATGAAGGCTTCAACAGCTATTGTTGTGATTATCTTTGCTACTAGTATTGATTTGGTACCTATTCTAGAGGAAATGATGAAACAGAATATCACAAGGAGAGTACTTGTTGCCAGTGAAGCCTGGTCCATAACCACCCAGGCATCCCTGGAAAAATTTTCCAATCTTCTTTCAGGTACAATAGGTTTAGCTTTCAGCAGTGGAACAATACCTGGGCTTAAGGAATTCCTCAATACGATACATCCTTCCATGTCTTTAGGAAGAGAATGGATTAAGATATTTTGGGAGTTAGCCTTCAACTGCAAATTCATGGATGATAAAAACCAAACAGGATATTTAGATAGTCCAAAAAAAGAGTGTACTGGGTCAGAAAATATAGAGACTGTCCGGAATATCTACACAGATGTAACCAGATTAAGAACTACGTATAGTGTCTACATGGCAGTGCAAGTTGTGGCCAATGCCCTGGAAGATCTGAAAAGGTGCAGAAAAGAGGAAGGTCCATATTTTCAAGGGTTGTGTGCTGACATTTGGAATTTCATGCCATATCAGGTAATATTGCATATAATTAAATCTTGTTTATTAAAGTTGTATGTCTCACACTGCTAACTGCAGATATGTAATATTGACAGATCACAATATTTTTGCATGACATTTATAACTTTTACTTTCTGTCATATACTCTAGGACTTGGAAGTGTTGCCTGGCAATATATTTCTTTATGTGCTCTCACCACAATTTTTTTTAATAATTATAGCTGTTCTTTTGAGAGCTCAGTTTTGATTGGATAACTGATTTTTATATTTTTACACATATTGCCAATTCATGAGATTGAGGCCAAAATATAATTTCTATTTGTCCTTATGTGTCGCTATTTAGTGGACAGTTTGTGAAGTTAATTTTGCTTTGTTTTCTTTATCAAAATGCTCTGTTATTTTCCTGTTTTCATCTTTTCAAAATAGTTTAATTCCTTTTTACATTTATTTAAAAATTTATAAAATTTAAAATTAATAAAACAGAAATTTTTAACTGCTTATAAATCCAAAATAGTAAAGCAAATAATTAAAAAAAAAAGTTAGGAATTTCTACTCTATTCCTAGAAATGTTTTTTTTTTTATTAAAATGGTTATTAAATCCTGGAGTTTTATTTCAAAACACTATACCCTGAATTTAAAATAATGAATAACATTTTTACTGTGGCTTATTTATTCCATTATAATTCATTTGACTATTTAAAAAAATAAAACCTAGAAAAATAGTGGACTAATTATTCATTCAATCTTCTATTAATTAATGCAGCGATTATTACATTTAATATACAATCCATTTTGTAAGACTACTGGTAGTTCTAAAAAAAAAAAAAAACACTCCAAACACAATAAACACCTTAGCTTGCTTTCATTTTTCATTTTACAAAATGTGAAGATTTATAAAGTAATTGGCACTTTTAAAAAAAATAAAAAAATAAACCTTGTTACACCCCATGATTGTCAATTAGAATGTCCTTCTACTTCCTGGTAGTTTAACTCAGTGAACCTAAACTCAAGAGGCAGGCAATTGCTCAGAGCACCTGCCTTGCAAAGACCTCTTATCGAGCTACACTAGGAAATCTGTGATTGGACAACCACGGAAAGTCTGGGGTGGGAAAGATGCAAATGCTAAATACAAGAGATCTGCATCTTGTTATATCTGTTTTAGATATAATCAAATGAAAAAAAATGCATAATTAAATGTGTGCATTTGTTTTTGTTGTGGTACATACTAAATAGTGATATCTAATTATTTTATTTATTTATTTTAATTTGGTGAGTAATGTAACCCTTTAAAGAAAAACTCTAGAAGAGCCAAGTCTGTAATTACGTCCTTCCAAATTACAGCTCTACTGGCTTTGAATTTTTGTTCGGTTTATTGAAAAGTTTGCAAAGACAGT
The DNA here is from genome assembly GCA_933207985.1 of Pelobates cultripes. Lineage (NCBI taxonomy): Eukaryota > Metazoa > Chordata > Amphibia > Anura > Pelobatidae > Pelobates > Pelobates cultripes. The sequence goes on from OW240914.1 coordinate 20,839,075, forward strand.
ACATGCTATAATCAAAAGGTTAAGGTTACAGTGAAGGAAAAGTACGTATACGTACCGAGTTTGCACATCAAATACTGCATACAGAAAATCAATATGCAATAAGCACCTTGCACACATAAGGAATACACTGAGTAAGAAAGCTATTTGATTAGGAATTACTGTTTTTCTCAGTATAGGCAAATTGGATAAATGGTATTGCTGTGACCATTCCAAGTGATACTAACATTTCCAAAGACATATGTGCGTGAAGAACCATTCAGTTAAGAGATCTATGGTGACAATATTTTAGCACTGGATTGTGCCAAGAGATGGAAGAAATGCTCAGAGGAAGATAGTAAAGAGTTAAGAGAATATATATTAAGGGCATTTGATAGATTTTGATCACATAATTGTGCTTTTTTTTTTCTCCTTGTTCAAATGTCCAAAAAGATAAAAGGTTTTCCAGCTTTCTACAGGATAAGCCATAAACCTTATTTCACAAAGCAACTTATGTTTTAAAATATATTCTGAGTATATACTCAGTTCAACCAATGAAAGATTAGTCTGAGCTAAGAAATTGAATTGACTCCATGCCCACAAATATTTTATGAATATGTTTGTCCATTCTTAATGTGAGCGTGTGAAAGAAAGGTTCATTGATAATACACCAGAGAATGTTCATAAAGTTGTAAAACAAATTTGTTGATGAGAGGTATAAAGTTGTGATAGACACCAATACACCATTCTTCAATCTGGGTAAATTAAAGCCAAAAGCATGTCATACATATTGTATTAACAAAGCAGTAAAGTTGGTGGCAGTGAAAGGTAGATATCAAAGAGGGAGGCATTTTAGCAGTAAGAACAGATAAAGGTCGGATCTGTGTTTTAAGGTACATACAGTCCCCTGGCTACCTTGGTATATATGAACATAAAACTTTGTCTACGTTGTCTTCATTGTTTAACCTTTTATTAAAAAAAATACACAAAAATACTCTGCTCTCATGGATATCATACACGTGCAAACACAACACATATTTACCAAGGGTTTCAATATTAGTGGAGAACATTGTATACATTAAATATAGATGTGACGGTAGTCAAAAACACTGGGGATGAAATATATGCTTTGATCACTGTGTGCCCAGTGTAGGTGTAGGGTGTGTGTAATATATTTGTTGTTTAAGTTCCCCGTTCTCCTTGTTTTTCTAGCAGGGTGTTGTCCCATTGACCCAAGGACAAGTCCAGCCAAGTTCAAAGTGCCTGCCATGCCACTTCTTTAAATCTCTATCGTGGTCCTCAACCCATTGTCTGTCCCCATACCTCCTTTTAAACACAATGTGGCATTCACACTGATGTAATTAAGTTTTGTAGTGTTATTGGTTAATATCCCAAGTTCATACTGTTACTGGTTGGCTTGGGATATGTACTGTAATTAGTTACTCTCCCAAGTCCATACTGCTATTGATTTTCTTAGGATATGTAGTGTAATTGGTTACTATCCCAAGTACATACTGCTATTGGTTGTCTTGGGATATGTAATGTAATTTGTTACTATCCCAAGTGCATACTGATCTTGGTTGGCTTGGGCTCACTGTGCTGTTTTAAGGGGGGAGGGATGAGGGAGGATGGTGAGGAAGGGTTAAGGTGAAGGACCAGGAAGGATACTTTGTACCACTGTAACCCTATTGTATGTAAATGAGGATGTGGAGGGAATAAACCGACATGCTGTTTTCAGTAAAGCAAAGCCTAGTGTTTTGGGAATGAGCTGTAATCACTGAAGAATGAATTTCTACTGTGAAAAAGGATCTGAAGTACCGAAGCTCCATTACAATGGATATGCTAGATTATGAAGAATGTTACATTTTAGGCCTGTAAACACTGGGGTAAAACGTAAACTATGGGAAGTCAGATCAGAGTGACTTTAAATTTGTTACATAATGTAGAATGAGGAGTCTGGGTTACATGATGCTAAGAGACATTTAATTAATTTCTAAGGAAAAAATGTGAATATTTGTGAGCTTGACCTCCACTACATGGTATTGTATCAGTGTGATTGCAATTTAATCATAGAGATCAAAATCAGTCATAAGAAGTCTTATTCATAAGATGATGAGATTATACCTCATCATTTTTCCTGCTTTACAGCTCCTGTACTATATGAAAAAGGTGAGGTTCAAGCTTTACAGTGGAAGAGAAATTTACTTTGATGAAAATGGAGACCCACCTGCTGCCTATGACATTGTGAATTGGCAGCTGAGTCCAACTGGTGCCATGAGAAACATCAAAGTGGGAAGCTATGACACTGCGGCTCCCCAGGGTAAAGTCTTTACCATCAACACTAGTGCCATCCTTTGGCCCTCAGGATATCAAGAGGTATGAATTTAAATCTCAAAATGATTAAACATTACATACCAAGTTCATTGCATTGCATTGTAGCAACATGGATGGTATATTTTTGCAACAAGTTCCTCATGAAAATAATGTCACATAAATGTGTGTAGTCTTTTTTCCAAAACATATACCCTTTCATTATCTTTTTTTAGTTACTAACTAGTAGTTAATTAAAAGCGAATCTGAAAAATGGGGCCACGAGGGAACTCCCATTACCTCTTCATCAAAATTATATATTTTTTTTAATAACAGGGTTAGTCAGGCCCAAAAATCACTCACTGCTGCAAGCAGTGGCATAACTATCATGGTTGCAGGGGTCACAGGTGCGACTGGGACCATAACTCCATGTGGTACAGCTGCAGCTGTGACCCTTGCAACCTTGGGCCACCATTATTATGCCAACTATGTAGAGTGACTGTGTGGATCATGGCCTGACAGGAAGTGCTAATTGAGAGAGCACTCCCCGTAAGACCGGACTGGTACCATGGTGAGCAGGTACAGGAAAAGAGGAGGGAAAGACAATGAGGGGCTGGTGGATGGGAGTGAATGATAAACATGGCAGGGCTGGGGGGCCTAATGAGGCAAATGGAGGGGCTAGAGGATGGAAGGAAATTATACACATGGAGGGGCTGGGGAGACTTAATGAGACACATGGAGGTATTGTAGTGGATTGAATGATATGGACAAAGGATCCAATACTTATATTCGGGGAACCCAAATTATATCAGGCACCTGGAAAAGGAATTAACACATGACACAGATGGTTGTGAGTCCAGAATTACTTCTGTTCGTTTATTCAAAGTAGGGTGTATTTTTACACAATATTGTTGCAGCTTAGCTTGAAGGTTTAAAAAAAATGTAAAAAAATAATGTAGTTAAAGATAGGAAAGTAAAATATAAAATTAGTTAATGTGGCTACATATTTCATAAGATATAAAATTAGTTTACAAAACAATATGTGGTTACATATTTCATAAGATAGGAAGGTCCCAGATAAAATTAGCTAGCAAACAGTCACACAAAGTACAGTTTCTCAAAATAAGTGCTCCAGTGGGGGCTAGAATACACAGAGAACGCAACTTATACTGACAAGTATACAGTATTTTAAAGAGAAAAAGTTCATTACGTATAAAGAGCATTAAATGTAGGCCTTAATTTAATTATGCTGAACATTGGAATCAAGATATATTCCCTCACAGGAATGATACACATGGAGGTGCTGGGAAAGAGGGGATGAGACACATGAAGGGGCTGAGGAAGAGGGAATGAATCACACAAAGGTGTTTCAGGAGGTAGGGAATGAGACACATGGAAAGGCTGGGGAGGAGAATGAGACAAATGGGGGGCTGGAGGGTGGAAGGGAATGAGACACATGAAGGAGCTGGGGGAGGAAGGGAATGAGACACATATGAAGGAGCTGGGGGGGGGGAATTAGAAACATGGAGGGGCAGTGTAAATGAAACACATGTGGGGATGCTGGTGAATGAGACACATGGAGGGGCTGGGGAGAGGAAATTAGAAACATGGAGGGGCGGGGGTGAATGAAACACATTGAGGGATGAAACACTTGGAGGGGCTGGGGGAAGATAATGAGTACATGGAAGAGCTGGTGGAAGGGAATGAGACATATGAAGTAGCTGGGGGGGAAAGAGACACATGGGGGCTCCAAGGCAATTTTCTCACCGGTGCCCAGTGGTTTCTAGTTATGCCTCTGGGTGCAAGCATGCAAGGTTCATGAGATACTAAGCAGGGGTGAACCTCTGCTCACCAGGCATGAATGTTCTGTTGTCATTTGGTAGTGGAGAGAGAATTATTTTTGCATTTTCCCATCGACTTGACTATCTAGGCATACAGCTTTGTGCCTTGATTTAATATATTTGAATCAGAAATGACTGCAGCCTGTTAGAAAAACGAAAGTGAATGACTTGTCTTTATCTTTGCCTTTGTCTTTAAATATAGATTTAATGATGACTTCTGTAAATAAAGGATTTAATAATCTTTTTAATTCTGACTCAAATAATTTAAAGTAAGATTTCTGTTGGTTGTCTGCAATGTATGGCCTAAGAGAAAGCTTTCCAATAAAAATTCAAAATACTAAAATGAAAACAAACATAGATATCTCCATATGTCCTTAAGATCCCTGTCTCGGTTTGCAGTCAGAGCTGTCTTCCTGGCTTTTGGAAGGTAACTAGAGAAGGAGAACCAGTTTGCTGCTTCCAATGTGTTCCTTGTCCACAAGGGGAGATCTCCAATCAAACAGGCAAGTTAATAACAGAACTTGTGATTTTGTTTGACCTAGAGGGTTGTTCACTAAATAGTGGTTTGCAATAACTTGAGAAATTTGGTTTGAACTGTGAGGACTCAAGTTTGACTAATACTGCCTGGTTAGTGAATAAAATGCCAAGTACATTAATAAAAATTAGTAATAGTAGAAATAGAAGAAATTGGGAACCCCTCGTGAAAATAACTAAAACCTGTCTTTTTTATTTCTATTTATTTGATATGTTTTACTGTTATGTGAAGACGGATGGATGGTTGATGGAAGATTTTATGGATGGATGGCTTGAAGGAAAGATATAAATATGTACACATTATCTATATATTGTATTTTTCCAGACTCCTTCAATTGTATTAAGTGTCCATGGGATATGTGGCCAAATCCAGTGAAAACTAAATGTCTTCCAAAGCCTATTGAGTACCTCTCCTATGAAGATCCCTTGGGCACTGTATTGGCTTCAATAAGTACCATCTCCTCCTTGCTCCCGATAGCAATTTTGAAGATTTTCATAAAGTTTAAAACAACCCCTATTGTGAAAGCCAATAACTATTCACTAAGTTGTCTTCTGTTAGTATCCTTGACATTTTGCTTTCTCTGTTCTTTGGCTTTTATTGGTTATCCACAACCTGAGAAATGCCTTCTACGTCAAGCTACATTTGGAATGGTTTTTTCCATTTGCATTTCTTGCATCCTAGCCAAAACTCTTATGGTGGTGTTTGCATTTATGGCCACCAAACCAGGTAGTAATCTCAAGAAATGGACAACTCCTACAGTGTCATATGCAATGATTTGTATTTGCTCAGTTCTGCAGTTGTTCCTGTGTGTTGCTTGGTTGACTCTAGTACCTCCCTTTCCAGAATACAATATTGAAACACAACCCAAATTTATCATTCTTCAGTGCAATGAGGGTTCACCTACTGCCTTTTGGTGCATGTTAGGATATCTCAGTCTCCTGGCCACTGTTAGTTTTATTGTTGCCTTTTTGGCCAGGAGACTTCCTGATAGCTTCAATGAAGCCAAGTTCATCACCTTCAGCATGCTGGCCTTCCTCAGTGTCTGGGTGTCATATATCCCAGCTTCTCTTAGTTCCACTGGAAAGTACACAGTAGCCATGGAAATTTTTGCTATCCTGACGTCTAGTTGGGCTTTATTGATTTGCATGTTTGTCCCTAAATGTTTCATCATACTATTAAGACCCAATATGAACTCCAGAGAGCACCTCATGAAGAAAGCTCAGGGTACTACAGGGTGAGAAAACCTGTGACTTATCCACACGATAGAACACTGGGTTTACATTAACTTGCTATTATATAGAAAGGATCTTGTTTTGCCATCTATCAGTAAAAAGTCACTATTAGAAGTTTAACTGATCTGTCTAATGGTTTCTGGACTTTGATGTTGAAATGGCTCCTTGTGCATCAGCCTGCTATTAATTTCAGAATGGAAGAGATGACATAACCTTTAACTTGGTGTAAATACAATTGCTTCAACTAGTACATTAAAATTCATGTAAATCTTGAAATACATTTTGAAGTTGCTAAAGAAACATTGCACACATAATATCACATAGACAGGTTATTTTTACATATTAATTACAAAGAAATGAACAGGTGATAATTCTAACCACTAATATGGGGTAACGGTGGGGTTCCATTAATTTTTTTTAAGAAAGCTAATGATGCCATGATAAACTTTGTGATAGACTGTGTTATAAGACACCCCCTCCCCCCCACCCCCCTGTTGCAATGTTTAATAATTAGTGCAAGATGGAATGTTAGGTTAACATAGCTTTCAGATGAGAAGCATATATACATCCTAAGAATCATATATACATCTACCTGATGATAGACCTATATATACCTTAACATATTTTGGTAGGTCATGACTACACGATAGGGTCAATGAGGGAATCCCCCTTGACTATTAAGCACTGTTTGTTTAAAAATAATTAGCAGAAGATTTATTTGAAATATGAGCTACACAGCTAACACATAAATGTATAATAAAAGCATGTATGTATATAGATGTCTTTTCAGGAAAGTTTAAATATTTTAGTTTGTAAATTTGCACAATTATAAAGTATACCTTATCTTGCAATATGTCAGATACTTCTATAATAGCAAAATGGAATGTTACTAGCATGCATGTATGACTTAAATAAAAAAGTAAAATAGTCAAATAACTTGCTTATATGTAATTGTATAGACCTTAAAGACATTATTATTAGTACAACTTACTAAAAATGGCAGCAAAATGTAAGATACAATAAATACAGTTAAATCATATACTTATTAAAATAAATGCTTTTAAAATATGCTATTGAAATATTTATCAATCTCTGTAATGCTACTGTAACAGTTAAATGGGACAGCTCATTTGAACATCCTCCTCCATGATTGATATGACACATTGAAACTTCCCTTACTGTTTGTAAGGAGGGAGGGGGATACCATTTTCAGTCCATTTTCTGACTTTAAATAAATGGAAAGAGTTTCTGGCAGATAAATGTGTTTCTCTAGAGGTTGTTAATTATTCACAGAGTATTAAATGAAGGATAGTGTGGCTTTTTAAAAAAAAAAAAAAAAAACTAAATTTAGTAAAGTAAATTAATGTAAAACATGTATACATGAATTAAAAGTGAATGGGCTGGGTTGCCTTTTAATGGAAACTTGTACATTTTATTTTATTTTAAAATTTATCCTAAGAGTGAAGAAGTATAATATATAGGATGTTACTCATGATGTGTCATTTGAATATTGATTGTCATGATAATTGGTGCTCTTTTTTGTATACTCTATGCAGTGATGCAATCCTTTGAGTAATACTAAATCAGGACTGATTGTGAGGTAAACCAACGGATTGCATGTTGACAATATTTATATATTGTCTAGACTTCATTTGCACACACACATTACCTGTCGATTTTCTGTAAACAAATCATTTGAAAACAGTTTTTCTTAAAAAATGCAAACTAATTAAAGTGAGGTAATTGTTCTAAATATGCAGCGAGAATACTCTACTGCAGGATGAATCAAGTTTATTTGTAAGCAGTTTGACTGATC
>OW240914.1:20886661-20910482 GCA_933207985.1 Pelobates cultripes
CACTAAGCATGCAGCTTGAGAATGAATCTAAAATGGATGCTGTCCAGTAGGTGGGAGAGTCTGCTAGGGAGGGTGTGCTGCTAATTGGCTGGAATGTGTCTGCTGACTGTGAGGTACAGGAGGTACAGGGTCAAAGTTTACTCAATGATGACGAATAGGGGGCGGATCGAACCGCGCATGTGTTCGCCGTCCGCGGCGGACGCAAACACGCTATGTTTGCCAGGAACTGTTCGCCGGCGAACCGTTAGGTGCATCACTACATAGAATCAGGAAAAAAAATTGAGATAATTTTCTGGTACACGGAGATATTCCTCCAAAATGACCCAGAGACCGTTCACACCACAATGAACTCTCAAATGTTTAAATGTATTGACTAATGTGACATTTTAAATCTTTTTATGATTGAATTAATAATTTGAAGGAATGATCTCCATGATTCATTAGAATAAATCTTGACATGGAGATCAACATCAAGAACACACCTTATTATCTGACTACCTCTTTGCATATATAGACTCCTGTATGAATAATTTCATCTCCTGCACTGGTCTAGCTACTCTTGTTCTCATCTTTTACTTGAGGACTATAGCAGAGCAAAGGCACACTCCACGGTAGACATTTCCTGTACCTTAAAAGTCTAATTATCCTCCTCCACACAACAGTCGACCCTTTATCATCTGATAAATTAATCCCATTTGTAAAAAAAAAAAGCAAAAAACGAAAGCTGCATATTTCATGACTTAACTGTAATTTATTATATCAACATAATTGTTTGTGTTTATTTTTTTTCAATAAAAAACACTGTAACGGCACCCTCAGCATAAAAGGGTTAAACCGCCGTTTAGAAGATCTTCCCTTCCAGAGACACAGGCACAGTTACTACAGAACACCAATCCGCCGAACAGGAAACCATATGAATGCTGTAAACAGCCGAATAGGAAAAACCGTATGAATAGGTTTACACTCCTAGCAGTCGAACTGGAACAGCATACAAAAATTCCCCCAAGAACGAGACAAAGCTCCGTGTTGAGGGTCAAGCATTGAACAGACAGAGCTGTGGGTTTATTGTTCTTATGTACACATTCTTACACATTAGTACCACCAACAGGGTTTTGGAACACAACCAATAAACACATACAATACATTCAGACACTCCCACACAAAATCCTCCCTTCTGCCTGTAATACAATTAACTTACACAATGGGTAATTTAATTTGCACAAGCAGAGAAATACAATTTTTCCACATTATTCATAACTTGAAAAGTATGCATCACATTCACATAGAACATACATTTTCAGAATCAGCATACTCCAAATACAAACATACGTCAAAATCATACAAATTGGTCAAGTGGTTCAAAAGATAGATCGTGGTCCTTTGTGACCACAGGAAGCATGGCTTTTCTGCCCAAAACCAGTTCCACAGAGTCTTCTATCCTGGAGATAATTAGAAGTAATCCAATTATCTCCAAGGACAGAGGCAAAACTCCATTGAACACATGGCAGCAAAAAGACAGTAAAATACAATAAAATACACAAGGTTACATTTATGACATAAAATACAGACATGCAACATATGCCCAGGTAGCTCAGATCTGAGCGCACATTATTACTGAATGGCGCTCAGAGCACACACATACAGTTAAATTGCCATGGAGCCAAAGTCTTTCACATAGTCTTTCATTATACGAATGGGCTCCATGGCATAGCTATCTGGGGTATCACTGCTCAAACAGGGCAAGCACCAAATGACCCGGCTTTCTTGTCTTTGCAGGGGAAAATCAAGCCTTCTAACATGGGGCCATAATCCAAAGGCAACAGGCGAGCAACCAGACTTCTCCAATGCAATGTGGTGAGATTGCTCTCGTCACAAACACACTAGAAACAAAAAATATAAAAAATCCCTGATTTATTAAGGTAGCAGAATACCACATAGAGAATATACATTAGAGATTATGTGCTCAATTAAATTATTACTTTGAAGACCATAATGCAGTAACAGATCACAGACTTTAAAGCAGCAACACAAATCTCTTACGATGTACACTTGGTCTTGGGAGGCTCTTCCTTGAAGAAGACCTGTTGATAGACTTTGTCAATATGTAGAGGTAGCAGCACTCCTATCACGATATCCCCAGGCTGTGACATCCCACTGATCTCTGTAATGGGCAGTCTGCATTGCCGTTCATCAGAGTAAAAAGCTGAAGTAAGAAGAAAAAAGATCGAGTGCCAAGTTGCCATGTGGAAAAAGGACTTCATGCTTTCAAAAGTTGGATAAGGCTGGACCTGTGAACACAACATAACATTGGCCAGTTTATCAAGCAATGACTCCATAAAAACAATAAGGCTTTATCAAATTACTTACATATAAATTCTTTCAATTCCCGTTTACAGAGAGAGTTTAGGAGAATGTATGAGAAGTCAAAAAACATTCCATAGATTTCATTAAGCACTCTAAGTTTGTGCTGTGAAGCAAAGTTCTTCTTTATTCTACAGGATGCAATGCTATGAATTATGGGGAATTCATAAAAAATGTAACTTCTAGGCTAAAATATTTGAACTGGAAAACATCTCCAAGTTAGCTGTTTCTAATTTGACTATGTTAGCCTAAAATATTTTAGATCAATTTGTATACTCTACAATTCACAGTTTAGTGAATATCCATGTAAATTTATACCTAAAATGGCACCTAAAGCACCATTACAGTTTTCTGTAGTGGTTATGGTACTAGAAGTGCCCTGACTCTCCTCCCATTGTAAGTAGTCAGACCATTTTTAAATGGTGTGATGTCTTATATGGTGTCTGCAGAATGCCACTCCTCACCTCCACTACTAACACCAGAGAGCCAGAAGGTCTTAAGTAGGAACTTCTGTTTGCCCTCGTAAGCTAAGCCCTGCAGTGTACAACCTAGCTCATTGGTTGAGAGTATCATCCCAGCTTGGAATGCTCCTTGAACTCAAATTCTATGCCACTTGTTTTCCTTTACTAAAATAGGTCCTCTCCAAAATGTAAAATTATACAGTATTTCTCAAAAATGTAAACATTTTACATGGCTACATTACAGAATATCAGCAATAAGATAATTGGAATGTTCAGCCACAATGACCCGAAACAGCATGTTAAGTGACAAGAACAATGTCACAAATGTAAGAAATATAAAATATTTTTTTCTTTTTCATATTTGATGTACAGTTACATATTAGAAGACATGTATATATTTGCAAAGAAAAGTTATGCTGTTAAACAATATCTTGTGTTAGAAATCATACATGCTAAGACAATGACTTAATAACAGTGAGATATGCTACCACACTTTTAAGAAGGTAAAATATAATAGATTTTTAATAACGAAATGAGCACTGCTGAAATATAAGTAACAAAATGGCCAGTGACATAATGTTAGATAGCAAAAGAACAAATATTAAAATAAACTGCATTAAAGCATAATTTCTTCAAAATAAGAGGGACTGCACAGGTAGGTTAAAATATATGCAATGACTGTCAGATCCAACTGTATTCTCAGTATTTGCAAAGGGCTCTTATAGTGCAGACAATCAGATCTCTAAGTTATAAATGTTTCAGTAGTGATATGTGGTCTTTGTCAGGTCATTAAAGTATCAGTGACAGAATGCAGTGACAAAAACATATTTGACCGAATAGTCTATATTCTATATGAGAATAGTGAATGGAAGAATGACCTGTAGCAGATTTAGTATTACAAGGATAACTGAGAGAATTGCCTGTAACAGAATGAGCGGTCGCAAAAGAAATGAAAACAAGTTGGTCAGTTGCAGAGGATGAATTTGGTGATAGAAAGGTATATATATCTCAGCTATTGTACCTGACTTAATCGTCATGTTTATTAGCAGTCCTTCTTTTACTGAGAGAGTATTTATAGTGTTAAAGGTATGTTTGCTATGAACCCTTCAAGTCCCATAACCATTTATGTCCAATACGTGTGTGAAATATAGAACTTTTTTTTTCCCAGAGAGATAAATTGCGATAATCATGGTTCCCCTGAGGTTTTACAGCTATACACTGTGGCTTGGCTAAATCAGATATTGACAGTAATTACATGGGCAATTTAACATCCTACCCTAGAGTAAACTGTGGCCTAGGTAAATGTGTGTATAAGCTGCCTTCTTAACAATTTAACCATTATATTACTGTTAGCCCCCCCAAAAAAAATTCTTCCATTTATTAAGGATAATGAATACTACAGCTGTTGCTTTAGCCCAAGAGTAGTGGGGAATAGAGTACAGGGTCTAATATAGCGTGTTTGAATTTGGTTCTGTATCACACAGCCATGTTACAGTGCTGCCGCCCACCCCATGTGTTCCCTATTAATGATTAATGAGATTGTAGGGTGTTTTAAGAATAACCCTCTGAGATTTTGACTTTTAGCTAAAAGCAGCAAGCTGAATGGACTCACCTATGAGGTTTGCCTTGATGTGACAGATGAGCTTACACTTTAATGGCCATTTGAGTGATACTAATAGCCTCCTGTTATTTAGATGTGCATAGGGATTTGGAGAGTGACAGGTAACGTTTATTTTATGCTCTATGTATTTTGGATCATAAAAACTATAGAAATTGCTGCAACCCAAGAGTGGTGGATGGTTGAGCAAAGTACCTCATTTTGTGTGCCTTAAAAATATTTATTAAAAAAAGAAATGCATGCAAAAATAATACAAACTAGGGAGATATACAGTAATACCTAAAACAGTATCAAAAATATGTACATTTACATGCTTTTTAAAAATGTATTATTCAGTCCGTGGCAGACATATTTAAGAGTGGATGCAAAGTAGAAAAGGGATTGCCCATAAACAGTGCACTGCAAATAAAATTGACAATGTCCACTGCTTCCCTAATATAAAAAACCATTAAGCTGAATGTTCATATAAAGCCAGCATAGATGCAGTATCCTGTATAGCAAGCATGTCAAGCTCAAAGTCTAGCACGGGCCACATAAACAAGATTTAAGTTTATGTGGGCCACAAAAAAACTTACATTTTCATAGAAACATAGGTTTATTTTGAAAATTACAGTATTAAAAAAGCAGCATCCCCCTCTACTAAACCACAGCAACTCCCTATACTAAATCCCAGTCCCCCCCTCTACTAAATCCCAGTCCTCCCCCTCTACTAATTGCTAGTCCCCTCTTTTACTAAATCCCAGTCCTCCCCCTCTACAAAATGCCAGCACCCCCCTCGAGCCAACAAGCAGACTCCACTCACATTGCTGTTGTCAGTATGCGATTCTGGAGTCCGGCCTCCGGTATACCCCAAATGGCGCCATCCACACCCTGTGCCAAATCTGATCTTCCCGCTACTTCTTGAAACCCTGTGAAGGTGGAGCAAGTTGATGTCACGTCAGAATGTGACGTGGTGTTGCGTGCCTCCATGCACCTCCAGGTACTCCACTGTCCAGTCACAGCCAATGCAACACTGACCAACACACACACTCACTGACAGAAACACAATCACTGATAGTCACACACACTAACAGACACACACACACAGACACACACACACGCAGACACACACACACACACAGACACACACACACACAGACACACACACACACACAGACACACACACAGACAGACAGACAGACACACACAGACACACACACACACACACTCACTGACAGACACACACTCACTGACAGACACACACTCACTGACAGACACACACACTCACTGACAGACACACACTCACTGACAGACACACACTCACTGACAGACACACACACTCACTGACAGACACACACACTCATTGACAGACACACACACTCACTGACAGACTCACGCACACACTTACACATTCTTGCACACACATATCTTTACTGCTCCTTATCTTTTGGAGCCAATGTGGGGCCTCTCCCTGTTGGTCCTTCTAACTGCTCCTCACTCCTCCTCGCGCGGTTTGGTGATGCCGGGTGCCGTAATATGACATCATATTCCGGCGACCGGCTTCCCTACAGACGGCGCGTGCGAGGGAGCAGTGAGGAGCAGGAACACTGAGCTCCCTCGCTGGCCCTCCTCCCCGGCCGTGTAAGTGTTAGCAGAGTAGCCACCTGCAATGTGGGGAAAGCAGGTGCCTACTCTGCTTGGAACACTAAACATGTACTCGTGGCTCACTGGGCCGCAAAGATGTGCCTTGTGGGCCGCATGAGGCCCGCGGGCCACAAGTTTGAAATGCTTGCTGTAAAGGCACACAATAGTTTCCTCTTGGATGCACAATAGCATGACCCTTTGAAGCTTAATATTGAAAACATGGTTATGCAACATAGCACTCCAAAGAGAAAGGTAATACGAGCTGGTGCAGTAAAAGCTTCTCTTTATTTATCCATACTTATATCCAAACCTTAAAAATATGCATGGCAAGTGAGTAATAAAAAAAACATATAAATTTACTGACTACATATGAAGGGCGTGAAAAGGATAAATAGGAAAACGTTACCAAATGCATATAAAAGGTGGACACACCTGCTGATTAGGCAAGAAGATTAAAAAAGTGCCCAGCTTTTCCAAAACATAACAATAATGGACCTAACATGATAGAAAGAGTGTTATTTTGTGTATTTCAGAAAAAAAAGAACAATCAAATAAAATAGATGCCAATTTCTCTCTATGAAAATCAATTAAAGTTGGTAGTTTTCATAAACACCACTAGAGGGCCCAATGTAAACTTGAATTGGACCAAAATGCTTTGTAAAAATATCAGAAAAAAATGAAAGTGGTGAAAATAGTAAAAAAAAAAGCGGTTGCAAGTTAAGATTAAAATCAATACATGAGTTAGAGAGAAAAAAAAGAGACAACTAATGTACTTGTCGCTCTGTAAGGAGGTTGCTAGGAGTGCAAGTCACAAAAATTTAAGATGCAGTGGCAAAAGTTAATAAAAGAATGTGTCAAGAACTCAGGAACACTTGATCTTTATAAAAAGATGAAAGGGGTGTAACCCAAGTATTGGTACATAGGCTACAATGTAATAAAGCTCCACCCCCTAACTCATTAATAGACAATGTGGAAAAGACACACAGAGCCTATGCACAAATACTAGGCTTACACCCTTTTAATCTTTTTATAAAGATCAAGTGTTCCTGAGTTCTTGACACATTCCTTTATTGACATTTGCGACTGCATCTTGAACTTTTGTGACTTGCACTCCTAACAACCTCCTTACAGCAAAGGGTTGGCTCCTAGGAAACTTGCTCCTTTCTCTTACCAAACACTGTGAAATCCACCAGTCTCCACCAGTGTAATCCTTGGATGCAGGGCAGCCTGGTCAAGCCTAAATGCATCGAGGGAGAGGAATACGATGGCCATGGTCTTTTTTAGGAGGTGTTACGAGACCCAGACAGTTCCCGATTCTGGTGCTTCCGAGATGAGTGGGGAGACAGGTTGGACCTTTTGTGGCAGAAGAGTAGCAGTTTTCCCCTGTTCCAGATAGGAAGTGATTTGGGGTGGAGGTACCTAGCCAGGGTACAGGGAGCTCTGCTACAATTGGTGGAATGTTTCGATGGAAACCTTACAGGCGAGCTGGAACCAGGTGACAATCAATATACAAACCAAGAGATTAAAGTGACCTGTGCGAATAGAGGCGCTTAAAATATAGTATAAACATGCAATATTAAATAACAGCTACAACACTATTATGTGGTTCTCTCTAGTCCACCAAGTATTTAGAGTGTAGGTTGGAGATTTAGGTAGGGGGTGATAAAAATCAGTCCTCTCCCAAAAAATCCCAAATGTCCCAAGGAAAAGTTGAGTACATAAAACAAAAAGATAAAAGTATAATAGTGAAGTATGCTAGGGCTGATGTGCAGGTCCTTAGGTAGAAAAAATGCAACTCATGCCATGACCGGCGGATGGGGACCGGCGGGTGGGGACCACAAATAATAAAGTGACTAGGGGTCCCCAAGCTCCTTGTCACTCCACACCCCCCAATAAAAATATCATGAATGCAATCAATCAGTGTTATGAGCCATATTACATAGCATGGATTATTTCTAAAGAACTTTTCCACGTTGTATAAAATGACTTAGAGCATTCTGATTGGTTGGATTCCAAGCCAACCAATCAGAGTGCTGTGACAGGTAAATATAGAGGTTTATCTATCAGTCTCTTCATTTACCTGTTAGAGCACTCTGATTGGTTGGCTTAGAATCAACCAATCAGAGTGCTCTAAGTCAAATTGCAGGGCATTGGAAGGCTTTATAAGCCATGCACTGCCCTGCAGAGCTTATTCTGCGTGGAGCCCTCCATGGCCCCAATACTGCTGCAAGAAAGCCTGAGCTCCATCAGCTGATTGTCTGCACTAAGCAAAGACTGATTTCAAAATTATCAAGCCCTAATATTGCTGCCAGAATGTCTGAGCTACATCAGCTGATCATCTGCACTAAGCAAAGCCTGATTTCAGAATTATCAAGCCACAATACTGCTGCAAGAAAGTTTGAGCTCTATCCGCTATTTAATTCATATTAAAATAAAGGGTTATGCCCGGTGAAGGATTGTTTACCCAGATTGTGACTCTTCCCAAGCCTAGTAAGGATCCAAATAAATGTGCTAATTTTCATCGTATTTCATTGCTCAACAACGATACCAAATTATATGCCAAAGTTTTGGCTACTAGGTTGGCCAAAATAATACCTAAACTTGTTAAAAACAATCAGGTTGGATTTGTGTTAGACAGACAAGCCACGGATGGCACTAGGAGGTTTATTAATGTTATTCATCAAATTAGAACAGATCAAGCGCCTTCTCGGCTTCTTTCATTGGACGCGGAGAAGGCATTCGATAGTATACATTGGGGATACTTGAAAGAGGTTTTGTTTAAATTTGGTTATATTACTCCACTAGTAAATGCAATATTTGCTCTGTATTATCATCCTACAGCTAGAGTGCCGGCCACAGGTTTCCTCTTACTAATGGTACGAGACAGGGTTGTCCCCTGTCCCCTTTATTTATTCTGGCGATGGAACCCCTGGCCGAATTAATTAGGAATGACTAGAAGATAGAGGGTGTTGCAATTGATGGTGTCAATCATAAGATTGGACTCTTTGCAGACAATATAATTTTGTCTTTAACGAACCCGGTTGCGTCTCTTGATTGCTTGATGCACATATTAAAACAATTTGGGTATGTTTCCTATTATAAACTCAATGAAGCTAAGATACAGGCTTTTCCCTGTAATGTTCCATGGCCTGTCATGGATGGTCTGAGAGATGCCTTCAATTTTGAGTGGAGAGAATAACATGTGGCTTACTTGGGAATTAGCTTAACCATAAACCTGTCGAACATGCATGCGTGTAACTTGGCAAAAGTCTGGCCAAAACTACAGAAGGAGATGAACACATGGAGGGAGCTGGAGATATCATGGCTGGGTAAAATACATTCATTAAAGATGGATATTCTCCCAAATATACTATACTTTTTAAGGGCCACCCCACTGTCCATCCCACTTTCCTTTTTTAAGAAACTTAATTTGGCTATTATAGCGGACTGTGTGTTACTGCTCAGTATTTTATTGTTGGCTGTCCCTACCCCTAATTGTTAAAGTATTTAATTCCATCCTCCACGGTTCAGTACACTGAGAAAGAACCAGGTAACCCCCTATCTGTTGTGTCATTCATCTGGTTGTTCGGTAAGAATTTACTTTGAACTATCTGAAAATGTGCCATTCGACAAATGAACAAACTACCAAACAACCAGGCCACCCCGGAGAGGAGCATGGCACTAATTGACCTCCCCTATCGTTATTCACTTTACCTCAATTGACAATTACCTGAACGCACTATGTATTCCCTGGGTGAGCGCCGTTCGGCATACGAACACGTGGCGGTGGCCATCTTGCCATACGAACGCACCAGCGGTGTTTGGTCACTGAGTGTCTGGAACCTAAATCGGACACTCGACCACGCGAACACCACAGAGACCTTCATACTTCCATCCGTTCGTGCGGAAACACACGAACAGAAAGGCGTTCAGTGAAAGTAATCATGTGAATGAGGGGAATCATATGAACCCAGGTAGAGCCCAGTATATTAAACAATTTTGTGCTTTTCACCTCATGAACGGAGACCGACTGTAGGGCCAAAACACATGGAACCCTCTTCGGCTAACACCTCATGTGCGGTCGGTAAAAAGAAGACCTCCAGAAAATTCACGAACTCCTGAACCGATCTGGGTGATTTTTCAGTATGTTGCTCACCCAGATCGGGGCTATCAGGGGATATGTAATTTATGGGTGTAAGTGATGGTTTCAGTGTACATCCAGGAATTGGGTAAAAATTTATATTTTAAATGTGTAGATAATTGTGTTCTCACAGGCCAAGGTGAGGGAACAACTAGTGATTGGGTAATTCCTATTTTTTCTGTGGGTGTCTCCCTTGCATGGAAGGATTGCACAAAAGCAGAGTGTGTGGCATTACAATTCAGTACTGCTCCTGATACTGCGTGTCGTCTAGTTATTGGGAAAGGTAATGGGATATTTGTGGATTACTTTATTTACTGCTTATGCTGTTCTGCTGATGATAACCTATCTTGAGTAACTCTTGGAATACCAGTGGAGAAAAGTCTATGTTAAACTAGCGCTCCGCTACAGCTATAATAAAATATATTTGGTCAGGCAAGCCTAGTTGGATCAAATTGTCTATACTGCAACATTTTAGAGACAATGGTGGTTTGGGTGTACCTGAAGTTATTATTTTGCAAAGAATGCTGCACAGGCCTTCAAGTATAATTTGACTGCCAATCTACCTCAGTGGTTATTCATTGAAAAAGAAAAGTTACCATATTCGACTAAAGAACTGTTATTGTTACCTCATAATTTGCTCCCCAAAATCAGGAAAATACTTCCCACAATCAGGACAACGTTAAAGACTTGGGATATAATGTTTAGGCAGATAAAGGTTTTGTGGTCCAGGGCCATTCAAGTGTCCATTTTAAAATATGATACTCCTGGGGTTGATGTTGATTTCTGAGGGTTCCTCTCTCTACGCACCAGCGTTTGTGCAGCCACAAACCAGAACCTTGATGCATCTTATGCGGATCCCAGTTACTAGGATCTTGGAATTAAGCAGACCTCCCAGGAGCTGAATAGGGAGGCTCTGCAGCAGGAGTGGCACCAAACTAGAAAACAAGACAAAACTAGTAGAACCCATAACCAGAGAAGGATAGAAACCTAAACCCAGAACATGTACACAATACATAAGGGAACATTAACTAAACAGGGGCAGGACAGGACAGGACAGGACTGTACATGGACTGGGAATACAAACTAAAACAAGACAAGATATGATAGGCAAAACAAGAGGAGAAATAACTAAGTACTATATATGAAAATCATGGGCATTTAGTCACATTATATGATCATACATTGCATAAGCCTGCCAACAACGCCAATGTACCCCATATCTGGCAGGTCCTGCTCTGCCTAATGTATACTAAAAGAACCATAACAAAACACATATATAGCACTTACCTGCAAGAAAGGGCAGAGACTTGAAACACTGCTGCAGGTCCAGACTGAAACAAAAGGAAAATGGAAAACAAACGGGTGTGGCAACATAAAACAAACATTTAAAGGAAACCTGGACACCGGGAATTCCAGGGACGGATTACTGGAATGAACCCAGAAAAATCCACCATAAAGAAAACCAGACATAGAATGGAAAACCAAAAAAACAAGAAAAACTAAACTAGAATTGTAAAAAGAGTACTGGATACCAGAAACCAAAGCCAGACATCTCCGCAGAACATGGCATGATGTGACAACAAGTCTCTGCTGGCGTGGCTGTGGGCAAACAGGCACATATTCCCATATGTGGTGGCATTGTCCATGTTTACAATTATTTTGGAAGAATGTACATACAATAATCAGGGATATTACTCCTTCTGTTGTGACTTTGACTCCAGAACTATGTTTATTCAAGTCTTTTTGTGAAAACTTTACCAGTGGATACAATAATGGTAGGCCACGTCTTGATAGTGACCACTATGGTAATAGTCTGACTTAATTCCTACTATTAAAGATGTATTAACATTGGCCCTACAGCATAAGTGCTATGAGATGCACTTCAGATTGCCATCAAACACAACAGCATCATTAACTTACCACTGGAACATATGGGAGGATAATGTCAAACGAAAATACTCTTCATCTTGAAATTTTAGCTGGATTGTAGTTTATGTGCCTCTCCTTTTACTCTTTCTGTTTGTACACTATTTATTGCCAGTACATGTATGAATAATGTATTATAACAAACCTTTTATTGCCAATATATACTTACTGTACCTTTTTCTGTCTGCACCCTAAGCCGTTTCTAAGTTCTCTTATTATGTATTCTGAAAATCCTGTTCTTTCTTTTGATAACTGAAAACTGCAGCTACATTCCAGAGAACATATACCTGAGAATACAGAGACTCAGCTCTAGCAGACAGACTGATGATAGGTTTGTTGTCACGAGCCATGTGCGCAATTTGCTATTAAAAAATGATAGAATATATTAGGGAAGCCTTGGGATAACTTATTATGAAAGCATGTTGTTTTTTGGTCACGACACAGACAATACACTCTGATGTTGGAAATGTTCTGGATGACATGGATTTCACATAAAAGATCCTATGTTCGATTCAAAACAGGTGCAGTTCTGAAAAAATGCTTGATAATAAACATTCAACACGGAAGCAAAAAAAATACAGAAAAGCAAAAAAGATATTGCTCTGCAATTAGCCATTTGACCTAAAAGTGCTATTATTTTGCACCACTGATTACTGCACATGGAGTAGAAATTCATATATATATATATATATATATATATATATATATATATTTTGTCATTCTTTATCAACTGTGATCTTGTACAATTTTACAAACTGACAAAATGTCAGTGAATCCTGCCTCAATTACGTGATTGAGCACCTTGTGTGAGGTAGTAGCTGATGTGACATAACGTAAGTAGTTTTTGAGTATCTTTATCATTGTGTGATCTATTTATTTTCAGAAGATATGTGGTAGACTACTCACATAGTAACAGAGCCTAACGTCAGTGTTTTAATAGATTAGTCTAGTTCAGAAGTAGGCAACCTTGTGCACTCCAGATGTTGTGCACTACATTTAGCCTGATGCTTTGCCAGCATTATGGCTGTAAGAGAATTATGGAAGATGTAATACACAACATCGGAGTTACGAACATTGCCTAACTCTGGTTTAGTTCATTGAGTAGCCTAGCAAAAGCCCTGTGAGAATTGCCGAATCAAAGCTTACGGTTACAAATGTTGCCCCATGTCGATCAAATCAGACACATTTCAGGGGCTAATTGAGGATGTCAAGCTCTCAAAATATAGATACATTCTCTTATTTCTCCTTAGCCTGTAGAAAGACTTAACATTAATTTTATAGTACGTGTAATTGCTCCTTTTTGATGGACTATTTGAGAAGTGCAATATGGAAACTCAGTGTAGACATCTGCTTGTCTCTGTCAGTATAAGCGAACCTGTTTCTTTCTTTCACAAGAGAGAGGAAGAACATACAAATACACAAGAGAGATCAAGAACATACAAATATAACACATTCCAAAAGGAGAAGGGATTCAAGTATAGAGGCACAAGGGGAGGAAAACACACCAAAGAAAGAAAGACGAGAAACACTATACAGGTATCTACATCAATGAAAGTGATTCACAATTTGAGTAATAAAATCCTAACAGAAGACCATAAAAAGGTGCTTAATAAAGGACTAAAATTTGCTCCAAATAAACCGCTTAATCAATTTGAGTTTTACGTAGATCTCAATAGATTTACAAGAAACTTATGTCTAAAAAATATTTTTATAAAAAATCCTATAGAACGTCAATTGGATATAGAAAATAGGACTCATACAGATTTAAAATTAAAACACATATTTTCGGAAATAATGACCACTTTCGAAACTATGGTCATGACAGATATTAAAAAATTAGAAAAAATTAAAACTTTTAATCAAAATCTAAGTATACAGGAACGAAAGGCACTTAAAGATCTGAAAGAAGATCCAGATTTAATAATCAAACCAGCGGATAAAGGAGGGGGTATAGTATTAATGTCAAAAGAATTTTGTCATAAAGAACCCGAAAGAATTTTAAAGGATGAAAATACTTATAAGAAATTAACCAACAATCCTAGCAATGAAATCAACTTTTTTTAATAAAGGATTTAATTTAGAGATTTTAAACAAAAAGGAATTCCACTTTTTAAATAATTTATACCCCAAAATTCCAGTCTTTTATTTCCTTCCAAAAGTGCATAAAGATCTCAACAACCCTCCGGGGAGACCGATTGTGGCAGGCATCGATTCCATATCAAGCAGATTATCTCAATATGTCGATATACACTTACAATCTATAGTTAAAAAAACGAGATCATATATTAAAGACACTATGATTTTGTTAAAGCTATTAAGTTAATGCAGATGGAATGATAACTGTTTTTTAGTTACTTGTGATGTGACTGCCTTATACAGCAATATCCCGCACAACTATGGTTATGAAGCAGCTAAGCACTTAATGGAAAACCATTCAGACCGTACCCCTATTAAAACAGAATTAATTTTAGAAGCAATAGAAGTCATTTTAAACAAGAATTTTTTTTGAAAATGAAGAATTTTTTCTTCAGATTAAAGGGACGGCTATGGGAACCAAGTTCGCCCCCAGCTATGCGAATTTATTTATAGCCCATTGTGAAAATTATTTTATATATGGACAACATGGCTGGGTGGAGAACTTGGTAACCTATGGCCGATATAAAGATGACATCTTTTTTATATGGGAGGGAAAAGAAGAGGATTTATCTACCTTTTTAAATTATTTAAACTCCAATACATGGGGAATTCAACTCACAAGCAATTGGAGTAAACAAGAAGTAATTTTTTTAGATTTGCACAGATATGTTGAAAATAATTTTATTAAGACCAAAAATCATTTTAAAACTGTTGAAGCGAATAGCTTCATAGGTAGAGATAGTTGCCATTTTTTTTACCATGGCTGGAGAATGCCCCCAAAGGTACGTTTTTAAGAATAAGAAGAAATTGCACAGATTTAGAAACTTTTGAGATTCAATCCAATAAAATTAAATCAGACTTCATGCAAAAGTGATATGAAGTAACGAAATTAGAAAAATCAAGACAGGAAATTAAAGAAATAGAGAGAGAAAGTGTTTTACAATATAAAAATAAAGATGGACATGAAAATAATGAGACACCGTTTATATGTACTTATAGTTCCAATAACTACAAAGTCAGGAAAACAGTCTCTAAGTATTGGCCCATCCTCCTATTTTAAAAACTTTCCTCCCAGAGAAACCCTGTTTTATTCAGGAGTAAATATTCAGAGGAGTAAATAATTTTTATTCAGAGGAGTAAATAATTTACGGAACACTTTAACATCAAGCTTTATAAAGGAAAAATCTAATACTAATATGACCTTCCTTAATACAGAAAAAGATTTTTTTTGGATGCGGGCTGTGTTTAGCCTGCAAAAGAACTGAGAATAAAAAAAGACAAATAAAAAAATTTAAATGCAATGAAGGGTATGAATATCCAATTAAAGAATTCATTACCTGCCACTCTAAAAATCTTATTTACCTCATGCAATGCCCTTGCGGGCTCAATTATGTAGGAAAAACTACAAGAGCCCTACATTTAAGCATAGAAGAACACGGCTGTAATATCAGCAAAGGTTTTGAAAAACACAGCGTGTCATACATTATAAAACCCACCATAATTGTGAAATAAAGTGTACTATCTTTTTGGGAATTAATAAAATATCCAAAGAATGGAGGGGAGGTAACTTCCATTTAAAATTAAGCAAAATAGAAATGGAGTGGATATTTAAACTAAACAGTCTGATTCCCAATGGGTTAAATTCAGACTTTGAAATGCGCCATTTTTTAACTTAACATAAAATTATATGTATCTCCCTGTTTATCTTTTTTATACTTTTAATATTTCTCCATTTTTTATACCATTAGTAATATTTGAATATATTATATAATAATATTTGTTATATAAGAATATTTTTTATATGCTATACCCCTAAATCTGTGTATAATAATAATAATTTTATTGTTGGGATCTACTTCTATTTATATGGATTTATTATTACCCTCTCCTATATATTCATCTATAATGGTTCTTTTCCCCCCTGAGATTGGATTTACCCCTCCTCCAATATTGATTAATTGCATAATAGATCTATTATTGTATTTTGCTTTTTTAATAATCATGGATTATATAATAGATTAAATAAATAAAACTCAATTGCTGTATAAGTAAAATATTGTTCTATAATTCTTTAATGTTTTTATGTATTAACTATTTTTTATGTTAAATAGAAATATATAACTCTAACCATATCATATTTATATATTCACACTGTGTGCTTTGAGAAATTCACCATCAAATATAGCAAAGGACTTAGAGATGCTGAAACACATTGTGGAAGGCACTGTGGAACGCATAACGCTGAATGAGCCGAAACCGGAAGTATGTACTTGACACATATCACAGAAGTGAGCAGACGAAGAGGAGGCTTGAAACGCAGGGCATCTCTGTTTCCATGGTGATCGCCCGCGAAAATTACAAGTCCAGAGACAGAGATGTTTCAATTAACAAGGATATTTAAAGCAGGAAGGAGTCCTTAGAGATCACACAAAATTCTTCCAGCTGAGGAAGCCTACTGGCGAAACGCGTCCTGGAGGAACAGTGAGCACATAGAACTTTCTATTGGACTATAGCCGAATAAGTGTTATTTCTATTTCTATTTTATTTTATTTTATATTTATTGTTAATATACATTTTTATAAATAATAAAACAATTTTTACACTTACGGCATTTTTTTTTTTACCTCCTTTAACAAAGAAGGAATGTGGTCCTTAACCACATACACCTAATGAAGTGAGCCAACCTACTGGCTCTGGGTTTGACATAACCCCTGGAGAAATTTGAATCCTAAGGAGGGTGAGGGTTGCCTCAATGGACCCTAAAGAGCATATACCTGAGCTAGTGTTTTAGTTCAGAAAAGTGTGCATTAGCAATTTGCACATCTATCTTTTTTTTTTGTTTTAATCGTTGTATACAGGTTGCACTATGTTCTGTATATTTATGTTTCCTATTTAAGGTTCATTTTAAAGTGTTGGGACTACATAGAAGTGTACACGATTCCTTAAGGTATATCCAGTTTTAAATTATACACTATCATATCCACTATTACTAATTAGAGTGCTACACCTGAAACTTCTTCTCTCCACTGTTTCTTTCTTTGTATGTACCTGCCATACTGTGCTTGAACCATGGGCGTCCGCAGGAATTTTTCCGGGGGGGGGGGGAGCATAATTGTAATGACATCCATGTTTGGTCCCTTTTTGACAGTGTCATGAAAGGGAAGGGGCATAGTCATTATCACATAAAGCCAGCGTGAATATCATTAAGCAAATTAAAGGAACATGCTTGTCACCTTAACAACTTCATCTAAATGAAAATGCTATGATGCCAGGAAGCCCCTGCGTGCTCTCTTTCCTTTAAGGGGTTAAACTGCTCTCAAATGGTTTAACCCCAAAGGCTTCCTCTAGCTCCAGATCTCCAAGTCGTTCAGTGGTATTCGGCTTCTGAAATGGAGTGTCAGGAAGTGCAGATTGACGTCAGGCATGGGCACCGCTGATTGGCTTGAGTAGTCAGTTGACGCTCTAAGCTAATCACTAGTTCCCGGTTCATAAAAATGTTTTACTTTTTTATGAATGAGGAGCTACTGATTGGCTTAGAGTGCCAGCTGACCGCTCTAGCCAGTCAGCGACACACCTACCCAGCAGAACTCTGTGCTTCCTGACACTCAGTAAATAAAAGTGAACACATTAACACTGATATTTTTTTTACCTGGGGAGATGAGAAGGTACAACGTTTCCCTGCCAGGTACCAAAGCCTTATGATGTGGTGTCCAGAATATAAAGTGGAGGGTTCACTTCACTTGTCCTTCCTGCTCCAATCTCCTTTTATTTCCTTCATTTGACACAGTCTTCTTTTTCTTCTGACATTGTCTTCTCTCCTCCTTGGCTCCTTCTGCTCCTTTACCTTTCTGCTACTTTCTGCTTATTTTGCTCCCTTCAGCCCCTTTCTCTTTCTAATCAATTTCTGCTCATTGCTATCCTTTTCTGCTCCTTCTCCTACTTTACTTTTGTTCTCCTTCTGTAGGCTCCTTCTCAATTACCTGATCTACATACTGTCCCTCTCCTCCCCCTCCCTCTATAGGCTGCCCCCATCCCTCACTTCCCTGATCTATAGGCTGCCACCCCATGCCTCACTTCCCTGATCTACAGGCTGCACCCCATGCCTCACTTCCCTGATCTGAAGGCTGCCCCCATGCCTCACTCCCCTGATCTATTGGCTGCCCCCATGCCTCACTTCCCTCATCTGTAGGCTGTCCTCCATGCCTCACTTCCCTGATCTATTGGCTGCCCCTCCACGCCTCACTTCCCTGATCTATAGGCTGCCCCCATGCCTCACTTCCCTGATCTATAGGCTGCCCCCCATGCCTTACTTACCTGATCTGTAGGCTGTCTCTGCTGGCTGCATGTCCTGCTCCCCTGCAGTTTTAGTCAGCAGAGAGAAGCAGGGATAAGCTGTAGCTTTCTATCCCTGTCTCAATCCATACACAGCGCCGGCACCGTTATTGCAGTGCATTTTTAATCTCACATGAAAAATAGCAGAACAAGTTGAAAAATCCCCTCCCCCCCCCCACGGATGCCGATGGCTGGAACATTCATGCCTCACACGGGGAGATCAGACTCAATCTGCTTGCTAATATATCTGTCAGAGTCTGTATCTGTCTGCTTGAGTCTGTCACTTAATTAGGATATCTCTATCTAACACTGCCTCTGCCTTTTTGCCTGGATGATCCTTTGTTTGTGTGCCTGTTTCAGAATTCAGTTAGAGAGATTAGAAACATGTATATATTTTTATTTTTAGCAATTATAACAATCATTTGAATTTATTTGTGCAGTAAGTGGTTATTGGGGTGAACTCCATAATTCTAATCTAGGTCTCCACACAAACACACATATATTGGGCTAAATTAATTGCACATATTGATATAGTAAGTGTATTTATTAACCAAATTTATGTTTGATATATTTGAGAGTCTATAAATTCTTTAAACTGACGTAGTCCTTCCACTTATTGCTTCTGTCATTAAATGTCTTTTATTTATTATACATAGTGCTCATATAATATACAATACATTACAACATACTTTATAATATTACATTTTTTCAGCTTTAAAAACTTTTGACCTTTTTAGTCACATTTCTCTCTTTCCCCATGAGATGTTCTTTGGAATTCATGTGAGGTTGAAACAATATGATAAAACATTTAGGGACAAACATGCAGATAACCAGAGCCCAGCTTGATGATAGAATAGCAAATAGTTCCATGGCTACTGTGTATATGCCTCGGGCACTGAGTGAGGCTGGAATATAGGACAACCAAACACTGAGGAAGGCAAGCATGCTGAAGGTGATGAACTTGGCCTCATTGAAGCTATCTGGTAGTCTTCTGGACAAAAAAGCAACAATGAAACTGATGGTGGCCAGAAGACCAAGGTATCCCAACATACACCAGAAGGCAAATGGTGAACCTTCATTACATTGAATGACTATAATTCCAGATTTTATTTGGGTGTTGTCCTCCACGAAAGGAGGTGAGAGCAAAAGCCATAGGATGCAGATGAAAGTCTGAATAACAACACATATAACAACACTGTAATAATACACAAGAGGTCTAGTCCACTTCTTCAGGCTGCTGCCTGGTTTTGTGGCCTTGAAGGCTAAAACTACCACAATGGTTTTGGCCAAGATACAGGATACACCAAGAGCAAAAACAATACCAAATGTAACCTGTCGCAAAAGACATTTCACATGTTGGGGTTGTCCAATGAAAATCAGAGCACAGAGGAAGCACAAAGACAGGGATATCAAGAGAAGACAACTTAGAGAGTAATTGTTGGCTCGAACAATGGGAGTAGTCTTATAACGAATAAAAAGTACAAAGATAGCAATTGGAACTAATGAGGAGGAAACACTTGCAACAGCTAATGTTGTACCTAAGGGGTCTTCATAGGAGAGAAATTCGTGAGGTTTAGGCATACAAACGTTCCGTTGTAAATTTGGCCACATATCCCATGGACATTTAGAGCAATCTACAGAGTCTGAAATATAAGTAGAAAACATGAAAATTGTAGCTAGCTCTGCTTCTGAATAAGGCACACTATTAATGTCTCTTCTTCTGTACCTGTTTGGTTAGAGATCTCGCCTTGGGGACAAAGAACACATTGAAAACAACATGCTGGTTTTCCAGATATGGAAGACTTTCTATATCCTGTTGAACAGCTGTCACTGCAAACTGAGATAGGAATCTGGAATAAGTAATAAGTAATATGTTTATTGCATGTTAACAATTGTGTATGGTTTTAAGAATCCTTTTTGATTTGGTAATGTGTTTTAGCTTTTTTTCTATTTTTTAATACTGCATGTGAAATGCACAAGTGCATAGTTACTGTACTTTACAAAATACAGCATAGATCCGACTTACTGAGCAAGGTATCATTGGTTATATTAAAAAAGTCTTAGAGTGCATGAAAGGTCTCAGTATCCCAGGGTGCTTAAAGGACACTATAAGCACCCAGATCACTTCAGCTCATTGAAGTAGTCTGGGTACACCTTCCCAATCCCCTTATGACTGCAATTAATATTATTATTACCTGCCAGGGTTAACTCCATCTCTAGTGGTTGTTTTGAATAAACTGCAATAATTACCTGCATTCTTGGTTGTTAGGAGAATATTGGTCGCCTAACTGACGCTGGACGTCCTCACATTATGCATCCATCGCCGCACGAAACCCCCAGCATTCCTATGAGTTAAGTCCTAATGTGAGCGCCGAGCATGCGCATTAGGTCCCCTCCACCAATATCAGGAATCAGGTAAGTGACAGAAAGGTTTTTTAAACCTTTGTGCACCACGGGTCTGCCGGAGAGGGGGGCATTACAGGGAGCTATAGTGCCAGGAAAACAACTTTGTTTCCCTGGAACTATAGTTTTCCTTTAAGCAAGTTTTAAGGGTGAACAAGTACATTCTCTAATACTTGTAATTAGATTTAGATTCTTAGAACTTCAAATTCTTAAACCTGGTGGCTTTTGAGTCCCATAATCCTGAGTTACTTCTTTTAATTTTCTGTTTTAATATAAAATGGAGATGCTGAATTACCAACGGCACAGATGATGCAACCGCAGCAGGGCTCATTTCTCTCATGGTGCCCCAAACACTTCCCTGCTGTCAAACACTGACACTACAAACAATACACCGAGGCATTCATACTCCAACATTAAACAGAAACACATACCTGTGTTCAAACACCACACTTCACATTAAAACAGCCTGGCATGCAAACACCAACAATACACACAAACAGCTCTGATTTTTAAATACTAAAGCTAAAGACCATGCCACTGAATTCAAAAACCAACACTGTACACAAAAACAGCCCTGCATGCACCAACACTACTCACAAACACATCTACACACTTTCAAATACTAACATTACAATAAACACAACACTGCATTCCAATACAACCCTGCAACCATGGGCAAATGTTAAATCTACAGAATTCAAACTATCATCAGTGTTGAGTTGTAAGACAGTCAAGATCTTACTGATGCCCCATACGACAGGGTTAAGGATAGTGTAAGTTTTAAGGTAAACCAAGGGTTTATAGTTTTTGAGTAGTGCAGAGCTTAGTATTACTGTAATGTAGGATTTAATGTTTTGGAATTGTGTAGTGTGAGGTTAATATTTAGTGACAGAGTAGGGTTTTGTAGAGTTTTCTGTTTAGTGTAATATAGGAGTTAATACTAGTGATAGTATCGTATAGTGCAAGTGTTAACGACCTCCCGCACACTTTCAAATCTTCCACAGGCCTGAAATACTTTAAGAGATCTGTGACAAAACCCCTATTTTGCCAGAGACATTCTCCTCCTCATTTCTGGAATCTGTTTAAACTTTGGTTCTCTTATCCTCCTCCCATTCGGGATTATAAAGTACTGAATAGCGACCACCCCCCTGGCTCATTAAGTTCAAAGAAACCGCAAGAATTAAGTGCTCTCTCTGTGTTGCCGCCATTCGTATAACCGAACCCCATGTGGTGGAGAAAATGGTGGCCATCTTGTTGTACGAAAACAGTCAGAGGGACATGGTCGTCGAGTGTCTGGAACTCCGAGGCGGACACTTGACGGCGCAAACAACGGCAAAACCATGCGAAAGCCTTCTTCCATTTGCGGCAAGCCAGGAGAGCGCTCTTCGGTAAGTTTGTTCAGATGGACCTCACGAACAACGCTATGAATGAGCCAGGGGAACCGTACGTTTTGAAACTCCTGAACAGGACCATCCGCTACTTCTAGAACTGTGGAATATATTCCTTTATGCAAATTATGTGTTTTTGTGTGTTTTCTGTAAATTGTCATTTTTGTCGAGTCATGGTGACATGGCATTTTGGGGACATTTTGGGGGTGTTTGTGGGAGTGTCATGGGCGTGTTTTTGTGTCCTTGTACTGTATAAAAGCAGGCCATTGACCCTGGATTAAAACAGAATAGTTTACCCCTTCATGAGGTCTTGGCTCTTGTTTGGGGGATTGGGAGCCATATTCACTATAATCACTACTATGCCTTGGGAGATTCTTTCATGGATATACTCAGCTGGGGTGTTGGGATTCGTTACAAGATCCCTCTCTATATATCTCAAAACTGAATGTTCCTGTCATGGCTGATTATATATTTCTTACCTGTTCTATGCGCCATATTTTTATATATTGTGCATTAATATTGCTTTTGTATTTTATTGTACCCTATTGTATCAATGCAATGTTTTGTGAACCCAGGATATACTTGAAAATGAGAGAAATCTCAATGTATCCTTCCTGGTAAAATATTTACAAGGAAACGTTTGTGATATTCTGTCCTTCAAATAAATACCTTGGTGTGCACACAGCCTCTTGTTTGTTCTATCTACCCTGGTAAACTATTTTATAAATAAATAAATAAATACATTGTAGTAGACAATGCTTAATGTATTGTGTAGTGTAAGGGTTAATGTTTAATGTTAAGTTTTAGGGTGATGTAGGGGTTAATGTTTAGTGTTCAGTAGATATTGTAGAGTTAGCTGTTAGCGTGTTGTCTGGTTCAGTATGCTAGGCACATTGGTGTAATATGTAGCCTATAGTGTGCTAGGCACATGCTGTAAGGACAGCTGCCTAAGATTAGTAGGAGTTTGTTCCTGAGCAGCATCGATTTTAGCTGCTGCAATTCAAATGGCTGCAGGTGTTGGTCAGCAGCGCAGCGCCCACTAAACTCAGAAGTATTCATTTCATGTATGTCCCAATTCTGCTTGGAGAAAGAGCAGATCTGTGAATTATTTCTTGTTCATTATGGGAAATAATTGCACAGTTGACAAACCATTACCATCTATAAAGTTTGGGATTTAAATCAAGTCATAGGAAAAAATAAAACGTATACATTTCACATATTTGCCACACATTTTTAATGTCTTTGCTATCTCACCTGTTTTTCACCAGTGCCCCACTGAACAGCATTTGTGTCAATAGTAAAAGCATTTCCGCTGTCCGCTGCGGTATCATAACTGCCCACAGTGACCTGTCTGATTCTTCCATCAGGACCGAGCTGCCAATTTACAATATCATACAAGGCCGGGGGATCTCCATTCTCATTGAAGAACAAT